>ML677360.1:27474084-27548073 GCA_007922305.1 Dermatemys mawii
GGTTACCTGGGGTTACCACAGGCCTCCCCGTGGCGCTATGGTTACCTTGGGGTGGGGCTGCTGTCGCTTCCCTTGCAGGAGCCCGAGTTGCTGCTGCTGCTCAGCGAAGAGGTGCCGTAGGTGTCCCGCATGCTCACGGGGGGAGAGGGGCGCCTGGAGGCAGGAAGAAGAGGCTGTTTCTCAGTCGGAGTGGCCGGGGGCGCTGAAGACTTAAAGAACGAGGCCAAGCCACTCCTTCCGTAAAACCCACGGCTTCCAAACCACCAAAGACACAAGGACACACGAGACAAAAGGACAAAACAAACAGCGGGGATCAAGATGGAACAGAGCAAGGCTGTCTCGCAACGGTTACTGCCACAATAGCAAAGGGAGGGCCGAGGGGACCTGCACCCCCGGCGCTGCCCTCGTCCCCCGGGCCAGGCCCATCTCCCACGTCTACTGCCCATCGCAACACAGAGCTCCTCCCTTTCCGGAGCAGCCCTACAGAGGGCCCTGCAGACAGGGGCTGGGCTAAAGGGCCCCGATCCCCCGTCTCACAGCAACGGTCTTGTGCCCAGTGACGGCAAGGGTGAATTTTGCCTCGGGTGCCGCTTTGATTTGGAGCCCCTCAGCGCTCTCCTCCCCCAGCTCCCTTCTGTTATAACAAACGTGCCTTTTCCCTCCACACCACGAGCCCAACACTCTCCTGAGCCTGCTGGAATCTCATGGTGTTTATTTATAGTGAAGTCAACCCTCCTACGCCCAGAACATCTGTCTGAGGGGCCACCTCTGGGCGTCTCATCTTCAACAGCAGCCTGTCGCGCTCTGGAGGCATGGCTAGCAAGGCACTGACACACTCAATAGTGAAATAACCCCTGTCCGGGGCGGAGGTGAACAACGAACAAACTCTGGTGTGCACACACATTTCTCCCTGTCCTCTGGTCGTAACCAGAGTACGGGAGCCTAGGGAACATCTCGTCAAGGGGCAAACCCCTTCCTGCCCCACAACCTCCAAACCAGTGACTGAGGACAAGGACACTCCATCAAGAGCTGCCTTTGGCCCCAAGAACTGAAGAGAGAATCTTGACGTCATACACTGCAGTGCAGAGACAAAGGCAAGTGGGGAGGCATGAACGCGGACCTTGGACAAGTGCTGTGCAGAAGAGTCCTTAAGACTGGCCACAAGGTATTTCAGCAGCTGCCATAACCAATGCCCAACCCTGGAATCTGGTCTGTAGGTCCAGGGCCAGAGAAGGACCTTACAAGCTGCCCTGCTTAAATGAAAGCTCTTGGATCTTCCTGCACTCTTGCTGCACTAATGCATTTTGCAGGAGAGGAAAAATGGCCTCTCGTTTGTATCTTTTATCGGCAAAGGCACTGCAGGGATTCCATTGTCATCTACAATAATAGGTTGGATGTATTCACCTTCGAGAGCCGGTGGAGGACCGTCTGCTTCCCGGCAGGGACATAGCAATAGCGCCGCAGGTCCCGGCGGTGAGAAGAACCGGCACTCCAGCTAAATAAAGAGAAAGAGAGGAGGAAAGAGAGTGAGAGCTGGACGTGCGGACGACCTCACTTGAGAGGTGCCCCGGCTGGAGGATGGTTAGTAAGCTGTCTGGGGCAAGGTCCACCTTTTTCATTGTGTGTGTCCTGTACCTACCGCTCTGGGGCCTGATTGGAGCCTGTCGGGTGCTACGGTAACACAAATAAATAATAATGGAAGCACTGTCGGGTGCTTTAGCCTCTCTAATCCCTGGGGAGCAGCATCCTGCCCAGAGGGCCAAGTCCCATTTCAGTGGAGCGCTGTTGAGTTACACCACAGGAAGATTTGGTCCAGCATATGGTTTTGTTTTATTTAAAACTAACCATTCCTGTGCTCTGTATTATCCACCCTCCTTCAGTTTTATCACCAGCCACCTCATACTCTACTCAGCTCTGTGCCTCCCATGCAGGGAACTCAAAACACGTCCCAAATATTAACCTCAGTTCCCCTGCGCACATTTTACTCCTGTTTTACAGCTGAGGAACTGAGGCCCAGAGAAGTGAAACAACTTGCCTAAGTTTGCAGAGTGAGTCAGTCACACGATTGGGAGTAGAGGGCAGGTCCCCGACTCCCAGCTCTGGGCCTTAGCCAGACCTCTCTCTTTCCGGTGCGGTGTGGGGCCGGGGAAGGCAGGGAGTCTGCCTTAGCAGCAGCCATGCTGATCGACTGGGAGATCCTCTAGAATTGACCAGTCGATTGTGATCGACTGGATGGTGACCGTTGGTCCAGATTATAGCAGGCACTGCTGTAATGCTGTGGCGGATTCTCCATCCCTGGACATTTTCAACTCAAGACTGGATGTTTTTCCTCTGTTTCAAATAGGAATTAATTCAGGGAAGTTCTACGGCCTGTTATACAGGAGGTCAGACTAGATCAGGATGGCTCTCAACCTTTCCAGACTCCTAGATCCCTTTCAGGGGTCTGATTTGTCTTGTGTACCCCCAAGTTTCACTTCACTTAAAAATTACTTGCTTACTCAACCAGACATAAAAGTACAAGTGTCACAGCCCCTAGTACTAAACAAGTGCTGACGTTCTCACTCTTACCATAGAATTATAAACTAAATCAATTGGAAGATACATGTTGTACTTACATTTCAGTGTTCAGAGCCATATAAACAAGTCGTTGTCTGTTTGAAACTGTAGTGGGCACTGACTTCACTAGTGCTTTTTCTGCAGCCTGTTGTAGAACTAGGCAAATTGTAAGCTGCGTTGATGTACCCCGGAAGAGCTGTGCGTATCCCCAGGAGTATGTGTACCCTGGCTGAGAACCACTGGACTAGGGAATCACAGCCATTTCTTTGACTACAGTTTCTCTTTTATATGCCCTCATGTATTCTCACACTATCCAACACTCCAAAACCTATGGAAAATAGACTACTCTGTGCCCCCGTCAATATGAAGGTGCGTCTTCTCCTTTTGGCCCCCACCTAAGCCTCCTCTGCCCACACGCGAAGGGCAGCAGATATGAGTGGCAGGTTTGCACTGCCATCCTTGGTGCTTTAAGTAGGATTTGACCCGTTTCACCCCTGCATGGAAAACATTGCCAGTGTCCCTTATCTCCACGAGATGGGAGCAACCAAGCCAGCTATCTCATAATCAATAGGGTGACTATTGGAAACGCTATATGCTGGCTGGGCCATGCTGCTTGGGGGTGTCAGGAAAGGAAGGGAGAAGGGATGAGCAGGGATGGAGTCAAGGGCAGTTGAAGGTCTCCGATATTTTCTATAGCTCTTTCCCCTCCTTCTCTCCTCACCCAACCCCTTTTTTCTGGACACATCAAATATGGCAAATTCCCCCTCGTTCCTCTGACTGCAGTGACATTCCTCCATGCCCCCGCAACTCGCAGCGTCCAGCCTCTGCCCAGAGGGCCCCCAAACCAACAGCGCTGAAACAGTTAAAGAATCAAATCACCGGCAACTTCTAGACCCAGATGAATGCACTGACCTTCCTAGCCAGCTCATCAGCGACTTGGACCGGGGTACCGTGTCCTCAGCGAGGGCAGCACAGCACCCAGCGCGCTATTGGGGCCGGACAGCAGAACAACAACAACCCCCTTGCGAGAGATCTGCCGTCTCACTCTGGTCCTTGCGCTCCCCCTCGAGAACAGAAGTTTGGGGTGGCTGCAGCCGGGTGTGAAGGCAGGAAGCAGAGGGGCCACAGTGGATCAAAGCTCCCATCTCCACCGGGTAGGTGTCTGCCCACCGAGCCAGGCAGCTGCAGGGGCTATGTAAATGTCCTCCCCACACCCGCAACCTCACCGCTGCTACTGAAGAGGGCCAGTGAGCGCCAAGCCCACTGATTGTCGCTTGAGCGAAAAGCAGGCACTCCGGCACTGCCAGGGAGCGGGGGCGGAAGCAGCCCCAGGAACGTGGCAGAGGATTTCAGGCTGCAGGAGCAGGGCCACTTGTCCCTGGCCCCGGCTGGGGCTGCCGGAGAGCTGGGGGACGACACTGCAATAACCTGCCGCAAGCGCAGCACCAGGGGACAGAGAGAGAGACTGTGAATGGCAGCCGCGCGGTGAGAAATCGCTTCTTTTGCCAACAGTTTTAAGACCAGCTGGTGCCTGCGGAGAGCTGCATGTGCTAGACAAGTAGCTCCAGGCCAGCCAGTTCCTGGCTGAATTCCAGGGCGAGCCACAGAACTCCCTAGGAAGGTCAGTCTTGTGCCTCGGGCACTGAATGGGGACTTAAAAGAGCCAGCATTATTTCCTGGCTCTGCCATAGATTTTCTGAATGCCCCATGGCCACTTGCTTGACCTCTCTCTGCCTCAAGTCCCCATATGTAAAATGGGGAGAATAATCCTTCCTCTCTGCTTGTCTAGTTAGGCCATAAGCTCCTTGGAACAGGGACTGTCTCACTGTGCGTCCGGCCAGCAGCTAGCACAACGTCATTCACAGCGGAGTGAAGCAATATAAATAACTTCGCACCCTCTCTGCCATCTAATGGGACAAATGTCTCCTTGCAGCCTCCCGCTCCTGCTCTTACCCTTCCAGTCCCATGGTTCTCCACACAGATGCTCTGTTTAGTTGGTGACTAAAGAGTTTGTCTTGGGGGGAGATTCCTAAAGTCACCAGAGGGACGTAATCCCCAGCCTGTCCCGGGTGATTCTGAAATCCCCCTCTTAGTCCCTTGCTTCCCGTGGCTGTCAGCACCCGGCTTAATGCACCTCTTGGGCTAGGCAGTGACCAAGTGCTAAGTAGCAAGATCATGCAGGGCTCTACCTTGAAATATCACATCAATTTCTGTTTCAGAGACACCCCCCATGCCCACTCCATGGTTAGATGGGTACTCCATCTTTGTACACCCCCACTGCTCTTAAAAGTCCCCATCCTGGTATTACTAACAATACCTCACAATATCGCAACTGGCTTGTTTTATTTTTGTAAATAAGTCAAACTCACTTTGCAGCTTTTCTCGTTTGTTACCTTGTAGAGTTTGCTCAGTTCGGACAACGGACACAAGCCCACTCCGTTTCGCACTAGCTCAAGGCTGCCGGGTTTGAGTCGCCAGCGCCGGAGCAGAGCACTGGGAGGCAAACGAACAGGGCTGTTTAATTTTTATACATGTTACAATTTTCATCTGGCAAAACTTTCATTTAAAAAAGGAAAAGGAAAAGGAAAGACAAAAGCTAAATTTCAGGTCAAGCTCTCCGCTCCTGCCTCTTCAGGGCATCAGGGCCCAAAATTGCAGCCAAGGGTTTTGATTCTACAGAAAGGAAAAATCTCCAGCTGGAAAGTGATGTCTTACATCCACCAAGAATGCAACGAAATTCCATCCAGCTTCAGACAGTCTTTGCTAAAACTGTATTTCATGTGCACCCTCCCGCCCCACTCCTTGGCCAACTATGCCCTGAAATGCAAACATGCTCAGAAATCGCATGTTTGTCCTTCGTCTTAGACAGCCACGTTTGCTTTGGTAGGCTTTTCCCAGAGCTGTTTTCACCAGTATATTTGATTTTAATCACCGGTAATAAACTGTCACTATCTTCGAACTCAAGGAATCATTTTGGCTATCTCGAGCTTCAATGTGCAGAAGGGCAGCCGTAGAAGGTCATAGAATCACAGGACTGGAAGGGACCACGAGAGGTCATCTAGTCCAGTTCCCTGCACTCATGGCAGGACTAAGTATTTTCTAGACCATCCCTGACAGGTGTTTGTCCAACCTGCTCTTAAAAATCCCCAATGACGGAGATTCCACAACCTCCCTAGGCAATTTATTCCAGCGCTTAACCACCCCAACAGGAAGTTTTTCCTAATGTCCAACCTAAACCTCTATTGCTGCAATTTAAGCCCCTTGCTTCTTATCCTGTCCTCAGAGGTTAAGAAGAACAATTCTTCTCCCTCCTCCTTGTAACAACCTTTTATGTACTTGAAAACTGTTATCATGTCCCCTCGGTCTTCTTTTCCAGACTAAACAAACCCATTTTTTTTTCAATCTTCCCTCATAGGTCATGTTTTCTGGACCTTGGATCATTTTTGTTGCTTTTTTCTGGGCTTTCTCCAATTTGTCCACATCCTTCCTGAAATATGGTGCACAGAATGGGACACAATACTCCAGCTGAGGCCTAATCAGCACGGAGTAGAGCAGAAAAATTCTCCTCTGTCTTGCTTACAACACTTCTGCTAATACATCCCTGTCACGGGGGGTGGGGGAGTCCCGTTCCCACACCCTCCACTTCTTGGGATTCACAGTGATTCTTAGCCAGCCAGTAGATCAGAAGGTTTATTTGAGATGCCAGGCACACAATCCCACTTAGAGCTGTCAGTACAAACAGGCCCCTTTGGCCCGGCCCTTCTGGGGGGCAGGGAGATGAGACCCCGAATCCGGGCTCCCTCCTCTTCCCCAGCCAACGTCTAACCCCTTTTCAAAAAACTCCAACGTCCGCCTGCCCTTTGTTCCCTTGCCAGCCCCAAGGTGTCAACTCCCCTCCCCCTCCATCTCAGGTTACAGCTCCAGGTTTCCAGGTCAGAGAAGTTTAGCCTCAGGAGTCATGTCCACCCTTCCCCCTACTTGTCACATCCCAGAATAATGTTCAGTTTTTTTGGGGTTCTTGGCAACAGTTACACGGTTGTTTCATATTTAGCTTGTGGTCCACTATGACCCCCAGATCCCTTTCTGCAGTACTGCTTCCTAGGCAGTCATTTCCTATTTTCTTTGTGAGGATACCAGCAGCAAAGAGCTCCGTTCTGATACCCTGCCTCAGGGCACTTTGTCAAGAGAGAATAGACCCTCCCCCATACAAATCTAATAAGAGTATAAAGGACAGGCAATTCACTGGAAGCACAATACTTATTCTGCAGAGAATCGGTGGAACCATGGAAGCTTTGGTGGACTCCAGGGTTTTGCACTGTTACCTTTATTAACCACTGGAGTGCTAAATTAGTAGAAGCCCCTACACCTCCATGGAAGAATCTCTACCCTGCCCTCTCCATCCCCAGGCACTCAACTCCACTTGGAGCTCTTACTCACCGGAAAGGCCTTGCATTTTGGATGGCAGCTTTAATGAAATCTGGCTTATTGTGGCTGTGGCGATGAGCCCAAGCATTGCGGGCAACACACTCCACTGCGGCTCTTTGTCTATTAGTCATTAGGAAAAGTACACAGAGAGGCAACGGAAAGTGCTCCAAGATAAATGACTGAAGGCCCACATGCTCTGTATGCTCTCCAGCAATAAAATACACCAGCTGCCACTGGGGATGGCCAAGAAAATGCAGAAGAGTAATCAAAGACCAGCAAGAGAGAGGTGCTTCTGGGAGATCTAAAAGCATCTGGGGCAGGAGAGGATGGGCAGGATTCCAGCACAAAATGGGAAGGCCAAAGCAGAGACGTGAGGAAGCTGTACATAAAAAGAGAAGGTGAAAAAGACACTTCATCTAAGTAAGAAGTCACTGCCTCAGGCAAGAGTGGGGTCAAGGGTTATCCACCTCACCTAGACAAGAGAGGGGGACATTGCTAACAATTAAGTGAACAATTCAGTGATGAAGAGTGCGGGGTAAGGCAGGGACCAATAACAGATCTGCCCTTGCCAGCAGGAAAGACAAAACACTGAAGCAAAACAGAATGGTGTTGTCACGGGGGGTGGGGGAGTCCCGTTTCCGCACCCCCCACTTCTTGGGATTTACAGTGATTCTTAGCCAGCCAGCAGATTAGAAGATTTATTTGAGATGCCAGGCACACAATCCCACTTAGAGCTGTCAGTACAAACAGAATGGTGTCAATTATCCAAAGAACACTATGAGACACAAACAAATTGGCAGGCATGAATAGACGCACCAAACCAGCATGGGATGGGATCACATCTGAGAGAGCGACCAAGGAACGGGGAAGAATGTTTCAGAGATTATATAGGTAGCAGAAAAGCTCATGTGAACAGTTTGACTGAAATCCTGGCTCCATGGAAATCAATCAGAGTTTTTCAGTTGGCTTAGATGGAAACAGCACTGCAACCTTTGTATCCAGACAATGGAAACGAATGCATGACAAATGAAGTTTGTGCAGCAAGCTGGTTTCTGTCTAAGCTATGTCTACACCACAGCTGTACCATTGTAAAGCCATAGTGTAGACATTCCTCCATCGACAGAAGGGGTTCTTTCATCGGTGGAGTTAACCCACCTTTCTGAGAGGTGGCAGCTAGGACAACTGAAGAATTCTTCCATTGACCTTCTTGTGTCTACACCGGGGGTTAGGTCGACCTAACCATCGCACTCAGGGCATGAACATTTTCCACAGCCCTGAATGGTGGAACAAGGCTGTGGAGCCCCCTGAAGTGGCGCTTTCATAGTGCTGTGTATAGGTCTTGGCTGGCCCATGGCCTGCTCCTCGCCCTTAGCCCTGGTGGTAGGCCCAAGGTATCCAAAAGGGCCATTGTACCGGTCCCTGCCACAGGGGAGGCCAGGACACCATTGGTATCAAGCGATCCTCCACCTTACGGTGCCGAGACTGGTTCTGGGGACCCTGAGTGGTACCGGCTGCGTCAGAACACGTACAACTCCATCTGACTCCAGTGAATCAGAGGCAGAGGATCGGTCCCTCTGTGGTCAGACCTGTCGGGAATGGTCTAGTTATTAGGTAGTCCAGCCTTGAGTGCAGGGGACTGGACTAGATGACCTCTTGAGGTCCCTTCCAGTCCTACACTTCTATGATGCTAGGAAGCACTGGGGGATTTGCTCTGGTACAATCAGGCTCCATTGCCAGCAGCCAAACCCAGCAGAAAAGCGTGAAAATTGAGAGAGGCTGACGGTTCTAAGTGTAACATCCTAGCTAAGCGTGTCACATTCTCTTCCAGTGACTGCTCCAGTTAAACAACAAACTACTATTGCTGCCACCTAATGGAGTTGCTCCTTTTGCCCAAGTCCTAGGGCCTGTGTGCGGATGCTGAAGGCTCAGGTTTGAACCATGCAGGCAATTGGCGGCGGTGATTGTTACTCAGGCGTGCTGTGCAAAGAACAAAGGCATGAACACAGCAGAGCCCCTGCAATACAAACTTTCCACAGGCCTCTCCTTTGTTCCACGTGAATGACTTGTTCAAACTACCCCAGAAATGAGTCAGTTTGCCTGTCTCTCCCACATCCCACTGCCTACACAATTCGGAAGAGAGGCTAGGTTTGGATTAAACGTGACTATTTGTGGGGGAGGATTAGGAATGAAGATGTATGAAGTACAAGTGGAGGGAGCGGCACCGTACCAGAGTGAGCTGGGCTACTGGACTCAGTGTGGCAGTCTACAAGACTGAAAACACACAGGGGTAGGATGGTTCAATCATTGTGTGGCTGCAACTCATTTGCTACATAACAACCCCCTGCAAGTTAGTCACCAAGCGAGTATCCGACAGCTCCTTATCCTTTCGCTTGTGACCAAAGTTGCTGTTGTTTAATGCAGCAGATCATCTGGGAAATTCACAACATCTCCCCATGAATAAACTGAAATGGACGTGGAAAAGAGAGAGCTTCTGGGTTCTATTAAACAGTGGCCATTCTTTGCTCGTTAGGCTTGGAACTGTCTTAAGAATCTCTGGCATAGGGTTCCCACACAGCCAATGCCATGGGTGATGCCATTACTCAGCAGCATGGTGCTACCAGCAGGAGTCTAAAATGCCAAGTACAGTTTAAGTCCTTCCTTAACCGGGGCACCTTGGTCATGGTCTACACCTGCTGAAAGCACTTCGTTCCCCAGTGATGTTCGGAAGTCACCACACTACAGGCAGTACAGGGGTTCTCCAACTGCATTGCACCGTGACCCTCTTCTGAGGACAAAAATTACTACACGACCCCAGGACGGGGGATTGAAGTCTGAGCTCACCCAAGCCCAGCTGCCCTGGGTGGTGGTGTGGGGGTGGGAGCCAAAGCCCAAGGGCTTCAGGCCTAGGAAGTAGGCATGTAACCCTGGGCCCCGCTGCTCAGGACTGAAGTTCTTGGCCTTAGGCTTTGGCCCCAGGCTTGGTCTTCAGCCCCGGGCCTCAGCAAATCTAACACTGGCCCTGGCAACCCCATTAAAACGGGGTTGCGACCCACTGTGGGCTCCCAACCCACCGCTGGCATAAAGCATAGCCAGAATGTGCCCGATCTCGTGTGCAAGGAGGCTTGCAAGATGAGACCAGCTATGCCAGGTGAGGCACTGGGTTTTCTGAAGAAGCATCTACACTCTGTAATTCCAGCTTGCTGGCAAGTGTTGGCAACTTCCTGAGACTCCCTAGGGTGATCTCATTCCAGATGGCAGTGGGAGGGCCTCCCAGTTGCCAACTCAGAGAGAGAGACACACACACACATTCTCATCAGCAGACTCCTCCCCATCCTTAGATCATTTTGCCCCATAGACTCCCAAGCAAGCTGGATGTTATGCAGCAAGTCCCCTGAATTGTGTGGGACTCTGGTGTGGCAGCCTGGAATTCTAGGCTGGCTTCGTTTCAGTTTAACAATGGAGGTTTTATTGAACTAAACATGAACATTGATATTGAAGTCAGAACACTGGCCTAGGTTTATTAACAGATCCTTGCTACCTTCTCCAGGGGACTCATCCTGCCAGGTGCTGAACACCCTCAACAGCCCTTGAACACAGAATCGCCATTTCAGTGAATGACTCTGCTCCACTTCAAGCAATGGAGCTTTAAACACCACGGGATGGCCAGGATTGGAGGCGAAGAAATAACGGTACTTGAAGTGATCAGTCAGGAGCCTATCTTGTGATTCCAGCATTCATAGTCTGATGCTTTGCGGACATACCACAGTGCGGCTATTTCTGACATTTTATATGGACGAAATAGATACAAAGTCGACCGATTCAAAAGGCAGCGCTCACTGGCGTCAAGGTATAAATAGCACTGCTGAGACCATCCCATATGATCTTGTGCTACTGCCTAGCCGAGATAAAGATTTGAGAGAGTTTAGATTACAGTGGAACACAAATGTATTGCACCGCATTAAAATATATCTTGGAATAAGTTTGCCATCTGCCCAGGGAGGGATGCCAACTCAACCACCCTTTCTGTGCCAAGCAGACACACGTTTTCAGGTATCTCCTACACTATAATTCTGAGTGAATTCATGGGTGCTGCCTAGGTACTGTGCCAGCTCCAGCACTAGGCCGGTACAAGTCTACCTCAGCAACCTAGTCAAGGCCTTACACTCCACCACCATGCTTAGGGGCACGCGATCCTGAGAGGTGCTGGATGCCCTCACCTCCTACTGACTCCAAAGGAAGTTGACGCTCTCAGCACCACTGAACCTCACCCAGGCAGGCAGAAAGCCACCACCTAAAAAGGAGCCAGGCAGTGAGCATGTGTGTGAGAGGGGAATCTGAAACTTACTGAAATGGCAGAACAGGGTCTCTCCAGTACAAGAACTAAACCCTTCAGTTTGGGGTCTCTTCTCTGCAGAGATATAGCACCAGAGCCTCATCTGGGGTCAATTGGTATCGCTTCCACAACAGCAATAGAGCGATGCTGGTTTGTGGCAGGTGATGGTGTAACCAAAAATGCCTAGAGACCATCTTGTACCTCTCGGCTCTGCCAGGAGCCGGACAGTCCCTTTTGAAAGGACAGGGCCTGGTTACCGTATAGAACAGTGACCAGAGAAAGTAAAGGTTGGACAGGTCCCAAGATAATATGAAAATGAACCAGAATTCTTTGAGAGGACTTTGAACATTCACACTCCTGAGATGTGGCAACAAGTGAGATTGGACCAGTGGAACTCCTCGCAGCAGTGTCTGTTGAAGTGCTTGTGTCCCCGGGTGACTGAACGTTCTGAGGGTGAGGCTACAGAAGGGTGGCATGGCACTCCGACGCCCTCAGCTCCTTCCAATTGAGACAGCAGACGGACCAGGAACTCCACTGGGCAAATGGAGCAGGATCAATCAGATCGTTCCAAGAGTGTGAACGTGCAGAGGACATGTAGAGGAGACTTGTTTCAGAACATTAAATTCTGACACTGAAATTGCATGGCCACTTGCTGTTCCTCATGCAGGGCCGCTATTGTGTCAGACTTAGGGTTGTTTTCCCTTTCATTGCTCCTTTTGTTCTATTTTACATAATCAGATCTAATGCTGACCTTGGCCAGTTTCTAACAGAATGGCCTCGCCTCGTCTTTGGGGGCTGTGTTGAGCCTTTATCCCTCCTTTTGGAGGTTCAAAGCAAAGTTCTAAACGTGGTTTACATACCTCCCAACTGAGATCGCCCTGGGAGCGGAGCTTGGCAAAGAACAACTCTCTTCCAATACAGTTGTTGCTAATAGTCTCCTGACTGATGGGGACCCTTTTTCCCCCCTGAGAACTGTGCTCACTCAACCTGGTTGCAGACTCTGCTATGTGGCCACTCACACAGGGCTCTAAACAGAGTTTGAGAGCTATCTTTGAGCAGGGTTTAAACTTGGCTGTGTCTGAATTTAGGTTCTAAACAGAGTGTGAGCTGCTAGTATAGATGGGCCCAGTTCAGTTATAATCGGGCTAATCCATTGGCTCTAGCCCAGGAAAGCAGATTTCTCTCAAAGGTAAAGAGTTTGTTTTTACTCATCTAATGTCTGCCCTTTGCAGACTTTACTCTTAATGTAATGGGAATTATAGCCACTTCGGAGCAAGATTTTAACTGACTGGCAATGAATAAATAAAACATACAAATAAAAATGCCAGGAACTGGATGGTAAGTTTGGTTTCTCGCCCCAAAGTTAACTCGCACCCTCTTTCCCCACATACCTCTTATCTAAATCCCTACTCCTGCCTCAGGATATGCAAACACGAATCCCTGCTCCTATGGCATCCCACTGAAGTCCGCAAATAACTCTGGGCACATGTGTCTGAATTTAGACAGCTAGCCACCTGATTTGTAGGTGCAACCAGGTAAATGACTACACGCTTCCCACTGCAACCACAAAACTGGAGGCCATTTCTGAAAAACAACAACAGGCCCTAAAGGTCACTGACAAACCCCAGGGAATCCTGTGGAAAGGCTGCCTTGGCACTCCAGTGCAGCCACACAGCCCTGACGCTGCTAAAAACCCAAAGCGACTGCAAAGCCAAGACACAATGGGGCTGAAGGAGGAACAGAGAGACTATCTGAACTCAGAGTGTCCTTGTCACACATCACGCCAGTAGCATCAAGAACACATTTCTGATATAAACACATTTAATAAACAACAGCAATTACCATAAAATGGAGGATTTACATGTAAGCTTCTACACTCTGCTTTTCATTGTACTATCCGGAGATCTCATGAGTACCAGTGTCACTTCCACATCCTGCAAAGCAGCGAGTGGGATCTACCCAGCGTTCAGCCAGTCCAAAGGGTTAAAAATACAGGGCACACAGTGAAGGCAGATCCGAACCTTAGTTTTGAAATGACTAACAAAATGCTGAGGAGCATGTTAAAGAAGTCTCACTGCACTATTCTATATTAAGCCTTTTTTTGTTTCATGTTAAAAAATAATCACAAACAAAACATAAACCTGACATGGGGAAGATGTTCTAAGTTCAGAAAGATCATTACAAATATTTGAATAGGGTTTTTTCCAGGGGTGGGAGGAAGGAAGGCAAAGAATACAAGATATTCATATTAGGGTGACATTGAACATAGCGGCAGATTGAGACAGGCCCTTTGGAGCAATGGGATCCAGGCCGCTATAAACTGGAACCACGTGGATTCCAAGGATCTGTTATCAGTGGCATGGTAGCAGTTGCTCACTCTAGATCTAGATGGCCTCTGTACCGAATGAACTTGCACACGCTACTCTCCAGAAGGTAACTCCAAGGCACTAAGTAGGGATCAGGAAATTGCAGTACAAAGACCTTGGGGCATTTTGAAGCCATTGGTCTCTCTCGTGCCCATGTATGGAGGTGATTGTAGGAAGAGCCTTGTAATTTTTGCAGCTGTAGGACTCCAACAGTCTGAATCCCACCTGTTTGCAATGGAGCAGCCAGCTGGCCCATAATACTGATGGACTTTAGTTGTGCTCTTACGGTTACAATCCAACGGGGCAGTGTTGGTCTCAGATTTGTTACTTAATAATAAATATGTAATGGGGGGAAAGAGAGAGAGATTCCTGCCTTCGTTAAATGCTTAACCATTTGAACCCTGGGTCCTGGGGACAATACCAGCTTTGTTATGGCTTTGAAACCCATAACTCCATTAATCGTATTTAAACATATGTGGATTTGGATCATCTCATGTAGAATACAGAAGGTTGGCCCTGCTTACCCAGGATCTCTTTCCCTTCATTATCCACCCTATCCTCAAACGGCTAAATGGGGTGAAGTGATGGATTCGAAGTGTATCCAGGGCCATTGTCATCAGACTTGCTTTGCTTCATTGGCCAGGAATAGGCGTGGGTAATGTACAGAGAGGTGAGCAAACCCTGTCAAAAGCAGATTCATGTTTCCACCTAACCTTTGTTTCCCTGCACAGCTTCCAGTTTTCCACTGGGCACCATCGATTTATTTCTGTGTTTCAACCCAGGCACACAAGCCATCATGGCTCCATTCCGTTTACTTCCTTGACTGCCGGGCTCTAGCCTTACCTGCAAAGGTCAGCTGGAAAACACCCCATTCTGGGAGTGGAAACGCTTATTTATCAGTGCTACAGAGTAGGGAGATGCACGCAAAGATATTCTGGGCCAAATTTTCAAAAGAGCCTCATCTCAGCCTTTACATTTGAGCCCATGACATTTGCAGAGATACAAAGCAACATTTCTGACAGCTAGCTGGTTTGTGGGGATTACGGGCATCTTCAATAGATTAGATTCATAGATTATCAAGTCAAAAGGGAAGACTGTGCTCACCTAGTCTGACTTCCTGCCTAGCACAGACCACAGGACTTCCCTGAAATAATTCCTGTTTGAACTAGAGCAGGGGCATATGCATGAATTTAAATTTCACTGCTTTTGGAGGGGCACGTTCTGTGTCCCTGCTGAGACGCTCACTGTCCCCTGCTCCAGCCTTGGAGCTGGAGAAGTTTTGCGCCCCCGCACTCCTGATTATTGCTGGGCCAAGGGCCCTACTTGCCCCCACTTGCGCATGCCCCCGAACGAGAGCAGATCCTTCAGAAAAACATCCAATCTCGATTTATGGAGAATCCGCCCCCCCTTGTTAAATTGTTCCAGGAGTTATTTACCCTCACGGTTGAATATCTGTGCTTTACTTATGCATGATTGTACATGCACAATTGCAGCCATGGACTGATTTTCAGAGGTGCTAGGCACTTGTAAGGCCTTTGAAAGCCAATGAGGGCTCCGGGGTAAGTTTACACTGCAGCTGGGCGTGAGCCTTGTTAGACTCGTGCTAACTGGGCTCAAGCTAGCGTGCTAAAAACATCCACGTGGACGTTGTAGCTCAGCTGCAGCTCAGGTTCCCAAACCCACTCGACCCCCTGCATCTGAGCTTGGCTGGCTAGCCTGAGCCATGTTAGCTCCAGCCCAGCGAACGTCGATCCACATACCCAGGCTGGCAGGCCCACCCTCCCCTGCAGTGTAGACTCAGCCTGTGTTCCCAGCATCTCTGACAATGAGGCCCAGGGAGGCCGTTGGAGCCTTTGGCTCCCCTCCAGAAAACACAGTGCTCATCCTTTTACAGTTTTAAAAGCTTCTTATCTTAGAGATGGGATGATGGCTTTTAAAGACCCAGAATCTGAAGGAAATGTCCTAGGCAAAGTATAATGATTTTAAAATGGGGCAAATCTGAGGTTTATCCTGCTTCCTGCTCCTTCTCATGGAGCATCTGCCCCACCCGAGGATCATTTGATCCTGGGGACTCTGGGGTTTTTGGTGGTTTCCAGGGGAGTGGTGACATCTAGAAGTGGCTAGGGAAACCTGGTACTTTAGACTAACATGCACATGCAAGATTTGTGCTTTAAGGAGCCACTGCAGCAGCAGAAAGGGATTTCTCTGAGAGCTGCTATTACACATGTAACTAGAGACCTTTTCTTTTTTTGGCTCACCACAAAATGCTGAGTTTGCACCAAAGATCCTATTGAAAAGAGAAACCCGTTAGACAAGAATATGTTATTGTGCTAAGTAGCCGCTCAGTTTTCCAAACATATTAACACAGGGACAAAGGGCGCTGGTATTCCCAGGAGGGGAATCATCGGAGGGTAACCCCTTCCCTTCTCGTACAACGGGAAGTCTTCCCTTTGTGTCTTCAAGAATAGTCTGAGAAACATACGGCAAGATTCTGAAACTGGTTACAATTGACACAGTCCCTGTTTTGTAGAGGGGTTCAGTGCATCAGCTTTTCCCAGATCCATGGGGGTTAACTTGCTGTCAATCTGACACTGTGCCTGATCTAATCTGCAAGGGGACTGGAATAATTTTTATAATGGGGGCGGGGGATGCTGAGAGCCATTGAACCAAATTGTAGACCCTGGATATAATGGAAACCACGTCAAGCCAGAGTGTGCGGCCGCACCCTTAGTTCCAGCACCGATGCCATTTTGCACACTATGTGGCACTCTGTTAATTTGCTTTATCAAAAAGAACAATCTCTCCAAGAAGCTCTGTTTGATGCAGAGACACTTGGTCATGGACAGAATGGAGCCATGATGGCTTGTGTGCCTGGGATGAAAGACAGAAATGCCCTCTATCATGGGCATAGAGTTCCAGAGATACTTTGGGACCAGCAGGGGTAAGAGCAGGAGTAGATTAAAGGCAGGATCCGTGGGATCTAGGCCCCATGTCCCTAGGTGAGGCTAGAACAGCGAGTCAGAGAAGCAGCAACACTACAGAACACAGCTGACTGCAGACGGCAAAGCCAGCTCACCTGCTTGGGGGAGCGCCCAGGGACTGAAGATACAATTCCATGGGGCCAGAGAGAATGAGGCGTAATGAGAAATTCACTTCTCAGTGTGGAAGAAAAAAGCAAAATGTTGGTATAACCAGCTCCCCTCTAACCTCCACCCATCCTGAGCCAGGAGACGCTGTTCACAAAGGGCCAGAACAAGGTCTATGGCCCAATGAAGTCCCATTTGAGAGGCCTTTGGGGCTGAAGGGGGGTTTCTGTGAGCCCTTGTGCTGGCCCTATAAAGCGTGGGCGGAGATGTTGCTTTCTTTTGAGCACAAGATGCAGATGCTTAAAGATCAAAGAGACCGAAAAAATGGTTTTACCTGCCCGAGTGAGGCCATTCCTTCAGACATGCCTGATCTAGAGGCCGGGGCAGGGTGATATTTTACAGGGCTGACACATGCCGGGCAGGGGATTTTTACGGGAGAATCTGCCTTCATCGACCTTGAGGGGGAAGAAATAAGCCAGGAGGAGGCTTATCAGTCACCCCCTGTGCGGTGAGCGGCCCCTTTGAGATGCCGCATAAATCATTAAATTATAACTCCCCAGCTGCACAACAAGGCCCCAGGGTGCAATGCTGCAGGAGAGGCTTCTGGAACGGACTGACTGGGTGGGTGCCGGCCCCAGCGTGGACTGTCCTCTTCTTCCCCCGGGCGCGATGATCCGGAACAAGCAGCCGCCTCGCTGCGGAGCCCGGCTCCAGAGCTGCGTTGCATTTGCAGGGGGGTGGGTCACAGGCATCATCCTTAAGTTTGACTTATGGGGAGGCCAGAGTCAATGCAGCCCCCCCCCGCTCCACTCCCGTCTCCGGAGCATCCCCCGCGCCCCTGGCTTGCCTCCCCCGGGGGACGAGGCGCTTTCCGTGCGCATCCCGGGGGCGCTGCGCTCACCTGAGTTTGCTCAGCGGGGCCCGCCGGGTCTTCTCGGCAGATCCTCCGCGGGGTGCAGCCCCACTGCGGTACTGCAGCAGGCGGCCGGCTCGCTCAGCAACCTGCCGGCAGGGAAGAGAGAGGCGAGGGGAACGGATGAGAGCCAGCCCGCAGGCCCCCGCCCCTCCCAAATCTCAGCGCCGCCAGGCAGCCGGGATGCGCAGCTTCCTGCGCCTATTCCGGGCGCACGGACAAGCTCCCCAGCTCCCCCCGGGGCGAAGGGCCAGAGATGTCCCGTCCCCCCGCCCCGCGCCCGTCCCCTCCGCAGCCTCATCCCCTGCACGGCCTCGTCCATTTCCAGGGCTCTGCCTCCATCACCTGCTTCCGCGGCCATGCTGCTGCCTCGCCGGGATGCTCCTGGGCGGGCGGCCGGGCGCTGGGGGGGCCGGGCGGGGCGGGGAGGCAGCGCCTGCCTCCGCTCACAGGCTGCTGCGTAACCGCCGCTCGCTTCTTAAAGAGATAGCGGCGCCTGGCAGCCTGGGGGTCCCCGCCCCGCTGGGCTTTTCCCGCCCCCGATTTTCGCCAGGTTGGTAGCAGACCCCCCCCCCCCTTCTCCCAGCGATCAGGGGCTCTTTCCGCTCCCCTTCGGAATGATGGGCCATATTCATTCCCGGCGCCACTCCGGACTTCAGCGCCGGCCAGCACACAGGTGTGGACACGTCTCATCGAGCCCCGTTCCAGTTACCTGTCTGGTTTCTCAGGACGGCTGCCATTCACACCACCGCGCTGTAGTCCGTGCCCGGGGGAGGGGGCGCGTTAATAAACCGCTGCAGGAGTGAAAGGACAAGAAACTCCATGAAGAGCCCAGTGGCTCGCCCAGCCCTGAAGGCTGCCACACAGACAAAGAAAAAAAACCCCACAGGAAATGTCACACAAGCAATAATAGTTTCTATAGCAACATGCATCCCATCCAGCACTTCACATCTCTAACACAGATTCTGATCTCAGGCACCATTGGTGTAAATCTGGAATAACTCTAGTGCAGGCAATAGAGTTACTCCAAATTTACACCGCTGTAATTGGTCAGAATTTGGTCCTTCGTCACACCAAAATATGTAATTATAATTGGGAATTAATAGACATGGCTTCATTCTCTTCTCACACTGGTTAAATGAGTAACTCCAATGAAGTCAACAGAAATGGATTGGTGTAAAATTAATGGAGAGAAGAATCAGACCCAGAAGAGTCAAATAGGGAAATACGGTGACAGTTCATCTGATGTCAGATGTTTACGGTATTGGGGATTCTATCTTGTATTTCCTGACTATTCAACCTGTTTGTGACTAGATACTGTGCAAAATCTGTAAAGTGCTTTGAGAGACTTTTGGATGAAAAGTGCTGTCCTTTTACACTATAAAGTCATAATCCTGAGAAGACCTTTGTACTTACTTAACTTTGTTCAGTGTTTGTAAAGCATGTGCAAAGATCTTTGCAGGATCACAGCTCAATTCACACACATACACATGGCTGGCTCACACACAGGACATAAATGGAGCCAACCTCTAGGTTGAGATTAACAAAATATATAGCTACAAACACTAAGAAACATTAACTAACAAAATAAGTTTATACTTAGTAATGGCAACACACACATTTGTGTACAGCTTCTCAAACGTCTCCAGATGTCCTCTCAATTCATAAGTAAAACATTCAATGGGAAACATGCATTCAGAACCTAAATCCATATTGACTTTGAAGGCAGAGATTTCTTTGTGCAACTCATACATTTTCTTCAATATCTATTTAATAGAACTTCTTCTACGTTATTTAAAATACAAACATCTACATTAAACCAAATTCATGCCTCAAATATATGTGCTCAGCTAACCAAAATTGTATTTGTTTATATTTGCAAACCACATTTATAAAATCCCTAACTTCTCATTTTATATTTAATCTGATCTAATTTGTAAGCACATGATAGAGTTTATTATAGTATTTTTTCTAGTTTATTATAGTATTTGATTCAACTAAAGTATACACATGGTGTTCAATTTATCTTTCTCTCCTGCCTACACTTCTCTTATTCATCTCTGCTTGCCTTCTCAGATCTTCTTCCAAACCACTTTTGTTATATCCTGCTCCTACTCTTGTTTTCATGCTTTCTTCCAAACTGCAAGCCCCTCACTCTTAGACACATGCAAGCTAAATAACCTCTTTCCTCCTTCAAATCCCTCTTCAAAACATGTCTCATTCTGTGGAAGTCTTTCAAACAGTGATCTCTGCAAGGGTCTTAAACAAGCTATAGATCTCTATCTTGAAGTGGAGGAGTCAAAATATCCAGCATTGAAATCTGGGTCCGACTGAAGAGTTCCTCGAGGGAGAGATAACCTCTTCTCCCATGAAAGACTTGAGTGGACAGAAGTATGCTTCCTATAGACACTACAGAGTTTGGTGACTTAAAAATACCTGAAGGCTCTCTACACTAACATCCCACACAAAGATGGAATACAAGCTGTCAGGAATAGTATCCCTGATGATGCCACAGCACAAGTGGTTGCTGAGCTCTGTGACTTTATCCTCACACACAATTATTTCAAATTTGGTGACAATATATACCTCCAGACCAGTGGCACTGCTATGGGCACCCGCATGGCCCCACAGTATGCCAACATCTTTATGGCTGACCTGGAACAACGCTTCCTCAACTCTCGTTCACTCACGCTCCTTCTCTATCTATGCTACGTTGATGACATCTTCATCATCTGGACCCATGGGAAAGAAACTCTGGAAGAATTCCACCATGATTTCAACAGCTTCAACCCCACCATCCACCTCAGCCTGGACCAGTCTACACGGGAGGTCCACTTCCTGGACACCACGGTGCAAATTAATGACGGCCACATCAACACCACCCTATACCAAAAACCTACCGACAGCTATGCCTACCTTCATGCCACCAGCTTCCATCCCGGGCACACCACACGATCCATTGTCTACAGCCAAGCACTGAGGTACAATCCTATTTGCTCCAACCCCTCAGACAGAGACCAACACTTACAAGATCTCCACCAAGCTTTCTCAAAACTACAATACCCGCACAAGGAAATAAGGACACAGATCAACAGAGCCAGACGTGTACCCAGAAGCCTGCTGCTGCAAGACAAGCCCAAGAAAGAAAACAACAGAACACCACTGGCCATCACCTACAGTCCTCAGTTAAAGCCTCTCCAACACATCATCAGTGATCTACAACCCATCCTGGACAACAATCCCTCACTTTCACAGGCCTTGGGAGGCAGACCAGTCCTGGCCTACAGACAACCTGCCAACCTCAAGCATATTCTCACCAGCAACAGCACACTGTGCCATAATAACTCTAACTCAGGAACCAATCCATGCAACAAACCTCAATGCCAACTCTGCCCACACATCTACACCAGCAACACCATCACAGGACCAAACCAGATCAGCCACATCATCACTGGTTCATTCACCTGCACATCTACTAATGTCATATACGCCATTATGTGCCAGCAATGTCCCTCTGCTATGTACATCGGCCAAACTGGACAGTCCCTATGAAAAAGGATAAATGGACACAAATCAGATATCAGGAATGGCAATATACAAAAACCTGTAGGAGAACACTTCAACCTCACTGGACACACCATAAAAGATTTAAAGGTCAGCATTTTGCAGCAAAAAAACTTAAAGTCCAGACTGCAAAGAGAGACTGCAGAGCTGCAATTCATTTGCAAATTTGATACAATCAGTCAAGGATTGAACAAAGATTACGAGTGGCTAGCTAACTACAAAAGCAGCTTCTCTTCTCTCGCTATTCACACCTCCAGTTCAGCTGCTAGAGGAATACCTCACCCTCCCTGATTAGAGATAACAAGCTGGTTCAGCCTCATTGGACTAACCCTGTTATCTCCCACCTGGTTCTTGCCTACCTATTTATACCTGCCCCTGGATACTTCCACTGCATGCATCCGACGAAGTGGGTATTAGCCCATGAAAGCTTATGCTCTAAAACTTTAGTTAGTCTTTAAGGTGCCACAGGACTCTTTGTCACTTCTGAAGAATGCTGAAAGTTGGGAGTGCCCGTTTTTTTGGACACCTGAACGGTTCTGTACTGAATCAGAGCTCCAAGGAGTTTGTGCAGTTCACACCAGAAGCCAGGGCTGTGAAAGCAGAACAAATAATCTACTCCACTAATTGTATCCCTAGACTGCAAAGAGAGAGCTCGGGAAGGTGAGAATGTCCATATCTTCCATCCACAAATGACTGTACCACAGTAGAACTCTAGCTATGGAAGAGGCAGGGATAGTGATCCCTGCAAGAAAGCAACATCTGGGTCACCTACTGTATATATTACAATGTACCAACCAGTATTGCAGACTGTATTTCTGCTGGTTCAACTTCCTATTCACTGTTGTGTCCTTTATTTGTATTATTCTAGAACGTAGGATCTGTAGTCATGTCTTCTCATGCATCCCAGGTACTGCAGTTATTTTTATGTTCAGAACCTTCTCCCTCCTGCATCACAGGTATTAATTTTTCTCCACCTGAGTCTCTCATGCAGCAATTTTTCTCTGGTTGCACCATACACTGCAGGTCTTTCCCTTTCCTTTCCTTGTATTATACCCTAACATGTCAGTTCCTCTACTCCGCACTTGAAAAATAGCTATCAGGCTACCAGGGATTTATGAAGGCACTACCACAAGGCAGTTGCAGATGTAAAATATGCAGTTAAGTTCCCCCACCCCAAGTACAGATGAATATAACATAAGAACAGCCACACTGGGTCAGACCAATGGTCCATCTAGCTCAGTATCCTGTCTTCTAACAGTGGCCAAAGCCAGGTGCTTCAGAGGGAATGAACAAAACAGGCAATCATTGAATAATTCATCTATTGACATCCACTCCCAGTTTCTGGCATTCAGCTACCATAAAAGTTAGCATAAAAGTTTACTTGAGGAGCGACAAATGATAGAGTCAGTAACTACTCCCTTAAATAGTCAGACGTGGCTTGAGGGAGTCCTTGAAAACTACCTTTCTGACAAGGAAACCATATCCAAAAAATTCCTTTCATAACATTCTAGGGCCTATTTCTCACAAGTTTTCACTTTTGGTTTACATAGGTGACCAGACAGCCAATGTAAAAAATTGGGATGGGGATCAGGGGTAATAGAAGCCTATATAAGAAAAAGACCCCAAAATCAGAACTGCCCCTATAAAATCAGGACATCTGGTCACCCTAGTTTACAACTACATTTTCTAGAATGGTTTAAGATTAGCAGCCGTGTTAGTCTGTATCCGTAGTTTCTAAGATGCCACAAGTATTCTAGAAAGTCCATCATATAAGATGGCTCTAAATGGTTCAGTGGGAAGACACCAAGCTTTGGTGGGTTAGGCCTGGGACTGGAAGTCAGAGAGACTTTTTTATTGCTGTCTTGGTCATGGGCCTGCTCCCAAGGTAACAGATGCTAGATTTTGAAAAACAAACTCCCTTTTTCTCCACAAATTGGTACTCGGACTCCTAAATAAAAGTCTCTGGCCAGTCCTCAAAGAAAAGAAAAACATAAGCTATTCATAATTACAGTCCCAGGCCAGTCTAAATTTGGATGAGATTTCTCCTGCACATGTCATCAATGAAAAATGTTCTGCTTCTATCAAGAAAGACTTAGGTCTTTTAGTTCTGCCTGGTAGGGTCTCTTTCTTCACAGAAGGCAATCTGTCAAACTGATAGCCCTGGAATAACTACAAGGACTCCTTTTTTAATTTGTACCTTATTAGGGTATCTCAAACTGGGCAACAACAAACAAGCAAACAGCATTTCAGTAATAATTAATGGTTAATTCTACTAACTCTTACTCATGTGAGTAGTCTAATTGAATCAATGGGAAGGGCTACTTTTATGCAGGATTGGGCCCTGATTCAACAAACAACTAACTTTTTACATGTCAATTGTGAGCAACATGTATTTGGGCCCTGAGGAGGTATCCAAACTGATAAATGTGTGGAAATTCAGAAATTCAAAACTACAGTTAACACCACTCATTTAACTTTTTTGGGGAAGGGGCATTCCTATAACTTAAACCAATGGAAAACCAATCTTTTTTTCAGTTTCCATAAATAGTATTTGATCCCATCTTTTAGCCAGTAGATAAAATTTGTGGCTGAGATATTAAAATCCCCTAATTTTTTTCTAAACAGAATTGTTGACATAATCTTTATGTATGTTGGTTTTGACACTTTGCAGCTGATACCAACAAGATAAGATGTCTGCTTTTGCTTTTTACGGATTTAATCTCAATGGTTTGAACACAAAATACATCAACATGTTGTTAAAAATTTTTAATGTACATTGCTCTCACATTTCAGTATATTAAATTTCTGAATGCAGAAAACATCAATTTATAACACTGAAATAAAAGTGATAGAACATCCTAGAAGAAAAGGAAGGAAAAGATATAATAATGCACTAAGTTATATATACATTTAACAAAGAATTTTAAAGTCAACAAATTCTTTTTTAAAAGTAATCTTTAAGAAAAATACTGAGCAGTATTTCATAGTTTAACATGTCATCCTGATGTTATGTCAATATTTTGGGCCTGGACTAACTTTTCTACAATGCTCTAAAGAACTAGTAGAGTAACAGAAAATGGAACTATTAGTTTTCTAGAGTTAGAGACATGGTCATCAGTGTTTGAAAATCTACTGGTAGAGTTTAAAATATAAAGTTTAACCTCTCCTTGTAAGAAAGTTATAATTTTAAAATGGACTGTAATGTTTCTGATAAAGACCATTTAAAGTATCACCGTTATCACAAAGTAGGAAAATATGCATTAGTGGTGTTATTCCATAAAAATTACGTTAAAAATAAATACACATGACTTTCAGTTATGAAATAAACAGACTGTACTATGGCTTGGGATAAACTATATAAGTTTTCAGAGATGTACACAAGTTGAATATTTTCATTAATTACTAGGATTTCATGGACCATTATATGTGGACATTTGTATCTCACTTATATAACCTTTTAATAGCACAGAAAATACTCAAATCTATTCATGTACCCTGTGACATCTGGACTGAATATTTAATAGGTCTTTTTTGAAAAATAACCTACTGCAAAAGATTTTGGCTTAACAATTTTTAAAAACAGCGTTTGTCGTAACTCTAGAAAGATTTTACAGAACTTTCACAGAGATTTTTAAAAGAAATGTAATATTAAATACAAAATTCGCTGGAGTGGAATGCTTATTTTTAGCTTTTCTCCATTAACAAATATTGAAATATTGATAATATTAAACAAAATATTTTTTTAAAAACGTAAACCTTATCATAAACATCTTCTCCATAAATAACCATGAAATATATATCACACCTACACAAGGTTAGCTAGTATATAATCCAGAGAGGAGGTGCAAGGATGATATAGGGGGAACTACTCGTCAATTTCCCATGGTTTGATGAGACCTTCAACTCCCTCCTGTGGAAAAAAGAATTTTTGAAAAATTCAGAGCACAATTTTTAACCAGTGTCTCTGAATGGTATGCGTAGATAATGCTAGCTTTCAGATGGTATGGAACTTTGGACCCACAGTTGCTATAATATCAGCATAGGGAGCACACTGAGTAAGCTCAATAGCTTGCTGTTTCTTTAGAACAAGGAAGCTGTAAAACTTGGCTGAAACTTGTTTCCGGTCATTTTTCTTACAGAGCTCCAAAAAACTGAAAGCACTCACTCCTGATTTGTTGAGGTACTGTATAGAAAAAGAAATTGAAAAATATAGTAAGGTCAGTTTAACTGCTAATAAAACTAAACCCCATGGTGTTGGAACCAAGGTACTGATTTTACAAACATTTTTGCAGAGGAGTAAATATTTACAGGACTGAGGCCTTAAGATGGTTTCTTATCTGTATGTTTTACTATATGTAATTTTCCTAAAGTTCTTTACAAATTTTACAGTGTTGCCAACTCTTGCAATTTTATCACAAGTCTCACAATATTTTGTGTTTTCTTAACCCCCCACTTCCGGAATCAAGAGATTGCACGTGAATCTAAGCTTTCATTTAAAAACAAATTCTAGCCTTTGTGGTTGTGCAGAAAAGCTTGAAAAGATAAAGCAAGTGCATCCTAACGGGGCCAAAAAGCAAAAGGCAAACAAAAAGAACCTAACATTTATTTTAAAATCTCATCATTTGGGGCGGGGGGGGGGTCTGAGTTATGGTTTTTGGATGGCTGGAGTTGGCAATACTCTTGATGATACAAGATGCAATGTATCCCATAAAAATCTATTTAGGCCTTGATCCTGCAAAACGTTACATGTATATTTACAGTATAAGTCATTTGTTCCATTTAATTCAATGGGACTACTCAAATCCATAAAAACAATCACATGTGTAAGGCTTTGCAGAACTGCTAGTCCTTATATTATAATTACTGTGGCTTTTGCTATTTTCCCTTCTAAGTACAGCAATACCATTAAAAATACAGTAAAGTCTATCACAACTTGGTAAATGTTTGTGTGATTTTTGTAAATGGCTATGTGTGTGACCATGTAAATATACACAAATATATCACGCACACTCATATATAAAACTATGTTAAAATAAGATTATTAAGGTTAGAAAATCAAGCACTACAAAGTTAGGAAATTCTAGAATTAAGGTTGCCTGTAACCCCCTTGTATGTTTGCATTATGATACATCCTTTAATTGTATGATCATTTTTTTTTCACAGAATCCCTGCCTCATTCAGTGCACAGAATAGTCTATGCTTAATGAATGCACAGTTGTTCAATGTGTAGCCCATGCCTTATTTATCACACATTATTCAAACCTTGTTCTGAAGAGAGAATTATTAATTTTCTCTTGGGTTTTTCTATAGTACTCATCACTACAGCATCTGAATGCTTCACAAACACTAGAAAATTAAATTTCACAACACCTCTGTGAGATGAAGAGTTGTTACTATCCTCATTTTACAGATTGGGAAATGAGGATTTAGCAGTTTAAGCCTCCATAAGCAAAAGCACCTGTAATCTATTCTGTCTTTGCATGCTCTGGGCATGAAAGCCCAGCAAATGGAACACCCAGAAGGAGAATTACTTTCAACCCAGCACTTCAGACATCTAATGTGGTCATCCAGCGCCAGGAAGATAGCTGGGCACAAAGCACATCTTTTAAATCCCAGCTTCTTCTTTGATTGTTCCGCCATATCATGGAACTGAACCTACCAACTCTCCTTAACTATCTAAACCTATTACTTAACTACACAACACACTGACAACAACTAAAACTGTCAAAGGCACTATCAAAGGAGGAAAACCCCTGGATCTGAATGGACTGGAACGTTTTACTTCTATCCGCTGCAGCAATTGGAAGGAACTGAAGTTGTAGAGTGCAGTGTCCCCTTATATAGTCTTGCCCTCAGGACATTCAAAAGCATTGAGGGGAAGGCTCAGTGGGGAGAGGGAGGGTGTGAACATGTGTTCTAATAGGCAGTGCTTGGAGAAGGCTCTGCTGTTAGGTGTCACCAGGTGGGCCAATACTCATGATGCAGAGCCATTTGAAGAACTATTCATTCTTTACCCCAATCTCTCAGACCCAGTCTCCCCGCAGCCATCTCCCAAGCCTGGTCTCAGACCTCTGTTTCCCATTCCTCCCAGGCTCCCCCACCAACTGCCTGGCCCAATCATTTTCCCCACTCCCAGATCTAGCTTAAGTCCCCTCTACATTCAAATCAGACAGCTGTCTTCTCAGTGGTGCCTGGGTGCCAGCATGGGAGCAGGGGAGAGAAGGAGGGCATCAAGAGCACAGGAGAGCCAGTCTCCCTGCTCTCACTTCTGATGCCTGGCCCACAGCAGTCCAGACCTGTCCCTTCAGGGAAGTCCAGTTCAATCCTGAGCTGGAGAATGCCAGATTCTGTATGAACCTTCTGAGTTTTTAGCTGTGAAGCTCTACTAAGCAATTGTTGCAATTGTTCAAAGACTTACAATTGGCCAAATTTGGGCAGATTTTCACAGGAAAGGCAAACAGCACATCCCTGCCATAAAGGCAAAACCTCTGCCAAATTTCAAGATCCTGCTCCAAAGCATATGGGCACAAGAGCTTCTTAAAATAAAGGTCATCAGAATTTTTTTAATATGGGCAAAACAATGTACCTTTCCTCAGCATCATTCTGAGAAATGTCTGAATCATTTGGGCTGAAATTTTCCAACAAATTTAGCCTGATGCAGACGCCCAACATGTAAGACTTTAGCGTGAACAGTTTGGCAAAATTTGGCAAAGTTATGAGGAATTGAAAATAGAGTCTTACAATGGGAAGCGTTGGGCAACCTTAATAATAGGCAGTGCTACCATCCCCACCAATAATACAATCATGGTCCAGTGTTAAAGCAAACTGCAGATTGAGAAATCAAGTACTCCAAAGTTAGAAAGTGCTAAAAATTCCAAAAAATGGGCATGATTTGCCACTATACAAAGCATTCTGAAGCCTGAGAGTATCCATGTCAACACACAATAAAATATGGTTGTATCACACATGAAATTCCCAGAGTCCAGTAGCATATGCAATGTATCAACAAATAGCAAGTGGTTGTACATTATATTTTATGGTTCAATCCAAGTCAATAGCTGGTTTAAAAAGCATCTAATGGCTAAATCCAAGATTATACCCGTAAAGTGTTCAATATATGAAGAGTTCTTTTGCTCCATCTTCTTTCTTCACTGTCTTCATCACTCTTCACCATCTCCTGTATAGGAGATTAATACAAGCATTACATGCCAAAATGTTAAAAATGTGACAAATATTTTAGCTCACTCATTTAAATTTCAACAGTAATTTATCTCCCCACCTGGTAAATTTCACTTTTTAAAAGGCTGCAATTTTTTTTATGCAGCTCGTGTTATCTATTTTGACAATGCCTAACCACATCAGAAATGTATTAAGGGTGAAGCTGGGTATTCTGGTAGTTGTGTAGGGAACAGTTGGGGCTTTTGGCACCTGTGGAGTACTAGGCTGTAAGGAACTGTAAAAGCATTAGCTAGAATATAGCTACTCAGAGGGGCTCACATCTTGTTTAACAGCACTTTAATTCACGTGCAAGCAGCCCCACTGACGTGCAAAGTAAAGTGCTTATCCGTGTGAATAAGCATATCAAAACCTTTTAACTATTTTGTTACTGTTCAATGGCCAATCTGGCATTTAAAATGTTATTTTCGTATTTTGGAGTTAATGACCTATTAAGATGAATGGGGCACTTCACTCACAGCTACCTGTTTCAGGCTGCCTGCAGACTCAAGTTTAAATTTGGTGCAAGTTTTTAAATTTTTTTTCACAATCATTAAGGTCAGAAACATATTTTTTAAATGAAAACTTACATTCTGCAGCAAGGAGATGCAGCAAGGCAAATTCCACAATGCTTGCATGGTGGAATACACGGGGCCTTGATTACCTAACCAGGGTTTCATATTTGTGCAAATTTTGACACCCACAGGAAAAACTCGACAAACATGAATTCTACATTTTTAAAATAAATAACTTCTGCATTAATTTGTATTTGAAAATTTCAAAAAATATTGTTTTTAATGGATTCATGCTCTCCATACAGAAAGGACTATGTACTACCATTCTTTAATATCTCAGTATTTTTACAGTAACTAATTTTACCACCCCATAGGAAAGGCACAGACTTGTGTTCTGCAAGACTGATTGAAATGCCTCCACAATCTCCACTGGAGAGTTGCAACTACGAGATTCATAGTCAGTGTGTATGCACAGACTCCACCTCAGCTTGTTCCCAACCCTCACCTGCACCAAACTGTTCAGAGACTCCCTCTGTGGTGTACAAAGGACATAGAGATCCCTCTGTGTGACAGCAACACCACACCTTTCTGCAGTGCACTACAGCATGGCTTAAAAAGGATCAGAATGTATTGTGGGATCCACCACATTGGTGTAAATATAAACTTTATGTTACAGCAAAAACCTCAAATTAAAACAAGTTTTGCTTAGGACACTAAAGGACTTTATAATGTCCAGGCTGATGTTACTAAATATGAGGGAGATCTGAAATTCTATCCTTGATAAAAATGGCCATACCATGTATCTTTTTCAGCACACACAAATAATAATTAGGTTCAATTTTTAAGTAGTTTATAAAGAGTTAATAAGTGAACAGATATTTTAATAAATAGTTAATGAATTGGTATAACATCCATCAAGTTTGCTTATAAATATGGTTTATAACCATCCATAAGACATTTTACTAATGTACTTAAAAACATTTATAACACAAGCTACTCATGTCTGTAACATACTTATAACATCTATTAATTATTTATTAACTCCCTGTAAATGGAAACTTAATATAAAGCATGGCTAATAAATACATGCATTGGTTCTTTTACATTTATTGAAGGTGCTTACTATAGCCTCATCAATTTTATTAGCATCCTCTTTTCTGCCATTCTGTAACGCCAACACAAATGAATCATCAGTAATAGTTTTCTCGGTTTCTGTATGAGCTGACTCTTGCAGGTAATTTGACTCTTCTATTATCAACATCTCTATATTAAAAAGAAGACAAAGTTTAAAATGAAATTGCATTCAATCTCAAAAATTAACAACCATTAACACCTAGCAATCATGGAGGATATGAATCAAAATGAGTGCTGAGCAGAGGAGTTGCTTACCCAAAGGTACTTTGGGACAAAAAGCTAGTGGAAAAGTTTTCTTGGAAGCATTTAAAAACCAACCTTTCACTTGCAGGAAAACTGTGCAAACTTTACAAAATAAATGACTGGTTAAGAAGCAGATTTATCTACCATGGAATAAACACTGTTTTCCATTGCAAGTATAATTCTCTCAACACATCCTACAGTGAAATTCAGCAAGGGACAATATCACTTTCTACTCAATGTAAAGTATAATGCTAGTAGTCACATTCCCAAATTAATAAAGGAAGAGAAGTAAATAAGAAAAGGGACCAACTTCAGCAAGGGAATAAAAGGTGCAATTTCTATTGTTTTCTCTGCACTCATTTATGCCAGAGCTGAAACTGATCAAAGGTATATTAGCGCCAAAAAGAGGCAGGATGGCTGTATGTGCTGAGAGAGCTAGTCTATGGTCTGTAACACTTCTGTCCACACTTTCTTTTGCTTGTTTGGTTAGACTTAGCAAGCAGCCATCATACAGAGATGGATTAATCTGTATCTGAGTATGATGTGCTGTTTATTCACTACCACTGGGCAAACATTAAAGTATGCCTATACATTTTTATAATTATGCCATGAGGCTGCTCAATATGAACTGGGTGAATCTGAGTCTGAAAGTCTTTTTTAAAAGAGACTGAGTATACTGCTAAGTATTGAGGAAGAATAATTGTGGATATAGAGGTATCCTAATCTGTTCCTCCAACTAACTGCTTGACAATATTACAGATTGTTTTCTCTAGATGAACTGAGAACCAAAAATGAATGAAACACCTGTAATCAAGAGTTTCCGAAAGAAACATGTCTCCTTCTGGATGTTCCACAAAGTCTCAGTCATACAGAACAGAATAGAGCTAAATACCTGTTTTGGGACTGTGGGCTATTATTGATCAATCTTAGAATAAAATGAAAGCGGTCTTTGGTCTCAGTGGTCTCCTAGATAAAGAGACCCTCCCAAACCTAACATACCACAGGGAGAAAAGTCAGTCCTCTAACAAATGTACTATGCCTCTTCTTCGTAAGCATTTTTTAAACAAGACGTTGACGTATTTACCAAAGCAAACTATGTATTTCTTCTTTATAATTAATTAGGGCTGTCAAGTGATTAAAAAAATTAATTGCAATTAATCGCACTGTTAAACAATAATAAAATACCATTTATTTAAATATTTTTGGATGTTTTCTACATTTTCAAATATATTGATTTCAATTACAACACAGAATAAAAAGTGTACAGTGCTCACTTTATATTTATTTTGATTACAAATATTTGCACTGTAAAAACCAAAAGAAATAATATATTTCTATTCACCTAATATAAGTACTGTAGAGTACTGTAATACTCTTTGTCATGAACGTTGAACTTACAAATGCAGAATTTGTAGAAAAAATAACTGCATTCAAAAATAAAACAATGTGAAACTTTAGAGCCTACAAGTCCATTCAGTCCTACTTCAACCAATCACTCAAACAAGTTTGTTTACATTTAAAGGAGATAATGCTCCCCATTTGTTTACAACGTCACCTGAAAGTGAGAACAGGCATTTGCATGGCACTGTTGTAACCAGTGTCGCAAGATATTTATGTGCCAGATGTGCTAAAGGTTCACATGTCCCTTCATGCTTCAACCACCTCTCCAGAGGACGTGTGTCCATGCTAAAGATGGTTTCTGCTGGATGACAATCCAAAGCGGTGCAGATTGACACATGTTCATTTTCATTATCTGAGTCAGATGCCACTAGCAGAAGGTTGTTTTTCTTTTTTGGTGGTTTGGGTTCTGTAGTTTACGCATCAGAGTGCTGCTCTTTTAAGACTTCTGAAAGCATGCCCCAAACCTCGTTCCTCTCAGATTTTGGAAGGCACTTCAAAGTCTTAAATCTCGGATGGAGTGCTGTAGCTATTTTTAGAAATCTTACATTGGTACTTCTTTGCATTTTGTCAGATCTGGAGTGACAGTGTTCATAAATCAAACAACATATGCTGGGTCATCATCTGAGACTTCTATATTATGAAATATATGGCAGAATGTGGGTAAAATAAAACAGGAGACATACAATTGTCCCCCAAGGAGTTCAGTCACAAATTTAATTAATGCACTACTTTTTAAATGATCATCATCAGCATGGAAGCATGACCTCCGGAATGGTGGATGAAGCATGAAGGGGTATACAAATGTTTAGTATATCTGGCATGTAAATACCTTGCAATGCCAGCTACAAAAGTGTCATACAAATGCCTGTTCTCACTTTCAAGTGACATTCTAAATAAGAAGCAGGCAGTAGTATCTTCCGTAAATGTAAACAAACTTGTTTGTCTTAGCGACTGGCTGAACAAGAAGTAGGACTGATTGGACTTCTGGGCTCTAAAGTTTTATATTGTTTTGTTTTTGAGTGCAGTTATGTAACAAAAAAGCCCTACTTTCACAACAGAGATTGTACTACAGTACTTCTATGAAGTGAACTGAAAAATACTTTCTTTTGTTTAATCATTTTTACATTGCAAATATTTGTAATAAAAATGAATATAAAGTGAATACTGTATACTTTGTGTTCTGTGTTGTAATAGAAATCAATATATTTGAAAACGTAGAAAAACATCCAAAATATTTAATAAATTTCAATTGGTATTCTATTGTTTTACAGTGTGATTAATCGTTATTCATTTTTTTAAATCACAATTAATTTTTTTAAGTTAATCGTGTGAGTTAATTGTGGTTAATAGACAGCCCTATAATTAATATAATTGCTGTAAAAAATTGGTTAAGTGGATAACCAGTTTTCTTAACCATTAAGCTTTCTTGCCTTTCTGGTTTGTGCAGTGATGCCCATTGAATATTTTGAGTCTGAAACACTAAACAAAATGTGTGTGTGTGTTTTTTTTTTAAAAAAAATTTCTGGTGGTTAAATAATAAAATCAATTGGGACAGCAGAATTATAAAAATCTCACCTGTAGTCTCTCTTTCTTGTTTTGTTTCTTCGGTTTCAGACTCTGTCCTTATACCTTTTCTTCTAGTCTTAAAGCCATGATACTTAAAGTAATTTGCAAACAACTGTAAAAACAAAGATTTGTTTCTTTTTTATATTTCTAGAATGTAACTTCAGATTAATAACTAGCAACAAAACATAACAGAAAATACAAGGAAATGATGGACAGTTACTATGTATTAATTGCTTTGAGCCAGAATTTAAAGCCATTGACTTGGACACTGTTAATAAATTTTGCAGAGTATCAGAGGAGTAGCCGTGTTAGTCTGGATCTGCAAAACCGACAAAGAGTCTTGTAGCACCTTATAGACTAACAGACTTTAGGGATCGAATTTTGCAAAGATTCTCTAAGTCAGGGGTTCTCAAACTTCAGTGCACCGTGTCCCCCTTCTGACAACAAAAATTGCTACACAACCCTAGGAAGAGGGACTGGAACCCGTGCCCACCTGAGCCCTGCCCTTCTGGTTGGGTGTGGGGTGGGGCCTAAAGCCAAAGTCTGACGGCTTGAGCCCCAGGCAGTAGGCCTATAATCTGAGCCCAACTGCCCAGGGCTGAAGTCTTTAGGCTTCGGTCCCACACTGTGGGGACTGGGCTTCGGTCTCTGGCCCCAGCAAGTCTAAGCCAGCCCTGGCGACCCCATTAAAATGGAGTTGCGACTCATGACCCACTTTAGGGTCCCGAGCCACAGTTTGAGAACCGCTGCTCAAAGTGGGAAAGTGGCAAAGCTAACATGGGGCTGGATCATCTCTCCCTGCCAGCCTCCCTGCAACCCAAATAATGAAACCCACTGGAGAGGGATAAGGGAAAGAAAAATCTGTGAGGTTATTCGCGTGGGAGTTTCTCTCATATAGTTGTGGGGACATGATTTGTTTCCATGTAGAATAGAGAGTGGCTCTGTCCCTAAACCTTGCAGATCTGAGGGATCTGTATGGATCTAAAGGATTAACAAGAGGTTATGGTCATCTGCATGGATGCCTGTGCCTCAGCACCTGCTCTTGCACTTCAGTGTCCTCTTCTAGAAGCTCCCTTGAAACACTGGTAAAGGAAAGGGTGACCCACTAACGACGTACCCCATATAAAAGGTAATACAGCCTATATAATCTCTGTGGGGCCAGTAGGGGGCCACTATGTGCTTCCTTTTGCCTTACTCCCACCCAGGTTGGGCTCTCCCAGCAGTCTTCACCTCATCATAAACCCTGAAACTACAGAAGGATGTCTGGAAGGTCCCTGAAATCATGGGAGAGGGAGCAGGGAACAGCACTACGAAGCAACTGATAACTCCCTTGTGTGGAAAAGAGGTGAGGCTCCATGCCTGGAAGGTCCTTCCATGCATGATTTGACCTATTTTTCAAGACAACATCCTTCAGCCTAATAATAAGACAGTGTTCAAGAGATTCTTGTCTTGCAATGTGCTAAGAGATGCAGAGATGGCAGGATACAGAGAAAAGTTTTAGGTCAGTGGCACACTAGTAAGTATGTTATTATCAAAAAAGATGTAGTACAGGTCTTACTGCAATTAATAAATGAAGGTTTTTACAATGAAAAATTAAAAACATAGGTTGAGATTTTGAAAGCAGTGCATGGGATTTTGCTACACAAAGACATGTATCTAAATCCCCTGCATTGTTTTGAAAATATTATTATATTTCATGCAAATAGCCTCACTGTTTTCAACTGTCTTCCTCTAAAATAGTTAATAAAAGGGAAAATTAAAAACATTTGAAATAAAAATATAAACACAGGTAATCACAGGCTTCTGGTTAAACTTAACACCATTCAACATTTATCAGATAGAAGTCTTCTTGTGATAATGTTCTATTCCAATTACTTTATTTCCATTACTCTGAAAGACTGAAGTCTGTTGTCTAACAGTTGATAGAGCAAGATAGTGACAGCTGTTCACTATGTCATTATTGAATAGCTGAATTCTCTTTTGCTTGGAGAAATGACTTGTGTGCTTCAGATAAAAGCTTAAACTACAGTTTTGTTTTTTTAAAGTATGTTCTACTTGTAACCAGATGAAGTTTGGTTTTAAATCAATAAATAAGTAGCCACCACCAGTAATCTGATTAGCTGGCACTATTTCTAGTTGGTGCAACTGAAAACATGTTTCAGATCTAAAATTAATGAAATGACAATTTCAGTTAAATTGGACAAGTCCACAGATATTTTAGTTTTAACACCATTTTTCTGTGAGACCTCTTGCCTTATAAGACTGTTATAATGTTCTTTCTAACATAAGGTTCTTACTACAATAGTACAGTGTCAGGTCAAGTCACACATTTTTCCTTAAGCTGACCTTATCTGGCTCTATGAATTTAAGGTTAGTAATTTTTTTTCTTGGAATTCATTGTTCAAAACTAGGACTTCCTAGAATATAATTCATACTCAATAAGTTTATATTAATAAAACAATAATCATAATACATTTGTATTTACTTGGCAGCCTGAAGACCTCAGAACACAGGGAAAAAAAAACCCCAAAAAACAAAAGCACTTTGAAATCTTTGGATGGAAAGCACTATACACTATTTTTATTACTATTATAACAAACAATAATTGCAGAAGGTCAATATGGTCTAGTACTAATTGCAGAGCAATAAATCAGAAAAATAATAATGTACCAGTGTGCAACCAAGGAAGTGCCTATATGTTAAATCGCAAACATATGCTCACATTTCTATTCCCTCTTGTACCAGTTCTTGGAATTTGAAAAATTATGGGCTTGAATTCTAGAGATGGCAGACTTTTCTGTAGAAGCAAATACCAGTGGATACAAATATAGTCATGAGATGTCCAATTATCTGAATTTCTGTACAATTAGATAATGTTCAATTATTAATATTTTCACCTGCAGTTTATTGGACACAGTTACTTGTGCACACAAAATTAAGCCTGCAAAATTGGAGACCATCTCTGATAATCAGGTCCTAAATATGCAACACTCCCATTTCTTATATGGTAATGTCATAAAAGCATTCAATGACATAAACCTTTACCATTTGTAGCTCAGCATTAATCAAAGGCTGTGTAGTTTGGGACAAAAGTTTATCCACTCCTCCTGACTTCTTCCACATCATCAACTTTCTTGTAGGGGGTGCAATATTCAACATAGTAAGAGTATCCATGCAGCTGCTAAGCTGTTTGTAAATAGTACTGCTGCTGAGCTCCTTCACTACATCAACAAGCAACTTCCTCTTTCTTGGAAAGCTCCTTCTTCCTATGACAATTAAGTATAAGAAACAGACACAAACATGGACGCTTATCTCTTTTTCTGATGGACACTTGTCTATTACTGTATTAGATGTGCTGGGTATCACAGGACACATCTAAAGTTAATTATGCTATTCAAATTGAATTCATTGTTCAGCACATTGGTGTCAACATCTGAACAGGAGCTCTCCCTTACTCGTAGTTCTGATGACAGCATATACTGTACCAAGAATGTGGAATCGGGAGGGGCTGGCTTGTTATCTTCTTAAAGCAGAGACGTGGATATTAGGCCATCCTGACATTGCTGACCTTCCCCTTGTGGGCCATTTCCCCCACTTTATTCCCACTCAACTTTCTTCATAAAACATTCCTGCAGAAACTTAGAGGGCATCTTGTCTATTGCATGGGTACTGGTAACGCTCCTAGAGAGACTAAAATTATCACCTTCATCTCCAAAACCCTCATATCCTTAAGCTAAAAAAAAAAATAGTGTCAATACAACAACCATCAGCCAAACAATAAGGACATTTTGACTCCAGTTTAGAACATTTTCCTCTAATTTCTTGTAGAATTATGAATATATACAAATTCTGATGCTTTAAAACTTAAGCATGAATATACGAGTTGGAATAAAAATGACAGGGTGGAAATAGTTTAGAAAAAAGTAGAGTGAACTGGAGAATTGCATTGACAATTAGGGGATCATTTCATCAAAAGTTTTCAGAAAGACAGCCTCTTCATTTTATTGGGAATTCTGTATACTCTCAAGCTCAAATACCTCTAAGTGCAGGAAGAGTTATGAATATTGTACTGAAAAAGCTGTAAATTAATGGTTTATTTAAATAAGAGGACATGATTAAGCGTGTGAGAGACAGGTATTATACCTTGAAAGCTTGTACCTTCCACCAATAGAAGTTGGTCCAATAAAAATATTATCTCATCTCCCTTGTCTCTCAGGCTGCAAACCCTGAAAATTTACCCTGGAATCTGAAAGTTAGTGTTGTTCTTTCTGGCCACAACTCACCAACAAAGATTCTGCAACTGGAACTGAGTTAGCAATTCTGTTGATGGTACATGAGCCAGAATAGAATACAGTTCACTCTCCTATAGGAGTATTGGCTTTGCATTGCTAATAGGAGTTAAAAGTAATAAACCTTATTTTAGTAAGTAGAGAGGACTGCGAATACACATTGGGAGTGGATCAGTTGTGTAAGAAAATGCCCTTTTCCCATAGTCACTTTTCAGAACAGAACTGATCATTGATAGCAGGAACAGATGAAATGTAAGTAAATAAAAATAATCTCTTATACAAATATCTTTAGTAATAATGAGCAAAGAGAGTAAATCAAGTAATATAACTAGAATAAGTATATATAAAATGCTTTTCAGGGTTTTCCATGCAGCAGGAATTGTAATCTTTGCATGCACCTAACAGGAAACCAATTGAACTCCGACCTGTAGCATCAACTGGCACAAGTGTAAATCCTTCTTTTTCATTTGTCAACAGTGTAGTTTCACTCATCTTGTGGATTTCTTCTGGAGGCATAGAACCTACATAGCTGGAATTCACTGTAAAACACACATTCCGCAATCCAATAAAAATAATTCATTCATTTGGTATCAAAACACAAATATCAGAGTTAGAAAAATGAGGGTAAGTCTTAAGGTCGAACAGAATTTTTTTCTTCCTGAAACTAATTTCTAAAATACTACTTTAATACAAATATTTCGCACTTCAGCAGTTCCTTATAGGAACATAGGACTGGAAGAGACTTCCTGGGTCATCAATTCTAGTCACCTTCTTTCATAGGCAACCTCATCAGATAAACCCATACATAAATTTGTCAAGCTTCATCTTAAATCTAGATATCTTGTTTTCCCCAGTATACCTGGAAGGCTGTTTCAGAACCTCACTCATATGATGGTTAGAACCCTGCTTCTGATTTTCTGTCTAAATTAATTCATAGCCACTTCATACCCATTTATTCTTGTGCCAACACTGTCCTTTAGCTTAAATAGCTTTTCTCCTATCCTAGTGTTTACTCTCTTGATGTAATTATAAAGAGCAATCCATAGCAAAGAGCTGATATAAAATTAAACCTCATAACATCCTATGAGGTAGAAAAAGATGTAATGTAAAAACATGTTTCTATCAATGTCAAGGTACAGACACAGAATTCCAAGAATTAATTATACCTGAAAGGGGAACAAAGTATATAAGAAAAAAGGAAAACAGAACCCAAGACAGTAACGAAGCAAAGGATATGATTCTGATCACATAATGCCTGCATAACATTAGTATTATACATTAACAAGTAAATGAAGTGCTGACTTAGGTAATCAGAAGGAATAGAAACACTACAAACTCACCCATTGTAGTCTCATCAGGAAGCTCCTGTGACAAAGGAACTTCTTCCTCCATATCAAGAATGTCATAAATTAGGCCATTTTGCTCAGTCTTCAGCAGATTTTCTTGAAAATAAAATGCATAATTTTAATCATTCTAAGCTTTAGTGGTAATAAAACAAATGACCCAGCCAAATGTTACTATTTAAATATTAGTCTTGCGATCAAAGCAAGAGACTGACTGAGATAAGTCTGAAGATTTAGAATTAAAGCTTTCTTAATATAAAACAATGTGAATAAAGGAGAGAATTAGACTTAATTCTGAATTTTCTGCCTTTCACCTGTGAAAGTATAACCTTTAATGTTGTTTAAAAATAGTTTGTAATATATAACTTCCTTATTCTAATAAACAACCCCCCAAAACCTGTTCTAGCTTATATACAGCAGTAATCACCAAAAGCTTAATAAGTACATTTCAAAATTAAAACTAATCTGCACATTATCATATTTTACAATACCCTATGGTATATCAACTACATGAATACAAATGTAAATTTACATAGAAATTAAAAAGCTATTAAGTAAATCACAGGTGATCTGGTCAACAGGGTAGACATATATAAAAATGTTTTAAAATAGCATTATTTATGCAATAGGCCAGCAGAATCTATTATAATGAACTATTTAGAAGGAATTATATGGAGCTCAATCCTGCAAGATGCTGTGCATCTCCTGAGAAATCAATGAGAGCAGAGGGTGATTGGCTAATAAGAAGAGGTATGCAGCACCTTGCCCATGAGGCCCCAGTGCTTACAGAAAGTGCTTTATACTTAGTAAAATTCTATGTGAAAATGTCAAAATTGATTAACTCATATTACAAATTAATCACTTACTAGACAGCTGTTTGTAAACAAATTATTTTGAGAAAAATAAGTAGAAAATAACACTCTAGTTTGGTAAAATGTCTATTATTTTATGTTTTTACATGTCCTGCAAAATTATAATGAAAATGTAACAGACCACACACAAAGTGTACTTAGCTGCTCTTGCTATTATGAGGACGAAATAAAAAAAATAAGTTTATGATATTTTATTTGTTGTCCAAAAAATTATTCAGTTTGGAGCATAAATTTCAAAAGATGATTTACTTGTGATGTTTTATTATGGAAGCACCACTTGCAGTGATGTAGAAAAGCCACAGCTGAGTTTTGAACTTAAAGCAGCAACTCAAGCGCTTTGTTATGTATGAAAATTCAGCATATCCTTCCCATAACTGCTGTACTTACTCTTTGGAAACATAATTACTTTTCTCAGAATTTACAAGTAAATTGTTAATTAGATTGAGTTAAACTTAATTTAAAAAGAGATCCTCTAAAATATGGCATACAATGTAGGCCTGTTTAATTGTCCTGAATTATCTTAATAACAGAATAATACAAATGATTCATACTTTATTTACAGTTAAAACTCACTCCATAGACTACATCTGAAGACTTTATTCTGTTAGGATTAATGGTAATTTCTTCTGTTTATTTTTTATAGCTGAATGTTTCTCCTCAGCAAGGGGCTAAAAAATAACATTCCATTACAATCAATTCTGTCTAGAATTGCTCTCTTTCAAAATGGCTGTCATCCCATTTTTCTCAAGAACACTCAGGGCATAATTTGTCCACAGTTAGGTAGTCATTTTGAGAAGGTCACCTATTTCCCATTGTTCTCAGTGGGAGTGTGACCATAGGGTGCTCTTAACAAAAACGTTGGGTGGCACTCTTACTGGAAACAGTGGAAAGTAGCGGTCATTTTTAAATGGGGTACATTAACTGAGGGAATACATGGCCTCAGTCCCTGAGAACAATGGACTATTGAAACCATTTTGAAAATGGACAATTCTATGTAAATTTCACTTAAGAAGCTTCTTATATACAAGCTTATGCTGATGGAGAGACATTCATTGGTAAAAAAAAAATGTCAAAAAGTGACAATTAATGCTAAATATTTATTTTCAAAAGCAAACTGTTGCACCATATCTACTAAACAGAGACGACATAAGGAGGAAGCCAGGTGTATAGTGGGAGGGAGGATCAGTAGGGAAAGGGAAAACTGATATGTGTTCACAGATATGTACATTCTGGAAAATGTGGGGTGAAAGAGAGAGGGCCAAACAGGTGACACAATGAGGTGAAATAAAGAAAAAAACAATGTATTTTAAAATACCACTTTAATCGAATCTGGAACCATAAACACTAAAATTCCTTAATCTAACTTATATGGTTATTGTTTGTTGTCATGAAAAGTCAGAGTTAAAATTGTCTGAATTTCCTAATTGTACATTTCCATATCTTAACATGTTTGAATTTCATTTAAGTTTAACCTTAACTCTCAATTTCCTGGTTTTATAATACCTGATTGTGGGATAATTGCAATATTCCCGTAATGTATTTACCCTAAATCGCTGATATGTACTCTCAACCTTAATTTCATTTTAACAGTTTTGGTTTGGGATTATATAAATGAGCTCAGTTTATTAAGAAGGCGTGAAAAACTTAAAGTGCAAAAGGAAACACAGTAAGTTACAGAAAAAATGTTTTCAAATGCAAGTTCTATTTTTATTTACATTTTGTGTGGTGTTTTTACAGTAAAAATACTTTAGACAGAATTGACTGGATTGTGTTCATCTATGAAAAACCATACCAATCATATCCCCCGGGACATCTTCGTCTCCAAAACCATCGAGCTTGAATCCACGTGTGACGTCACATAGTACAGATTTTTCTCCAGTGAGGCTCACTGAGCTCTGATCAGGCAAGAGACTATTAGTACTCATTAATATGCCATCACTGAATAAGCTATGTCCTCTGAGTATTTCAGTCTCCTCACCTGGACAAACATATATAATTACTGACAACTCCTTCTGTCAATACAGATGAAATATATATATGTCAATTTCCTCAGAATTTTATAAAATTCTCAAAATGAGATTGCATTACAGAACAAATAAGTTAGTTCAGAAAAACACAAAATATATTAGGCTAATGTCTACACTACACACCTTACAGTGGCACAGCTGTGCGGCTGTAAAGTATGCAATGTAGTCACTGTTTGTTGGCACAAGAGAGCTCCCCTGTGGACAAAATAAAACCACCCCCAACGGGTCATGTGTATGTGTTTTTTTCACACCTCTGACCAACAAAAGGGTTACCAATGAAAGTGCAGTGTAGACATCGCCTTAGGCTTGATTCTCCTTTACATTAAGGCCTCTTTACATTCCTCTAGCAGAGGACCAGTTGTGCTAGCTCCTCAAATGCGACCAGCACTTGGGCTTTAATCTATATTCTCTGACGGGCCTGCCAACTCAAGAGAGGAATTTTTGTATGTGGACGGGTTGGGTTGGGGTTGGGTAAGAATTCAAGTGAACTTTGGAGTGAACACAAGCCTAAATTGCATGTATTATGTTTACACTCACTTAAAAGGGCGTCAGCGTAAATGAGAATTATGCCCATTAGGTTTTAAGGCACTTACAGCTCATTTCAAAGCCCAGTTTAGCCAACAGGTGCATTTTCTTTGACTTCAGTGGTCTTTGAATCAAGCCCAAAGAGAGTAAGTAGACTCAGTAATTACAACAAGCAAACAAATCCTTCATATGAGTAAAAATAAGCTTTATGAGCTTGCATACAGTAATTACATCTTAAGGTGTAATTCTATAAATCATTAACAATGTAAATACATTTGCTTATGAAGTACAATTCTAATAATTTAGAAAAAATGGTGGTAAACATTCTTACAAATTTTTCAAATTCTAATTTATCAGCAGTCCTCACCAAAACTCCCAGCACTGGGAAGCACAGTCCTTCTGTAATCTTCTGGAAGCGTGATGTCTTCAGGTCTGCTCTGATTCAAAGTAAAGTGTTCAGCAACATCAATGGCACTAATGAAAAATGTAAAGGTACAAAAAACAATATAAATTGAAACCCATTGGCCATGTTGCTGCATGACACAAAGCTTGTAACCAGAGGGTCCTCAAACGTCATATGTTTTTCTTTAAAGACAAAAAGCAATAAATTACTACTTTTTAAGACTCCAAAACACCTCAGCTGATGTCAACTCTTGTTAAAGGAGAAAGGCAATCTCCCAGGCAGCCAGAACCCAAACCACTTAGGTCTTTATTGATTAAAACTGACACTTATAATTGCATCTAGAAGCTAAAAGAAAGACAGAATAGCTACTGGAAAATAGATGCTATACATTCCCTACATTTGATACCTCAGAGCAAGCAGGCAGCTGCCTTCTGTACTTGCTGAAGCTTCTAGGTAATCTTCAAAGAATTATGCACAACATATTAAATAATCTAGTCACGAAGTCACAGAGGTACAGTCCACACTGGAGAGAAAAGCATTTAGGGTATGTCTTCACTAACAACATTAAATGCTGCCGCGGAGAGCTTTAATGTGGCTGTGTGGTCACGGCATCAGCACTGTAAAAAACCCACCCGCACGAGGCTGGGAGTGCAGCTCCCAGCGCTGGTGTACTGTCTACACTGCCACTTTAACGCACTAAAAATTGCTTTTTTCCCCACACCTCTGTGTGAGAAAGTTTCAGCGCTGTAAAGTGGCAGTATAGACAAGGGCTTAGCCTAATGCACTTAGAAAGAGGAGCTATTGGCTATTGACACTACCTCCAACTCCAGGAGCAATTTGTAATCAAGATATACCCCTTAACTGCCAGCCGTCTTGACAGGGGAAAACATCATCCCTATCACGTTCTATAAAAACTTATTTTTGCCTACTAACCACACCTTCATCTTGTCCAAAATGAGGCCAGACAAATATATAAAAAAAGTTGAGAAACATTTACTTCAAGTCTGGTAACTGTGTGTCAAAATCAGGAAATTCTTCAGGCAATGTAATGGAATTATAAGCAGCTTCAAAGCTCTCTTCTGGAAGATCAACAAGTCCTAAAAGAAATGCAAAATATAACAAAATGAGCAGTGATAAGGAGTCATGTTCTCACAAGTGTTTATAAAAACTTATTGTTTACAAACACGAAAGCTTATGCTGAAATAAATTTGTTAGTCTCTAAGGTGCCACAATGACTCCTCATTGTTTTCACAATAAGACTGTTAATCTATCAAGCAGGTCTGTTGTCATCATAAACTAAGTTTGCCATTGTCACTAGGACCTCAAAATGGAATTTAACTTTTAATTTATGTACATTTCAGAGGCATATTATTTATTGGTATACATACAAATGAATGGTGCCATTGGAAAATGCTAGAGGTTCTGAAATGCTGTAAATCTGTTGGAACTACTAACTAGTAGCTGTTTAAAGACCATGGAAAATTTTGGCCACTAACAACCACTAGGGCCAGGTATACACTAGGAAATTAGGTTGACATAACTACATCACTCGGGGTGTGAAAAATCCACACCCCGGGCAATGCAGTGAAACTGACCTAATCCCCTGTGTAGACAATGCTAAGTCAACAGGAGAATTCTCCTGTTAACATAGCTACCACCTCACGGGGAGGTAGACTACCTACACTGACAGGAGAAGCATCTCCTATTGGCACAGGTAAGGTCTTCACTGAAGCACTGCAGCTGTGTCACTGCAGTGGTTTTGTGACGGGATCCCTGGGGTGTAGCCTGGGACTGTGGGACCACTGTGCCCCCTTAACTCTCCAGCCTGGGCTGTCTCTCACAAAGCTTTGCTAGCGACAAGCTGCAAACCCCTCCAGGTGCTGTTATAACTCAACACAACTGCATGTGGATCCCCAACCCAGATAGAGTGCATGAATGCCCCCAGAGCCACTCATGAATCACACAAAGAAAGGCACCAGCCAAATCCCACCCTGCTCCCAGCTTTGTAATCAAGAATAGATCATCTTGCACTGCTCAGGACCCATGGGGCCATTCTGTTCTGTTTTATACCCATCCCTTTTCCAAAAAAATGTCTGGTGACATGGTTAAAGAAAACCGTTGATGCCTGTGACCCAACAGAGCTGGGGATGAGGGGTTTAGGATGTGGGAGGGGCTCAGGGCTAAGGAAGAGGGTTGGGGGCTGCAGGGTGGGAAGGGGCTCTTGCCAAGTCAGGGGGTTGGGGTGCAGGAGGTGGTCAGAGCTCTGGGCTGGGGGTGCAGGCTCTGGGGTGGGGCCAGGAATGAGGGCTTTGGGACGCAGGAGGAGGCTCCGAATTTGGGGGGGAAGGGCTCAGGGCTATGGTAGGGGATTGGGGTGTGGGAGAAGGTCAGTGTTATCCACTGGGGGTGCAGGCTCTGGGGTGAGGCCAGGGATGAGGAGTTTGGGTGCAGGAAGGACCTCCAGGTTTGGGGGGCTCAAGGCTAAGGCAGGGGATTGGGACAGAAAGCTGGGGCACAGGCTTACCTCAGGTGGCTCCAGTCAGCAGCACATCAGGAGCACTAAGGCAGGCTTCCTGATGGTCTTGGCTGGACCATGCTGTGCCCTAGAATAGCCAACAACGGGCCAGTTCCTAGGCAAAGGCACATAAGTGGCTCTGTGTGGCTCTTGCTTGCAGGCACCACCCCACCAGCTCCCATTGGCTGGGAACCAGCCAATGGGAGTGCAAAGCCACTGCTTGGAGCCCCGTGGCTCCCCTGCTTAGGAGCTGGACCTGCTGCTGGCTTTTTCCAGGTTGCAGTGTCGTGTCAGAACAGATAGGGACTAGCCTGCCTTAGCTGGGCAGCACCACTGATGGGACTTTTAACAGCCCAGTCAGCGGTGCTCAACAGAACTACCATGACCCAATGCCTTAAATTCTGCAACCTAGTACTAGGTAGTGACTTGCAGTTTGAAAACCACTGCCTTAGTCCATGTGCTTGGAGAACATAAGTCCAGACATGTATGGCCGTCATTGCTGAGTCACCAGGCAAGGCTGGTTGAGCAATTCCCCTGGTGTGGCCTTGTTCAAGTGAGTAACTGAATTGTAACTCCCTGGCTGGGCAATGGCTGTTGATGGTTGTTTGACATCCGCCCAGATATTGGTTAGCAACCTTGTCCTTGACTCTGGGGATCTAATATCTAGACAATTCCCCAATTCACAGCATATTTTAGTGACAACCATGCAACACAGTCTCACTACCTCATATGCACTAATGATATACATATTTAGATAGAAGAATGGCTTTCAGCAGATCATAACCTTTCCCTTGATACATCACATGGCATGCTTTATGTGAAATATCACAATTATATGGAAATCATGAATATGGGGGTTACAAAGCACTCCCTCAAGGTATAGAGTGTCACAGTTTAAGGGCAGACCTGCCCTAGACCGTTAAAAGATTAAATGACTTGACAAAGGTCATATAATTACTTAATGGTACATCTGGGAACAGAGCCAAAGTTCCTCTGTTTATAGTCCTCTGCTCTAACCAAGAGACAATACCAACTCCCTATTAGGTGCCCAAAATAAAAGGAAACTTAAACCAATGGTCCATTATCACTGAATTTGGTGGTCTCCTTCCTGGTAGACCACAAAAGCACTAACAGAATTGGCTCTAAATGCCAGCGTCAACAGAGAATTTGGTAGCCTCATTAGAAAGGATAACGAATAAATTGACCATACAGACAGAATTATCCTTTAGCTCCTAGAGCTGGTTCCTCCAAGGCCACAAAGGACCCAAAAAGATCAAATTACATTCAAAATAACTATTAATTCTTTTTGTTTAAGCACCAGGAAGTCCAACTTCAGTTGAAATCAATAATGTATATCTGTCTGGAATATCCCAAATTAAATTTAAAGATAAGAAACTGTAAAGGACATGGACAGACAAATGCAGAATTTGGTACATACCTGGACGAAAGGCCATTTTCATTTTCACTAAAGCTTCACTGCAGTCTGCCAAGAGGTACTTTGCCTTCCTATGATATATTCGCACCACTCCCAAAAGCAAGTGTCCTGAGGTGCGCAGAGCAATTTTAACCTTTAATGATTTTTTTAAATGGTTCAGGTATTAATATTTGTGGCAAAATAATTAAGACAAGATAATTTCAGTTATTATACAAAGCAAAAGTGAAATCTATATACTAGTGAAGTCTTGGAACAATTTCTTTATGTGCTAGCTAAGTATAATAAAGGAGTTCAATTAAACAATAAAACAACATGGTATGTATCATTCTGAGATATTCAGGCTAACACAGGGTCGGTGATCAAGAGCTATTTTCTCTTAAAAGAAGACAATTCCTGGTGGAGAGGGTACTTGACTATGACTCAGAAGACTTTGGTTCTGTCCCTGGCTCTGCCACACTTGCTTTGTGACCTCGGGCAACTCACTTCACCTCTGTGTTCTGTCTCCCCACCCACCCTTTATCTGTCTTGTCTATTTAGATTGCAAGCCTTTTATGACATGGACTAGCCCTTACTCTGCATTTGTACAGTACCTCGAACTGGGGACACAATCTTGGTTGGAGTTTTTAAGAAGAATTTTTGGACAAATGCAAAATGAAACCAGAGGTGCTGGAATAATTTTTATAGTAGGGATGTTGAGAGCCATTGAACCAAACTGTAAACCCTGTATATAATGGAAACCGCTTCAAGCCAGGGGGAGAAGCAGCACCTCCAGCACTCATATTCCAGCACCTGTGCATGAAACTAATGATATAACTGAGAGACATCAATTATATTTTCACCCTCTGGACAGACGACTTAACTCCCGCATAGATTTTCACCATAACTTCAACAATCACCATAAGTCCATTTAAACTCTCTCTGGAACACTCCCACACTAGCATCAACTTTCTCAACACCATGATCAGCTTCAACACCATGATCAGCTTCAACACCACAATCAGCTTATGGAACACTACAGATAACTATATACAAGAACGGGTCACCATACCTGCCTTCACAGATCTAGTAACCACTCCAAACACACCAAGAAATTCGATATCGGCAGCCAGGCATTCAGATGCCACAGAATATGCCCCAGGGAAAAAGTCCGGGATATACACTTTAACACACTCAAAAACATCTACACCAAAGAATGACTTTCCACCAGAGAAGCAGAACACATCATGGAATGGGCCACCCAAAAATACACCTGCTTCAATACAGAAATAAAGCCTCCTTCGACTGCACACATCTACTTATTACATAACACTCCACACTGGAACCCATGTTAGATATCACCAAACTACTACAACCCATATTTGATGGGGATCCCAGCCTGAAAGATATAATTCCTAAACCCCTTCTTCTGGTCTTCAAACAACACCCCACCTCTCCAAACTCATCATCAGAAGCAAGCTCCCCAAAGATCAAGACATAGCAACTCAATGTGGCACCAGACCCAACCAGAGCAACAGATGCAAAACCTGCAGACATATCTACACTGCTACAATGGTAAACACCCCTGCAACTAACCTTTCAAGATTCTTGGATCCCACACTTACCTATCACAACATATGATGTACCTCACCAGTGCACTAAATGCCCCAATAACAACTACGTGGGTGAAGCAAGACAATCACTCTGATCTCAAATGAACTCTCACAGGAAAATGATAAAAGACAACAACACCACATCACTTGTGGCCGAACACTTTTCACTAAGGGATCACAACATATCTGACCTTACAGTCTTTGGCGTCAAAGAAACCTACACAACACCATCAAAACATGAGCCTGGGAGATTAAAGGCATAACTTTGATAACCACTAAAAATCCTGGGAACAGAGAGACTGAATTGATTGCTTATTACAACAATCTATGCCTTTAACAACCCTCACACCAACTGCCTTCCCCCTCTTCCATTGCCTCACTTCACCTCGAAGGGTTCTTTAATATATGTTAACTACTTATGCTAAACAATCCGTTCTATGTTGTACTTTGAGTACCTTTCCCACACCTGAAGAAGAGCTCTGTATAAGCTGGGCTTGTCTCCTGCACCAACAAAAGTTGGTCCAATAAAAGGTATTACCTTACCTACCTTGTCTCTCTGACTTCAAATATAGACCTTTACAATATTTCTGGATATATTCTTTTTCCACCCCCACCCCCACCTTTTTACAACTGGTCTTTACTCAGTTAGTTACATACCTTTGGTGAAATGATCTTTTCAATAGTATTCTCCAAATTGCATTCAAATATGTGAGTTTTTGTGAGCTTCTTCTCCCAGTGAGCAGCGAGCCATATTTTGGCCAATGGCCCACGCTTGTTCATAAACAAATGCATGTAGAACATGTTGCCTATACTCGGTAGCTGAATTCACATGAACTAGGGAAAAACATAAGAATTAATCATAAAAATTGGAATGCACAATTTTAATGGAGATTAAAGAAAACTGACTTTAATGTTCATTATAAGATAAAGGGATAAAATACATCAGATTGGATTTTCAGGTAGTTTAGGCCTGCAAAATGTTTGTGTAATTAATTCTATTGTGTGTAGAAACTGTATGTCCATGCATGAAAGTGTGTCTGATTAGCTGTTTCTGTGCATAATGGTGGTAACTACACAGTTAAACATGAATTTTGGGCCCCTCAACTCTCTAAAAATCTAGATCTTTTAGTAAATTATTAGAAGCCATCTGCTAATTGCAGCCACATACACTTATTTTGATAGGGACATATGTCAGATAATCTGTATAAAGTAAAGTGATAAACTGTAAGCCATACTGAACATTTCTGTTAGTCAGAAATCAAAGAGCAGGTGTTTTTTGAGCAGAATGCTTTTTTTAAAAAAGTACTTGTTCAGTAGTAGAGAAGAAAAGGGAATAGGCAAAAAGCAGGAGAAATGGAGAAAAAGTAGAATTAAAAGGAAATCAATACTGAAAAGAAAAAAGGGCATGAGGTACACCCAACTCTTTTGTAGTACTAGCTTATAAAGGCAAGAAAGGACAGTTTCTAGCTTCTCAGGGTGGGTAGAGACGGGAATAATGATACTTACTTTCCTTTGTAAAGTGCTTTGAGATTTACATATAAAACATGCTAGAAAAGATATAAGTATTATCTCGTGACCAGTACAGACTCAAGAAGCAGCCATTGGCTGTCTCCCACCACACAGAGGGTAAAAAGAGGCTGCCATAATCATTACAATTCCTACTGAAGAAAGGAGCCACTGCCTCTGAAGTACCAATGAGTCACAGTAGATGGCATTCTAGGGCATGGACTTCCCAAAACGTATTTTAATAAAATGTTGCCATAGTCTTCAGAAAAGGGAGGAGTAAAGGGAATACTATAGATCTGCTGAAAAAGAAAGTACAAGCAGTTACTTTTCAAATCCTCTTCCAAATACCCTTCCTCCATTTCTTTCTTGTGAATAGCCACCCATTGTTCCTCTCTTTCACCCCAATCTACTTTTATTACTTTGCACATATTGAAAAACTTTGTCAGTATTATTTATTCTGTAAAGTGGCTTTGTCATGTGGTTTGTCAGAAGCTATAAAAAGTTTCTTTACAATCTTGAGAGAGAGGGAAGGTACTGAAGAGAGCAACTAAGACATCACAGTCCTTTCCACGCCCTATGGATAAGTGTTGTTGTATTGTGTTCACAGCAGGTAGAGGCTCATGAGGAGAACCAAGTGTGTGTGTGTGTACTGAATAGTTGTGACAGATGGAGGCTTTATCTTTGCTAATGGGACAGTTTTGAGTTAAGAAGCAGTTTTTCATGAGAGAATGGATATGACAGGAAGAAGGCTGCAACGGTTTTCCTTTGTGGGGGATAAGTCTGGAAACTGGGAAGGTTTCACTACCATGGGGATTCAGTTTATAAGAAGGTAAGCAGATTCCAGCTAGGGGTATGGAATATTGGAAAAGAAGACTAGAATGGAATAGAAAGCTTCTGGCCTTCCATTCCCTCTTTCCAATCACCACCAACTAGCCGTCCACCCTCTTGCACTCCTCCTCTGAGTGTGCCACAATCCATGAAACAGTGCACACCAGAGGTGCAAAGCAACTGAGATTTGTAACACCCATCTCATTAGCATGCACACAACTCAATATGGAAGTACTGAAACCACTGGAGAAGGGTCTAAATTTGTTGGTGCAGGGAAGAGAATGTTTTCAAATCATGATCTGCCCAAGATTTGTTTAGTTTGCAAGAACAGAGAATGAATGTAAGTGAGGTTTGGGGAAATAAAGAGGTGGAGGGTAGATGGAGAGGAAATAAAGTTGGAGAATAAATGTGTAGGGGCAAGTGCTAGGGGACCAGCTATGAATGAAGAACTGTATGTGGAGAAAGCAGGTTGTAAGCTATGTATGTGCAGTGGAGAATGAGGTGAAAGAAGGGGTATGAGAGGTGTATTATATGGCATGTAGGGGAAATGGGTATAGGATGAGGGGAAATCAGGGACACATGGGGAGGGGGCACAGGGAGAAGGTGCTGGGGAGATGTGGGGCAGAGATTATGGATCATGTGTAAGAGGAGGGTGGTAGAGGGAATGAGAGGGGTACATGGGAAGAAGACAGAAGGGGCAGGAGTATGATAGGGCATGGTATAGAGTGAGGGGGGAAAATAAGACATATATAAGAGGACGGGTGTATAGAATGGGGGGTACAGGCAATACAGGTCATATATGGAGTAGGAGTATGATAGAACACACCACATAGTGGGGGGTGTATGGGGTGAAGCCAGGGGTGATATAGGGCATTGGAGTACATGGTGGGATGGTATGTGTGGGTGTACAGGGTAAGGTGGTACAAGGCATGGGGAATGCAGTTTGGGGGGTATGTGGTACTCCTGAGGGCATTCTGGGCCAAAAAAAATAAAAATTCTGTGCACAGTATTTTAAAATTCTGCATGTTTCATTTGTCAATAAATAAATGCAGAGGCTCCAGCATGGCAGTGGTGAGCATAGGCCACTGGCTGTGCAAAGGTGGGAGATCACCCTGCAGCTCATGGACTCAGCGGAGAGGCTGCACCAGACCCTGATGCAGCACAAGGCCTGGGCCTGCCCCAGAAACACCCTGGGGTCCTGCCCCTCTGAGCCAGGTGCACTAGATGTGGGGCAGGCAGGATCCAAGCGTGAAGGGGCATAGTGTGGGGGGATCCAGGTGTGGGGTGAGAGGATTCTGTGTGGGACAATCTGGGTGCAGGCAGCTTAGTGGGGATTCTAGGTGTGGGGCGATCTGGATGCACAGAGGTTCATGGTGGCAGGAGAAGGAAGAGTTCCAGCTACTGAGACAATGGGACTCTGCAGGGGCTTCCAGGTGAAGGTGCTCAGAGGGGGATACTGGGGGAGTGGGGCTTGGTGGGGATCTGAGTGCAGGTAATTGAGGGTCAGTTGCATGGAGGTCTGGATGTGGGGGTTTAGGGTACTGCAGAGGGTGGGGCATCAGGGTGGGGGTTTGAGTGCAGGGAGCTCACTGGGGCATGGCCTGGGAGCAGGGGTTGGAGTCCAGAAGCTAGGGGTCTGGGCACAGGGGGGCTCCAGATGCAGGCACTAAGGTTCAGTAGGGTGGGGCTTGAGTATGGAAAGCTAGCCAGGATTCTGGATGTCCTGGGTGAGGCTTGGCAGCGGTATCTGGGTATGAGAGGTTCGGATCATGAGGGTTGGATGGATGAGGAAGCAGCTCCCCATCTAGTGACCCCCACCTTCCCACAGCTGAGGAGCAAAGTGGGCAGGAAGCAAGGGAGGCAGCTGAGCTTCCTGCAGCTGGGGGTGGATCTGACACAGCCCCAGCCACTCTTTGCAGGTGAAGAGGAAGTCCCATCCTTACTGCCTCCACCCCAGATGGGACTAGCAGCTGATCCCAGCTCAGGTTAAGAGCCACTGGCTGGGGTGTCCCCAGCCCAATGGTGATTTACCTCTCCTCCGGCTGCCTGAAACGATGTACCCGCAACTGCTAGGAAGTGATGCGTGACTGCTCTTACAGCTTCCCTGTCAGAGTCATTTTTCTGCAGGGTAGCAAAGAAATCTGCAGGGGACATGAATTCTGTGCACGTGCAGTGGTGCAGAATTCCCCCAGGAGTAATGTGGGGAGTGCAGGCATATGGAGTGAGGGTGCAGGGGTTTCTGGGTGGGAGGTACGCAGGGGTGTGGGGCATGGGGCATACATGGAGGGAGGCAAGGTAGGTGTGTCACGGTTCAGTACGTAGGGATATGAGGTGATGAGGTGAAGCTTATGGGGAGTACATGACAATGCACCACATGGGGTGGTGAGGGGGTACAGGATGCAGAGCAGGGGTGAGGGTGGGTACATGGGTGATGAGGTGAGGTGGATGGGGGTGCAGGGGGGGATACACAGGGGTGACGGGACAGAGGGCATGGGGAGGATGTGGGGGTGCAGGGCAGGGGACATGGGGCAGACACAGAGGGCATGGAGAGTGTGAGGGGGTTCAGGGTGGGGTACACGGGCTGAGGGGGTTCAGGGTGGGGTACACGGGGTGAGGGGTCAAGGGTGCTGTTGGGGAGTCAGAGGCCTGCTGGGGAGACCGTACACGCGGAGCAGCAGCGGCGGCGGCGGTCCCCCCACCCCGACTCAGGGCTCCGTATCAGCCGAGCCCCTGCCGCCTCGCCCGCACCCCGCACTTCTCTCCTCAGCGTAACCGCCGCCGCCGCCCCTCGGGCTCCCGCTCACTGCGCACGCGCAGCCGCGGCGCGAGACGCCAACTGCCGGCGGTGCGAAGACGCGCGGTGAGCGCGTGCCGCGGAGCAGGCGCTCGCGCTTTGCAGCTCGTGCGTCGCGCGCTGGGGCCGGGCTGCAGCAGCCGGTGCCCGTGGGCCTGCCCCCAGGGCAGAGGGGCTGCTGGTGTGTGGAAATCTCCCTTTGCGGCTGCTGCGATCCTTGCAGCGCGTTATTGTTTAGGGGCCCCGCTGCTGTGCCCAGGCCTTTGTTGCTGTGTTTGTATTTGAGTCTGCCAGAAAAATAAACACCCAAAAACTATAAACACCGGAAACGGGGTGCGTGATGTGATATGTGTCCTATCAGCGTGCACCCGGACACAGGCACAAACACCTTTAGTTAGACCTGCACTGACTCCATGGGTAAACAGGAGTAAGCCACTTCTCTTTCTGCCTTTGTTTCCCCAGTCGTACAATCAGGCGGTACCTAAGCTCCGTTCTAAAGCACTTTGAGATCCCGAGGAACAGTGTGATAGTGCAAAGTGCTATTATTCATTATGATTCTGTTTATTATCAAGAGCCTTTTGTGGGCTCAGGCCCAGATCCTGCAATCGCTGACACACACGCTTAACTTTAGACACCAGGATGATAGGAAATTGTTTCGTGGTGGCAATATGTTGGGTTAGGCTGCTTTGCTGTTTTGAAACTATTTTTAAAAGAAAAACAAACAGACCTACATAACTGATAACATTTAGAACAAACATCCATGTTTACCCATGGCCTTCAGCCTAGTTCAAATGAACTAAAAGCAGCCTTCACCTCTAGGAAAAGGGGCTGATTTTTATTGAAGTTCACCTTGTCAATCATTGAAAAAATGTGAGTTTGCTAGATTGGCTAATCCAGTTTACAGTGGTTGCCCTTTAAAACCTTTCATTACCTGCTCCCATTGAAATCAATGGCAAATCTCCAGTTTATTTTAATAGCAAGAGACAGACGAGTGTATTCACCAGTCTGAAATGTGTACGGATCAAGCTACTCTCTAGTCTGCTATATTCTTTGCTTAGTGGGATATCTGAGTGCCCTAGCTAACATCCATAGGACACAATCAACTCACATCCATTAATAAAAATATGTGCAATGGCTTATTAATTACACAATACTGATCACTGTCACACCTAGAAAAAACAACAAGGAGTCCTTGTGACATCTTAGAGACTAATACATTTATTTGGGCATATGCTTTTGTGTGCTAAAACCCTCTTAATCATATGCATGAAGTGGAACATACAGTAGGGAGGTATAAATACACAGCATATGAAAAGATGGGAATTGCCTTACCAAGTGGGGGGGGGGGGGGGTGTCAGTGCTAATGAACCAATTCAATTAAGGTGAAAGTGGACTATTCTCAACAGTTGACAAGAAGGTGTGAGTATCAGCAGGGGGAAATTAATTTTTGTAGTGACCCATCCACTCCCAGTCTTTATTCAGGCCTAATTTGATGGTGTCCAGTTTTCAAATTAATTCCAGTTCTGCAGTTTCTCATTGGAGTCTGCTTTTTTGTTGAAGAATTGCCACTTTGAAGTCTGTTATTGAGTGTCCAGGGAGATTAAAGTGTTCTTCTACTGGTTTTTGAATGTTATAATACCTGATGTTAGATATGTGTCCATTTATTCTTTTGTGTAGAAACTGTCTGGTTTGGCCAATGTACTTGGCAGAGGGGCATTGCTGGCACATGATGGCATATATCCCATTGGTATATGATACAGACTAACATGGTTACCACTCTGAAACCCATCACACCTAGGTACACTAAGGGCCAAATGCTGCTTTCAGTTGTACGGATATAAATCCATTGGGTGTAATGCAATTACTTTGTGTTTACACACGAGCATAGGAGAGCAGAATGGGTTACACTAGCATTCTGCGTCAGTTGAAGGATCTGAACTGCTTCATTTACTCCGGTTAGCGATGCAAATATGCAAATATGCATCTGGGTTCCATTCTGCCTCCTGTATTCTCAACAGAAATGCCAACTACATTCCAATTGTGCCTGCTTAGACTCTGAGGCAGAAATCTGGATACAGCTGGATTTTCACATCCCTGACTTCATAAGCAACACGGCAGTGAGAAAAAACGACTTTGAATTGTGAACTGAGCACATTTTAAATGAGACTAAATACAGAACCCCACAGTGTCATTTTACAATCACTTTTCCAAAACTGCATTTTAAAGAGTATCTTCCGTGACCTGGACACCAGGAGGCACTGCCCTGTAAAGGATAAATCTGATGATCTGACAGCTGCACTAACAGACACTTCTTCAGTGAATGACGCTAAGTGCAGCTCGTCATGAGACTGACAGACAAGTCACACATGCTGGTTTTGCATGTTCTAGAGAATTAACACAATGCTATGTTCCAGTTCCTACTCCTACACGGAAGAAGGCTCTCCCTGCTTTTCTGCAATTCTGTCACGGTGACTCTCCCGGCATATATAAAATTACCCAAAACATTTGCATTGGTGCTAGCTCCAAGTGCATTTGAATTACGCTGGCTTTGCCCAGTAAGAAACTTTTTCCTCTTTCTTCATTCAAGAAGGCAGCAGAAGCAGGAATAGGAGTGAGCTGGGAGCATGGCTGAGTGCAGAAAGCCCAGCAAACTAGGGGCTTTTTTGAAAGTCCCCTGATTTTTATTTCCTATGCTGGGTAATTTTAACTCCTTCCTACCACTATATTCTAAGGCAGGGGATCTCAAACTGGGGGTTGGGACCCTCGGGGAGTCATGAGGTTATTACCTGGGGAGTCAGGAGCGGTCAGCCTCCACCCTAAACCCTGCTTTGCCTCCAGCATTTAGAATGATGTTAAATATATTAAAAAGAGTGTTTAATTTATAATGGAATCACACTCAGAGGCTTGCAATGTGAAAGGGGTCACCAGTAGAAAAGTTTGAGATCCACTGTCTGTAAGAGGTGCTGGGAGGATGCTGGGCTTCAAAGCCTCAGCCTGACACATCAGCTGCTGCTGCCTCTCAGTGCCAGGGACAATTCTTCACCCTGTTGCTTTCCCCATCTCCCCGGTGGCCTGGTGCTAGCAGAAGATAATTGGACTTCAATTATCATCAGTTCCATTTTCATCCACTTCCTATGCAAATCCCTGGCACATTGAGTGGGTTCTAGTCCATCCCCTGAGGAGCTTTTGGAGTTAGAAATTGATCCTTTGCTTCCTGGTTTGCATATCTACTGGTGGTCAACCCCTCTAGGAGAAGTACTTCCCTTAAAGCACCTGCAGTGTGGCACGTCACATGCTGCATTTCCTTAGGGGGGATGACTGGTTCCCGGCATGGGGTCCTTGTCCATCCTTACGCCTGGGTTTCCCTGGGACATTATACCCATATTACGCCTGAATGATTGCCCTGAGAATCCACAGAAAGAGGAAGAAAATGGAGCAGGGTGGAGTGTTTTTTATTATTATCAGGACACAGCCCCATTAACACAGTCACTGCAGGTGTCTCTGCAGCCTCCTCCTTTGGTAGCTGGCTCTTCCACCTCCTTTCTCCTGTTGGCAATAAAAGGCTGTTTGCAATTCCCCTCTCCTGGCACTGGGCTGTTCCACAGGTGGATCTATGGGCATTGTGTAGCACAGGCCAACCCTGTCTAACAAAGCTCACGTCACCTGAACAGACTTTGATGGCTCTGGAGAATTCATCCCCTCCTTTAAAGAAAACCACCCAAGGTGTGCCAATCACCACGTCTCACGTAGGGAAGGGTGCCTCACTACAAACTATTCTTAAAGTGAATACAATAGGAAAAAACCCAAACCCAATCATGGTGGCCTTTCTGGAAGAAGCTTTAGCCAGACATGTTATCTGCCTCAATATGGAGGTAACTGGGTTACATTTACTAGCCAGGGATCTACAGGAGGTCAGACCAAATGATTTAATGGACTTTTGGGGCCTTCAGCTCTGAGTATATGTATCAGACCGGGAGTCACTGTCTGGAGAGTCTGCTGGCACAGGAGTGCATGGGAAAGCAAGAGACTTCCGGAGTAGTTCTACATAAGTTCTGTTCTGTTCTTTTTTTAAGGACAGTTCCAATTAAGTCTTAAAAGAAATTAGTTAATTGAACTTATGGCGCAATAACTTTGACCATTTCCTGCCTTGCTCATGGATTCAGCTGGGATCTGCGTTTCCTGGGTCCTCATCCTACATCAGATGGAACTCCTTGCGGTCAGGGATCAGTAAAATGCCAGCTCCTACTGATGCACACCCAGCCCCAGTCGCAGTTATGGAGATACTGGTGTGAAGGCAGGTATCTCTGAAAGCCCTTCTGCAAATACATTATACGTCCGCCCGCACAGACACACACACACACATATTCGGATTGAGCAGAGAGTTATTTCTATTGATAAGACTGTGTCTTCTCTGAGCAATGGGTGCATTTTCATGAATAAAAAGCATTCATCACAATCATTGTAGCATCATGCTGCCACAGCTTTCAGTCTCTGGGACCCTTCCTTTCCCTAACTACCACGATAACAGAAATAACGGCTCTCATGGACATCCATAGATGTCAAAGGGCCAGATTCTGATACTGTTAATGATCTGTGTTAGTTTGACACCTACAAGCCCAGTCACGGAGCAGAACTCTGTTGTGCTATGCGCTGGACAGACACAGAACAAAGAGAAGGTCCCTGCCCCAGGAGCTCACAATCTAAGACAAGAGACAACAGATGGATACAGACCAACAGGAAAGTGCAGGGAAACAATCAGACGGTATTGGTCAGTACAACAGGCAGAGATCCCAGCACGCTAGCAGCCTAGCTGATGTGCTCTTAGCTATGTCCATACAGCAGCTGAGAGGGTGCTTCCCAGTGTGGGTGGACTGGTAGGTGCTAACGCTGCTTGAGCTAGTGTGCTAAATATAGCAGTGTAGCCAAGGAGGCACAGGCAGCAGCTTGGGCTAGGCAGCCCAACAACAAGCCTGCATGACCCCCTGGCTAGCCCCAGCAGCTGGCTATGCTGCCTCGGTCACACTGCTATTTTTAGCATGATAGCACAAACAGAGCTAGTGTGTGTCTGTCTACCAACCCCAGAGAACACCCACGCCCACCTGTGTAGACATATCCTTAACTCTGGTTTAGTGGAACCTTATTCCATGAAGAGTCCCGATGACTAATGGGCGTACGGTGATTCTGAATGGCAGTAAGGATGTCAGAATATGGCCGCCAGGTACCACATCAAAACACTTCATAGGCTTCCTTTGATTTGGAAGCTCTCATGAGGATTTGCCCCAAGCCAGGGGCAGTGGGTTGGGAAGTGAAAAGGAAGGTTCATGAAACTCGCACGCCTGGGGCAGTCTTTTATTGTGCATGTTGAGAAGTTTCCCAGCAGGGGCGTTGGAGTAGAAAACATTCCCTGGTGTCCACAGAAGGAGGCCTGTGGGCGGGGACCATCGTGATCAGCAAGGCTGAAGACACCAATACTGGCGTGGCAGTAACACCGATCGATGGCGAGCGTTACAGACACTTGGATCAGTTCATGGAGAGAATCTCTGCATGGCAGTGACCAGCTCAGCCCTAAAAGGAGCAGTCACAATTGATGCCTCAGGATGACCATTCAAAAAAAAAAAAAAAAGAGAGAGAGAGGGGGAGATGATTTGTTATTTCCAGATGAATTTAACATTAACGTGACCCCAAATTCTGTTCCCAAATAGCTTGAGCTGCCTTATGGAATGGAGTTCCTCCTGGTTGTCTCTCCTTTCAGGGATGGAGCCACGTCTCCTGTGGGAACTGGAGCACCCATGTCTTCCGAACTGGCCCGAGCTCTGGCGCGGATCGTCTCCCTGCTCGGATCTGAACTCTCCCAGTAAGCGCATTCCACTTTCAGCTCCTGCATGCTGGCGTGCAGCTGTAACAGCTTCTCCAGCAGCTGCTGATCCTGGAGCTGCATCTCTGACTGGAGCAGGGCATAAAAATAGATATATCTACAGCAGTGATGCTGAGTCTTTAGCACTGTATCAGTCTTTGGTTAATAAGACTTTTATTCCATCCATCCAGAGAAGGGAGAAAACAAAAAACCTCAGGGGCACAGTCCAGCCACTGCTGTGAATTGCCTGATCTAAACGTGATGGAACCAGTACTGGAAACCCTCAGCCCTTCATCCCCTGCCCCTTCCCCTTGCTACGGTCTTCCAGCAGTTACCAGCATTTCTGAGGACAGGAGGGGACTTTCTGAAGCGGGAGTGGACATGGGGAAACAGGCTGAAGCCCAAGGGAGGAAGGGTTGGTGAGTCATGGGTGAAGGGTTGTTGAACATGGGTGTCAGAGTTTGAAAGGTGGGTGGACGAGGCTGAAAGAATGAAGTGATCTTTATGATGAAGGGACAGGCTGGAAGGATCAGAAGTGTGAAAATGTGGGGTAGGTCATTGCATTATAGACCTTGGCTACACACAAAAGTAGCAATGCTCTAACTACACTGGTGAGGATAAAGTGATACAGCTCCTCAAATGTGGACACAGTTGTACTGGTATAGAGGTGCCTTGTACTGGTCTAGCTATTCCTGTGGGAAGCGGGATAAGCTATAAGCATAAGGCACCTTTATACTGCTATAGCTGTGTCCATATTAGGAGTTACACTGATACAGCTAATTCAGCAGAAAAAAGATCACATCCTTAAATCCTGGCCATACATAAAGCCATAGGCTGCAACATCAGCTGCTTCAGACTACAGAACATGAGTAACCAAACATGAAAATGGAGCAGTAGAGTGTGTCATGGAAGAGGGAACATATGGGATAACTCAGTGGGATCAGAGAAGTAATGTGCTAGTTCCCTAAAATGGATCAAATCTTCCTTGTCTTACTCATGCAAGTAGTACCCTTTGAGATAGTTAAGTCCAAAGGTGACTGGGAAGCATTACAGGGGAGCTCACAAAACTGGTTGACTAGGCAACAAAACGGCAGATGAAATTCAACATTGATAAGTGCAAAGTAATGCACATTGGAAAAAATAATCCCAACTACACATGTATAATGATGGGTTCTAAATGAGCTGCTACCATTCACGAAAGGGATATTGGAGTCATCGTGGCTAGTTCTTGGCAAACTTCAACTCAATGCGCAGTAGCGATCAGAAAGGCTAACAGAATGTTAGGAACTATTAGGAAAGGAATAGAAAATGAGACACAAAATATCATAATGCCACTATATACATCTGTGGTGCATCCACACCTGGAATACTGTGTCCAGTTCTGGTCGCCCCATTTCAGAAAGGATCTAGTGGAACAGGAAAAGATTCAGAGAAGGTCAGCAAAGATGATCCAGGGTATGGAATGGCTTCCAATACGAGGAGAGACTAAAAAGATTAGAGCTGTTTGTCTTAGAAAAGAGATGATTAATGAGGGGGAGGAGGGGATTATTGTAGAGGTCTATAAAATCATGAAAAGGATGGGAAAAAGTGTTATTTACTCTTTTGCACAATACAAAAACCAGGGGTCACCCTATGAAATTAAAAGGCAGCAGGTTTTATACTAACAAGAAGAAGTACTTTTCCACACAATACACAGTTAACCTGTGGAACTCATTGCAATGGGATGTTGTGATGGCCAAAAGTATAGTTGGCTTAAAACCCCCAAAACTTAATATGTCCATCAAAGCTATTGGGAGTCTCTTTCCCTCCCCCTGTGGTCAGCCCAATAGTAAAGTTGGAGTAAACCTGTCTGGAGAGTGGATAAAACTGGGCGGGCTTCCCTATCAGCCGAGCTGTGTGTCCTGACTGGGCTCTGCCTTGCACCTGCACTTTGCCGGCGTCAGAATTTTGTAGATTGGAAGGAATTCAGCCACCTCAGACTTCCAAGAGAGGATGAAGAGAACCTGAGCCTAATCCAAAGTCCTTGAACTCAGTGGGAGTCTTTTCAACGATTTCAATGGACTTCGGGTCAGGCACTTGATGAGTGAAGTTTCAAAGGGACAGAGACTGCTGATTCTATTCAGCTTCTTGCACTGCGCTTGTTTGAACACCTAGGGAGGGGTAAAACTGAATCAGCCTAGGCAGACCGTACCCCACAGAAATGGAGGTACAGGATCAGGGGCTAGCTGAATGTGACAAGCAATGGACATAAAACCAGAGCAAGACTCAAAACCCTGTGCTACGGTGACCCTGTGATTGTTATTGAGCCTGGCACTGTTGCCCATGCTCAAAGCTGGGTTTGGGGTTAAACTCAGGCCATTAAGGAGGCCTGTGCTCACAGACAAGTCACTTTAGCTCTGCTGAATAATGTGAAAGCAGCCCTCGCCCTACCCCCATGCTGCTATGTCACTGAGGGCTCTCCAATTCAAAATGACTATCATCATCTTGGCTGTGTTCTCGGTCCCTCTGGAAGGGGCACATGGTAGAATATCATGGAAACATGGGGTGCACTCCACTGGAAATGCCCCTCTCCTTGTCTGGGATCGTATCTGTGAGTGGAAGAGGGGGCCTTTAAACCTTGAAAGGGCATGAGAAAAATGCCCTGTTGTGTTTTTAAATGAAAGCTTAGATTCTAGTGAATACGGTACAATTTATTACTGTATTAGAAAGCACCTAGAGAATCCAACTAAAATTAGAGCCCCACTGTGCAAGGAGCTGTACAAACATATAATAAGAGACAGTGCCTGCCCCCAAAGACCTTACAATCTAAATAGCTAAGGCAGACAAAGTAAGGATTATAATATCCCCATTTTCCATGTGGGAAAACTGAGGCACAAAGGGAGTACATGTCTTGCCCAGGGTCACATGATGAATCTGTTGCAGAGCCAGGAATTGAACCCAGATCACCAGTGTCTTACATTTAGTTGCAGTCTATGTGACAGTCCTAATTCTGCAAATCTGGTCATGTTTCCATGATTGCCAAAGATTAGTGATTTTGAGTATGTGCAAGTGTTTGATTGTGACTAGAGGAGTGACAGTGTGTGGGTATGAGCAATGAGATACCATGATAAAGGTGAAAGGGCATGTATCATGTGTGTGTGTGTACGTGTGTGTGTGTGTGTACATATTGCCCTCTATTGTTTGGATTTGGTCTATCTAAACACTCGGGTAGGTGTGTAACAGCGAGGCAGCAGGAGTGTGAGAAAGTGCCTCAGTAGACACAGTTCTTTGCCCGGGTATGAAGCTACCCTGGAGCTCTTAGCTGGCTCCAGAAATGCTCAGCTGTTTTTCTAGTAATCAAGACCTGACCTTTGGGTCACCTTGAGCTGCATTCAGCCGCTGGTGTTCAGTCTGTTGTGGAAAGCTATGAATACTAAAGAGGCAGGAATGAAACTTTACCTCCCCAGCAGAGCTGGGAGCAAATGCCAGCTCTGCCCTGGGCCACAATGGAGTTCAGCGTGCGCACACACAGACACACACATACACAGACACACACACACTTTTCCTCCAGTGAAATAACAATGCATTGAAGGAACCTAAATACACAGAACCAGCTTCATAGCCCTGCTCATGCATCTCTCTTTCCCCTTTTCCATTTCTTCCCTCCCAACTTTCCTCCTTCTCCTCTCCTTTACAGGCCATTTATCTGCTTCCCATTTCTCTCTCTCTCCTTTCTCTCTAGACTAGACAGGCTGCTCCAGTCCCCTAGCTTCACTCCACTCCTGACCTTCAGAGCATTGGCTAGCCACTGCTAACCCACATGTGGTGAAAGGGACACGGGGCACACATGCAGTGTGCATAGCACAGAGCAGACGGGGAGGCTGGGGTTAGCCAAAGAGACTGTTTCGAGAGACATCAAGGAGCAGGGAGACAGCCCTTCCCAGGGGGTCAGGAAGAATCCTGGGGTCTGGAGAGGTAGCCCTCCTTCCCAGCAGGAGACCGAGGCTATAGAGGAGCTACAGGGACACAGTGGCTGCTGTGGAGATAGCTCCTGCCAATGCAGGGTGTGGGAGGAGGTTTAACTGTGACAGGTGAGGTGTCAGGAGGTGGCTTGGGACAGGCAGCAAGGAGCACTCTACAGCGTCTAATGGGGGAAGGTCAGCAGGTAAGGCAGCCACTGAGCATGAGGGATTAGTCATTCTAGGAACCGGTGATTCCTGTGTTCTGATCACGGATGCTGACTCCCCCCCGCGGCCTTGGACAAGTCCCGTAGGGCCTGAGCCTGTTGAAGTTAGTAGGAGTTGTGGCACTTACTTCATCTGGAGCAGGGGAGAACACGACCTCTCGGCCTGTTTCCCCCTCAGTCCCTTTGAAAGAAAACCTACCTACCTCACAGCGGTGCCAGGGGATTCGGGGCCTAGGTTGTGCAAAAAGCCCTGAATGTGAAAGTGCAAATTGTGATTAGAGAAGGAGACTCATCCCTGTGATGTGTAGACTATTTGCTTATGTGTCTTTGTCAGCGTGCCTCTATGGGCACACGTGGGTTTGCTGCTGTGAATGTGTATTGCTGCTGGCAAATGTGTGTTTCTCTGAATATTTCTGCATGTATGTTTGTGTGTGTGTGTGTTTGAATAAATGTGCACACTTGCATGTTTATTTCAAAGGTGTGTGTGCACAATCGCTGACCCAGAAAAGCCTCTCTTTGTGGCAGTGTGAGCTTGCATGTGTGTTTACATTTGGGTATGTTCATGCATGAGGTGTGTGTGTGTTTTGGGGTATGGGTTTGCATGTCCTCCTGTGCTCACAGTCTTGGCTGTGTGTGTGTTTGCATCTCTCTCTTACTGTGCAGACGGAAGGGGGGGTTCCAGGGAGGACTATAAAATTGAAGATCTCTTACCAGTTCCCTCCTCAGCCAGGCCAGCGTGTGCTCTAAATGCCGTTTCTGCTCCTCCTCCAGCTGCATTCTGGCAGCACGAAGCCACCAGGCAATCTGCCACCCTGCTGGCTGGGCACACTCATTGACCTCCTAAGGACCCTGGGACATCTTCTCTCTGCTACCACCTCGTCCTTGAGCAGATCGGAGTCTGCTGCACACGCTCTGCAGCTGCCACGGTGCAGCAGCCCCGAGCAGTGAGCAGAATAAAAGCAACTGGTGACTCAACTTTGAAAATGGGTTTTTTTGACTGCGGCATGCCAAGCAAAGCAGGGAGGCAGCAGTGAGTCACACAAAACAACACCTGACCTCAAGTGCTTTGACAGAGAATGCAGGAGAGGGTTCCTTGCCTCTGTCAAAAGAGAAAACAAGCGAAGCTAAGCAAAAGGCCAACAGCCTCTCTCTCACTGCAGATACCCACCAGATGGGAAAAAGGAGCAGATAGCAGTTGGGAGAGGAGTGCAGGAAAAATATGAAGGGAGTTTGTTATTCTGGTGGCAGTGTTTTAAGTGCAATCGCTCAGGGTAACAAATGCAGAGAGTGGAGAGCAGAACAAACATCAGCTGGATTTAGTGACTGTCTGAATTGCATAACGCAGAGCTAAGAGAGGACGCTAACCCAGTGCAAAGATGTAAGCAGAGTATGCGGACAGTGCTACATGGATTGGCCAAGAAAAGGTGAGAAAAAAGTTCTGTTGGGCCATCAGGTTCATTTCCCCACAAGTCCAAGAGAGGGTTGGTAGCAGGCAGGAAACTGAGACCATCTCTCAGCTTAGACAGGCCTGAATCCATTTTTATTGCAGTGTACCTTGACTGACATCACATGGGCTACATCAGCATACAACTGGAGCGGCACAACGATGAATCAGGCCCCAAGTGCAGGTAGTGTGTATGTTCACACACTTCTCAGGTACTTATCACTACAATATTTTATTATTTCACACCACCCCAATGGGGCACGGCAGGGCTGTTTTTCACATTTCACATATGGGGAACTGAGGCACAGAGAGGCTAAGTGACTTCCCAGAGTCTCAAAGGAAAGCTGTGGCAGAACAAGGAACGGGAGCCTGGTCTCCTAGTCCCAGGGTAGCACTCTAACCCCTGAACCAAGCTTCCTGGGTGTGCGCGCATACATGTGCCCTTGTGCTGGATGCCTCAGTTGAAGATTTACAGCTCCGGGACACACCAGACGATCTGGGATCCACTGGGGTGTACAGACACAGGGAGCGGTAAGCTGGGGACAAGACAGCTGAGGGCATTGTGGGCTGGAGGTGGGATTGTCCCTCCTTGGTCAAAGCCATGACAAAGCCTTTTACGTAAGTGTTTCCCAAACCCTTTCCTTAGGTTGCAGGGGGTCACCCCTTGGAGCAGTGGGTGCTGAAATCAGGTTCATACAAGTGCCTGGCAGTCTCCAGCCTGCTAACCAGCATCTTTCCACAGCCCCTCTGAGGTTTCCAGGATGGACTTAACAGCCACAGCTGTTTCCTTTCAGCTCACCCAGCACAACAGCTCCAATTTCACAGGAATAGTGAGAGCAAGGCTGCTTCTTTTATAGCCCAGCAGGCCAGCCTCTGATTGGCCAGTTCCAGTCACATGCTCTCCAAATCCTGGCCTTAAAGGGACAGAGACCTGTAACTGACACCCTAGTGGGGCCTGGTTTTTAAAGGTTCAGCTTGCTTGGCTGTGGGCCTGATTCTCAGGGGATGGTGCTCAGCTCTTTCAGAAAATTGGACCCTCTCTGGCTGGGCACCCAAAGTCACTTCTGAAGCTATTGGCCACCGTGTTCTGAGCCCCATAAAAAGCAGCACACAGACAAAATCCGGGAGATCCTAAACAAGTCATTGCTCTGCTAGAGGGTATCTCGGCTTGAATTTTTTTATTACAACAAATTCAACATGATTCAAAGTGTCTCTGTCTAGTCGATAGATCTGTCTCTTATGTCAGTATCTATCTGTCTATTCCCAGATGTATGCACACACCCTAGGCACAACTATTCCCATGTGGATTAAGCATCTCCCCTGATCTACCTGATTCTGAGGATCTTTTCTTAGCCCTAGAGATGTGTTGCTCTGGAAATCTATGTACATGTGGTTAACATATTGGGATGCACTTTTGTTTATTTTTAATTCCGCTTTTAAGGCCCCAGTTACAGATGCATCCTGGGAACAGCAGAGTCTAGGCTGCTGGAAAGCTTGATGAGGTCTGACAAAGTACAGATGGCATTGGAGAAATGAGTGAGCAGCTGCTTTGTGTATTCAGGCAGCATACCAACAAAATTCAATGCATACATCTTTAAAAAATACTATCATGCTCAGAGATGCCTCGATTCTAAGGCCAGACGGGACCACTGTGGTCATCTACTCTGACCTTCTGTATAACACAGGCCAGAGAACTGCCCTGAAAGAATTCCTGACCTGACAAAACCAGAGACTGAAACCCCGTATCCGTGGAACAGGTACAAGACAGGGAATGACAGTGCAAACCTCCCATACAATGCCCCACCAATGTGCCCCAGCCCCGATCTTGAGAGATTGCTTCTGGGTTGAGAGAATGTTCAGTCTCCATTCCTAGTCAGTCCTTGGCCTCTCTACTAAGGCTATTGACAAGGATGACATTTCGTTCCAGCTGCAGTGTGGACACGTATCTACTGCGCACTGGGCTGAGACCTGCTGACTTGGTTAACAGAACTGGGTGCATCCCAGACAAATCAGAAAGGGCGACAAAGCAGCTAAAATCCCCCCTCCCCAAAAAACATTAGCAATTGGGTCATTTTTTACAAAAAATAGAAAACACTAAAGCTTATCCATATAGTTAATCTATGAACAGCTGAGATCATGGGACAAATGTATCCATGGTGGAACTGTGTCAGAATTGCTCCTGAGATAAACGTGGTCTAATATTTGATTCTGTCCTGGTTATTACAACACACTCATCAGGATGGAGTCAGAGCAGCTACATGTCAGTCTAAGGATGGTCTCTATTGTTATGGGTGAGATTCTGGGGCTGCCTGAGCGATAGGACTGCCTTACAATGCCTGGGCATTGGGTGTTCTCACTCCCTAGGGGGCTTTGAACACCTCCAGGCCCCATATCATTTTGTATTTACCTCCACAACACAGTCTCTGGGGACAGGTACTACAACTAAAATAACACATAGTTTAGGAACAAATAACCTAAAGCCACTCTCATGCCAGCACGTCACCCCAAGGATCTGGATATGGAAGGGTTAACCTCGGAGGGGTTTGGAATATGTCAAGTGCTATCTGTACTAGGAATGTGGGAGGAAAGGCTCACTGGGGCGGGGGGCATTATGCCCACTTTTCATGTGTTGTATATTTATACCTGCCACTGTGGTTTCCACTCCATGCATCTGATGAAGTGGGTTTTGGCCCACGAAAGCTTCTGCCCAAATAAATGGGCTAGTCTCTAAGGTGCCACCAGGACTCCCCCTTGCTCTTGCTGATCCAGACGAACAGGGCTGCCCCCCTGAAACCTATGAGCAATAAATTGCTTCATCACTGTACAGAAGGGAACCTGTAGGGCCTAAGCCCAGAGTTTGCAAGAATGGCGCCCTGGTCCCAGCCCCTGTGGCCCCCTCTCCGCGTTGAGTGACGGGGATTTGACCCCTCTGGCTCCCTCAGCACACGCCCAGCGCCAGGGATGGCAGTTCGCGGACTCGCTCCCCGGCAGGTCTCGCTCGCCAGCCGGGATCCGGTTCCTGGCGCTTGGCCTGTGTCGCTTCTCTGAGCCTCGGCATCCGACTCGGGGGTGGGCCCCGCAGCTCCGTCCCCGCCCGCAGGTACGTGCCCTCATTGGCTTGTCTCTCCCCACCGCGGCCGCTCGGCCCCTCTGCCTGGCTCTCCGCAGCCGGCCCCATTGGCTGCCGGGCACCGAGGGGATGTCTCCCCGCTGCTCCGCAGGGAGGCCCGTCCGGCCCGCCGGAGCAGCCCGCGGGCCCGATCGCCTCGGCTCTGCCCAGCCAGGTAGGTGTCCCCGCGCCGCGGCTTATGACCCGGCAGCAGGTGCAGGGTTTGCTCCGCTGGGCGATTGCGTGAGAACCTGGCGGCGCCTTTGTTTACCGCCCCCGTTCGCTGGCTGGATTCACCCCCCTCCCACTGCGAGCCGATCCGGGCTCCGGCAGAGCCGGCCCGGGCTGTGGGGTTGGGGGGGGGGGGGGCGGCGCTGGTCCCCGCCGCGCCCCGGGGGACCTTGCCCATTCCGGGGGCTCTGGCTGATGGCTGAGTCGGGCGCTTGGGAGCAGGTGTATCTAGGGCGCCAGGGCAGCGAGGGAGGGAGGCGGCTGGTGCTGAGCTGGGCGGGGGGTTGCGAGACTCAGCTCCCGGTGCTGGAAAGCAGAGCCCCGCCGCCGGCCTGACCTCCATCCTTCCCGCGGAAGGGCGCCCGGGGGCTGCGGGATGACAGCAGCGCGCTGCCGGCGAGGCCCGGCCCGGCCCCCAGGTTGGAGGCAGAGCGGAGCTCTCCCGCCCGCGGGCTGCCCTGAGCCCAGCCCGGCGCAGCCAGCCCGCAGTGCGCGGCCGGGCGGAGAATAACGAGTGGGAGGGCCGGGGGTGGGGGTCTTGCCTTCTGCAGCCGGCCGGGGCGTCTCAATGCCCCCGCAGCGCGCGGCGGGGACCTCCGCGGGGTCTGGCCGGTCCCTGGCCCGGGGGGGTGCCTGGCCATGGGGCGCGGCGCGGAGGAAGCTTGGCCCTCCCGTTCGGCTGCGGTGAGCCCCTCCCGGGGCCCCGGGCGCTGCAGGGCGCGGCCGGGGCGCTGCGGGCCGCTCACAGCCCGGCCTGCGGGCCCGTCTCGTGTCTCCGCAGACCCGGCGCTGACGGGGATGCCCCGGGGAGCCGCTGGCCCATGGCGACATCCCGCCCCCTGGAGCTGAGGAGCCTCGGGAAGGGACCCAGGGCCGGCCGGGGAGCGGCGCCGCGGGACGCCGGGGGCTGCTCAGCACAGCGGACAGCTCCCGCCGCCGGCCTGGACAACGCCTCCTACCAGGCTCCGGAGGAAGAGGAAACCTGGTTCCGGAGCGGCGAGGAGGCGGGGAGCGGCCCCGGGGGAGGCGCCGCCCGGCCCGGGGCGCAGCAGGGAGACCTCTCGCCCAGGTCGGGGGACGGGCCCCTGCCGGAGCCCGCTGGACGCTCCGTGGATTACGGGTTCATCTCGGCCTTGATCTTCTTGGTGAGCGGGATCGTGCTGGTGGTGATCGCCTACACCATTCCCCGGGAGCCCCGGGTGGACCCCGCCGCCGTGACGGCCCGGGAGATGGAGCGGCTGGAGCGGTACTACGCTCGCCTGGGCTCCCACCTGGACAAGTGCATCATCGCGGGGCTGGGCCTGCTGACCCTGGGGGGCCTGCTGCTCTCGGTGCTGCTCCTAGGCTCCATCTGCAAAGGGGAGCTGTACCGGAGACGGACCTTCCCGGGGGCCAGGGGGCCGCGGAAAACCTATGGCTCCATAAACCTGAGACTGAGACAACTCAATGGCGAGGGGGGGCAGCCCTTGGTAGAGAATGAAGTCATCCAGGTGACAGAGTCTACAAGAGTCAGCCAGGGGCCTTAGACCCCTCCCGCCCGCTGTTTCAGCTTCAACTCTTCCACTTTAGGTGATAAAAGGCGGGGGGGGGGGGGGGGGGTAACGGTTCAGCATGGAGGTTTTACACTAACTCCATCCCTCAGAGCAGAGTAGGACTGTTGGACTTTCACCTGCTGCAAGAAAATATCTGGGAGCAAGAGCAGACGTTGACGATGCAGATCAGACACTCACCCGACTCTTGAATATAACTAAGTACTTAGTCCAGCAGCCTTTTGGAAACCCAATGTTTCTTTTTCTATTTCATTCTGGGAAGAGCTTCTGTCCTAAGCCCTGACATCAGAATGAAAGAAAACTTCAAGATATCTGGAAGTTTGCTGTGCCATGTAGAGTACTATATCCTCATGAGCTTTGACTGATATGCGGCCAAGGGTAGCCTGCGGTCATAAGCATAGCCAAAGTTACATATCAGTGCTCCTCTGCTAGGTTATTTATGGAACACAAAGCACATTCAGAGTCTGTGTTTTGTTTTTTTAATGTAGGGTATAATTTTCAGCAGTAAGTAACTTTTAGCAATAGTTAATTGTAAAACTTGCGTGGCATAGAAACTGAGCTTTCACCATTCCTAACTAAAAAGGAAGAGTATGTGAAAAATGTGACCGTTTTTACAAGTTATGTGGAGATAAAAGACTTCTCCAATCCTTCACAATGTTTGCATTGCACCTGTCCTGCTTCTGAAAGCAGGACAGAGAAATGGAAAGCACACAAGCTTCACTCCACGTACCAGTCACACCAGCAAATCCACAGTCCTTGAGCCTTTACAAAAAAATCCAGTTCTTTGTCCAGCAGAAAAGAAATAGAAAAACGACTTGCATTTGAAACAATTTCCAGATTTTCATTTTAAATGAACTATTCTTCCCCATTCAGGAGTCTGAGTCTGATCGTTTGTGTTGATGTCAGGAGACATGGTCTGCAGTTAGGAGATGAAGTAACATCTTGGCAATAAAACCTGAAATACTGTATAAGTAAAGCAAAATATTCTGCATAGAGAGGGAAAAAACCAGCGTAAGGAGGAAGTTTAAAAGTGGAATTGGATAGGAAAATAATCCAAGCAAAAGGTGACATTTGCGGTGTACTGCAATAAATATCTCATATATAATAGTATATACATAAATATATACTATTAATGGCTTAATTCAAATGTGCCCAGGTACATACAAATATATATTTAAATAGCCAAGCAAAAATGCTTACAAGCGAAAAAGTAGTTTTGCTTGTGACGGAATTGTTCATGTCATATTTTATTTCAATGCTTCCAAAAGTTATCCCTAAAACAACGATTAAAGCTCTCCAGCTTGTGGGGGGTTATCAAGAGAGAGGCACGTATTTTTTCTAGCAGTTTGAAGTTGGTTCTTGCTATCACTGTAAAGATACAGGGCCGATCTATGGTCTCTGTCACCCTGGGGGGAAAAAACTCCATTGAAATATCACATTCTTTAATGGTCTCCAGAAGTCATGATCTGTGTGTAGTTAATTACATCGCATACGTCGTGTTCTTTAACTCTCTGTCAAGCGTTTCGAAGTCTTGGTGAAATCCTGCTAAACTTCTGAGCCAAAGCTACACTGAAGTCAATGGAAGTCTTCCTGTTATGTTTACTGGGCTTTGGATCAAGACCTAGCCCCTAGAACTTGAGTCTCCTTCTGTGAAATCAGTGGGACCCAGCCGTGCAGTCCTTACTCAGGCCTCTTATCCCAACATCATTGGGGAGATTTGCTTGGGAAAGATCTGCAGGACAGAAAACAGCAGGTACATCCATGACTGGGGTTAAAATCAGTGGGCCAAATCAGTGCAGGTGTTGAACAAATGCCACGCTCACTGAGGTTAATCAACCTGATCCCGTCAGGTGCAGAGCCATAACTGACACGGGGATCAGTAGGAGATCAGGGCCCTCGGAGCTTCCCAGAAGGCGCAGAATCAGGCTGAGTGAGAGTGGATTTGGCCCCTTGGGATTAGTTATGTGAATAAAGGGCGCAGGTATCTGGCCCTAGGCTATAAACCTGATAATAAGAACACAAAATCCACTTCCAATGGATGTCTGGATTAAAGACTAAACCCCTCCAATGAATTAAAAGAACCCCGGACTACCAAATTACAGTGACAAAGAGACCAGTTCCGGGAACAAACCCATTAATGGAATAACACTGCGGTCATCAATTTCTATCACTTTAAATGAGATAAAATGCTTCTTAAGTGATGAAAGGATGAACCTGTTAGGAGATTAGATCTGCTGAACACCTGATTTATGGGAGTACAAGAAGGACTCCATTTGTATTGTAACGTAAGACTGTTTAAGAAGAGAATTTAATGGAATCAGGCTGTCATTGCTTTCTCAATGAATTACTGTATTATCCCTTAAGAGGTCTAGAGGATGAGGAAGAAATCCCCGTGATTGAAATAGAAATATTTAGGATGAATGAAGGTTACCTAGGGAAAAATTCCATTAGGGAGAGAGGCTGCAGCATCGGACATATCTAGGAATTGAGAAAGATTTTTCTGGAAAAAAAAAGAGTCAGATGTTGGTAAACTAGAACGTACACTTGATTTAAAGCCTCTGTTATTGCTGGCAAACATTCACCTCACACAGAGGCACCGATATCCACATGCATCCAGCACTTGCTCTTTTTGACATTTTGCTTTACTTTTATTTTCTCTTTTCTTTGTTCTGGTCTTTGCCCAGTGACGTATTTCTTGAATTCATAAGCTGGAGGAGAAAACCAACCCAGAGAGCATGAAGCTATGGACTAATAATGGGCAACACAGTATTTAGCAAGTGATAATAAAACCCACAAGCATTCTAAAGTGAAGGGAAAATCTATTCCTTGGCTGGGAAAATGTTTGCTCTTAGGCCAGAGCTGATTTCTATTAACGTGGGGGGTCAGATAGTCCCTAGAGCCAAGGATCTCGGTTTATTTGATTCTTTTAGGGTAGGAAGTGAGTTTCCCTTGCTTTTCCCACCCACTTGAATAAAATCACTTGCTGTCATATTGGAAGGAACTTTGCAATCACTCTGGAAGACTCTTGACTATAGAGAATCTTAATTCTGAAGTGGAATGAACCAAAATGAAACAGATCTCCACCTTTGTCTGCTTCACATGCCAGTTACATTGTCAGATCCTTTCACATTTACATGTAAAACCAGGTCTGTTTGTAAAGGGGTCATTTTTTTCTGTCATGAGTTCTTCAGTAAGAGAAAAATAGAAGTTACCATGAGAAACAAGGAAATGACTATTTAATCAAGGCCACTATCTGGCAACCCTGCAATCTTTGCTGATTAGAATTAGTGGATTTCTGCCTTAGGAGTATACAAAGAAAGAGTGCATGCATGCTTGAGTGCTGGATTGTGTGTCTGGGGTGGTTTGCAGAGCTGTGTTTTACCATTACTCTGCAGCAGCTGATCAGACATGATTTGCCTTCCAGGGGCAGGATTCAAGTAACTTCCATTTACCGTAATGGGAATTACTAATATCCTGCAGAGAGAGCGAGAGTAGAGTACTCTAGTGGCCAAAGTGTGGCCTGTGGATTTGGCCAATGGAATTGGGCCGCCGTCAGTGTTAATGGTGTGGGGAGGCTCATGGCAATCACATTCCTGGCTGCACATATCAGATTGGAGCATTGCATGCAGGAAAGTTGGGTGCATCCAATATACCATGTTAAAGATAAAGGCAGCTGCCATCTGCTCTGGTTTATGCAAGTTATGCAGGGTTGGGGCAAGTTGCCAATATGCCCATTGGATGACCTGCTGTTTAGAAGCCATTGAGAGCGCCTGGAGAACGTCATTAGCACTGATGTGGAAAGTATTTCCAAACCCACTGGGAAAAAGTTGGTTCTAGAAGTGAGCGAGATTAAACCATTCTTGAGTTATAAGACATTGGACAGCATGCGAATGTGGGGATCCAGGGCACTGCACTGCATGGGAATGTGGGGATCCAGGGCACTGCAGAGCATGGGAATGAGGGGATCCAGGGCACTTCACTGCATGGGAATGAGGGGATCCAGGGCACTGCACTGCATGGGAGTGAGGGGATCCAGGGCACTGCACTGCATGGGAGTGAGGGGATCCAGGGCACTTCACTGCATGGGAATGTGGGGATTTAGGGCACTGCAGAGCATGGGAATGAGGGGATCCAGGGCACTTCACTGCATGGGAATGAGGGGATCCAGAGCACTTCACTGCATGGGAATGTGG
>ML677360.1:27548083-27563520 GCA_007922305.1 Dermatemys mawii
GAGGGGATCCAGGGCACTGCAGAGCTCGGGAATGAGGGTACACAGGGCACCTCAGAGCATGAGAATGTGGAGTTCCAGGGGACTACATGGGGCCTGTTGCATAAGAGAAGTGCATCTTGGAGCCGTACGCCCCCTTGATGTGAAGTTTAGGGAGTGAGGGGTTGATTCTCTGTTGCCTGCACCTTGCACAGTCATTTACATGTGGGTTAAATGTCTACCCAATGCGAGGTAGCCCAAAGACCCCTACCAGTGAAAAATGAACCCCTCCTCCCATAGCTCAGAACACAGGCCTGTGGCTCGTCTGGCCTTTGCAATGCTCCTAGAGGAGCAATGGGACAGAAAGGGCCAAGTTTCCAAACTGACTCTGCATTTGCATCTGCAGCTTTGCCTTAAACAGCCGTATCATCAACCGTGGCTTCGTCCGCTCGTGCCATTTGGCTTAAACAATGGCTTATGGGAAGGTGCTGGAGTTAGAGTTTCCTGCAAACTTCTGCTCTATAAATTACTCCCCCAATTGACTCTCATGCTCACTGCAGATCAGTGTTGGTGAGAAATCATGCCAGGCCCTTCTTGAGAGCTGTGCCTTGTGCCTTAGGCAGGGGGTGTTTGGAACGCCTGGCAGGTCTGGGAAAACACCCCAGGCTTTTCTTACTGACTTCGCCTCTTCAGCCATTTCCCCTGTTGCTTGAACATCCTTATGGGGCCCCTTCCCTCCCTTGCCTTATGAACCCCCATGTTACCCCAACCTCTCATGGGGGATGATCCAACAGTGGCCTTGATTATTTCAGAGAGGGCTGAAGACTCATTTGGCCGATATCAGAGAACTGTGAACTCTTTGTCTTCCTGTTTGTGCACTAGTCATTCGATTCCTCCTCCCTCCCACAACGATACCAGCAGCATACAGCGACCGAAGCAGCCACACGTTGTAAGAGCATTCTGCCTTGAGGAATGTCCCCGTGTCCTTTATTGTAAGCTAGGGCGATTAACAGGGAGCCCTGCGGAGCAGATGGATTTCTAGCTGGGGGTTCTCGAAGCAGTGCACATATTTATTTGTTGTTGTTGTCTTCCCTGAACTAATTAAAATTCTTCATAAAACACTCAGTCAATTTTCTGTCCTTTGGACACACCTGTCTGTGGAGTGATCCTGTACAATTGCTCTGCTCGGGACACAGCTAATCTCAGCATACACATGACCTGCCGCACCGCAGACCCGTTCTTGGCTTAGGGAAGACCAGGGAGCCCACCCCGATTTATTTTGAATTCAAGTGTGACGCTGCTCTGAGAGGTGACTATGTTCAAACAACCGGTGTAGGTGTTCATGCCAGGGGTCTGGTCTTGTTAGTAGTTCTGGTTTTTAACAATGGTCTTTTGGATTGTGGCAGCATCTAGGCCCTGCAGTCCTGGAGCGGGACCCCACCGAACTGGGCAGTGCACAAAGAAAGGATAATCCCCTCCCAGCTAGGGACAACCTGTTTATCCCTGACTGCCAGCCTGGGAGGGATCACACTTCTTACACCCCAGCAACCACACGCAGTATTCAGACCCTGGCTACTACCCGCTCCCAGCAGCCCCCTGGAACCAGTGAGCAGGGGGACTAGCGGAGCTTTCTTACTAACAGCTCCACCCACCAAGCTCCTGCATGGGGGAAGCATCCAGCCCCACCACTTGGCTCAGATGAGCTACTTGTGCAAGGAGGCAGCACGGGATGATATCTGAGCAACAAGGTGAATCCTCGGTTGGCTGCCAGTCACTTTGGACCTACCTACTTGTCTGATTCCTGAGCCTTCCCGCCTGTTTCCGCTCTCCTTCTCTCAGATCCTGCTCTGCTCCACCCACGACTTGGACTCCATCTTTGACCCTTGGCTTGACTCCTGCTTCGGACTCCAGCTCTAAATCCCCACTCCAATTTCTGGCTCCCTGCTCTGACCATGAGGCATGGCTGCCCACACCCCCATTCTCATAGCCCTGCAGCCTCCCCTAGGAATCTGAAAGTCAAGCTGGTTCTTTCCCTGTTATACACCAGCCCCAGAGTGATCATAAACACACTGTAGCAGAACCCCAACTCTAGCTTCCCTATCATTAACTCTACCTAGTTCAGGGTTACCTTCTTATAGCAACATTTTCCCCCAGCATGCCCCTCTGCGGCCTGCCCCTTAGAGTCAATCAGCTGTGATTTTAAAGTGGCTCCTGCTTATTGGCTCTCCCTTTTCTCCAGCTGGTACAAATTCTTACCCCCCCATTACATTTTGCTTGTCTTAAATGAGAAAAGCCTGGCACATACTCCCAACCAATGACAAAGGCTTTGGGTGCTACCCATCAGATATTGGCTCTGTTCATCTTTCTGCACCATCAACAAGTTTAAAACTGGTAAAAGGACTTTTTTTTCCCAAGCAGCACATATAATTAATCTGTGGAACTCATTATCAGAAACTCTCCTTCAGGACAGAAGCTTTGTAGGAGTCTCAGAAAAGACTAGACAGTTATACAGATAATGAAGATATCACTCTTTGATTTGATAGGGCTTTAAAATAAGGGAGATGAACTGGCTGAAAAATGGGGAGGAAATTGTTAAATATGGGAAACATTTTTCCTATAATTTTTGTCAATGTTTCTGACCATGTTGACAGGTTCTGAACAGCTCATATCTAAATCCCTCTGCTTTGGACCATGAGTTGCTACTGGGGGCCAGTAAGAAATCCCCCCCGCCCACGAGCAGGTTGCTCTATGAATTTCTAAAGTGACAAGGGGATTTAGGAACATGGGACATATACTCATGTGTGAGAATCTCCCCCTTATTATTCACATTGGGGATTTCAGACCCAGGATGCGGGGCTTTGTAGACCAGTGGTCTGACTCTATATTGTTACACAACGAGGGGCCAAGTCAAATTGCCTTTTAAAATGTATCCTTTCATCTTGTCTCCTCCAGCACCACAGAGCCATGAACCAGCTGGGGTTAAATACTGCAGCCAAAGGAATGTTGATACAGAGAAAACAACACCCTCGCCCACAAGAGCTCAACTGACTTTAATTGGCCTCTTCAAACCAGGCTGTATATTTCCTCCTTCCCGAAAGCTGCAGAGCATGATTAATTCAGCCAGTAGGAAAGCAATGCCTCCCGCAGGGGAGAGCACTGTGTTGATAAGGCCACTGCTTCAGAAACTGCAGAGCCAAGATAATCACTGGGTTGAATATGGGGGTGAAGCTAATTGACTTGCAGATAAGCAGGCTGGTATTTAAACTCCGTTCTGGAGCAGGCCGAACACAGTGGGCACTGAGAACTGAAAGGGCGGAAGACAGGGGGGAGTTCTGCTGCCCTAGCCATGTGCATCTTCAAAGGGTTTGGCTTGAGTTTTTCCTCTTCACAAGAGCAAAGTCTAACACCTCCTCGGGAGCATCCCCAGCACCTCCTGTGTCTACAAAAGCACCCAATGCCCTCCTGTAGTAGTATTACCCCATGTCAGAGAGGGAGAAACTGAGGTACGGGGAGGTGAAGTGACTTGCCCAAAGTCAGAGGAAATCAGAGGCAGAGAGAGGTTTATAATTGGGTCTTTCTGGCCCTCCATTTTCTACTCAGGCGCTGTCTATAGATAACCACCCTGTCAAACATAATCTACCCCCTTCCAGCCCTTCCTGCCTCATAGCCAACCCCTCTCTCCTGCCACCACTGGCCAGTCTAGGGCAAATGTTTCAGCGGGGAAAGGGATGGTGCTGGCTGGGTGGGAGCCCCTAGTGGGCTACACAGGCAGGCCCAGCTGCAGCAGGGCAGGCGAGACATGACTGGAGAGGCAGCAGACGAGGGTTCTGGCCCGTTCTGCTCCCATGTAGTCCCTGCCTCAGCTGCAGCACTCAGAGGGTTAAAGGAATCCCGATGGCACAGAGCCCTGCCCAGCGGGAAAGGTCTCGCTCTGGGGACCGAGACAGGGGCTTTACTGGAGTCCTTTCACTATTGCACACGTGAGCAGGGACTAAAGGGCCTCGCTGCTTCTGTTGAGGGAGAGATTGGAAGAAGCAAAGCTCAGAACACTGGTTCCGGTGGGAGCACAGGGTGCTGGGCCCCATTATAATGACCCAAAGGCTGAGGGCCCAGTCCTGTCAGGTGCTGAGCTCCATCTCCCACTGGCTGCTCAGCACCTTGCTGGATCAGGCCTTACACACGCACGAGAGCAGGGCATGTGCTCGCCCCACCAGAGGCAGGGCAGCGGGAGTCCTGCAGTCTCCAATCCCCAGCAGCATGACAAATCTCTTAGCCTCGCCTACGCACACCCAGCTGTCCCTTTATTGCCAGGGGGTGGCTGCTTTGGATCAGACTAGCCATGTTCGAGTGGCTAATATCTCAGACCACGACAGCTGCCGGCTTCCCTGTGTCTCCTCCTGGCTATTCCGAGGGTGGGGAAATGGAGGAACTGGGGGATTGTCAAGTTCTGACCATCCCACACAATTACTCTGGGATCTCACCCGCGCCTCGGTCATGGCCCTTCGGGATGATTTATGCCGGACACAAGCATTAAGCCTCCAGCCAGCTGTTGTTCCACAAGTGGCATTAGCCAATAAAAATGCCCAGTCCGCCTGGAAAGAGAGTCCGCAGAGGAACGCATTTCCCACTCAGGAGCCAGAACGTCCTGCTGGCTCTCCCTTTGCATACGGGGACCAGCCTGTCAAAATTCAATTCGATGCCCCACACAGCACCTATCTGCTCGACCACCACCACTGGGAGATGAGGGAAGTGCAAAAGGCAGCAGTGGCTCACAACTGAGCAGATTATTCCCAGCACTCCCGCATCCCCCTCAAGGAAGGGATGGAAATGAGTTTCACTTGTACTAAACTTTTCAGGGATGTTTGGAAAGCCCCGGTTACCAGTGGCAATGGCAGTCCATTGAGAAAACCTGCTTCTCTCCTTATTGCTACCTGAAACAGTCCCAGAGCCTCCGAAAGGGCTTTGAATAGCCCCAGCTCCAAAGGGGAAGGGTTTTTAAGGGAAGGGAGAGGGTGTTTGAAGAATATGAAACTGCAGCACAGGTGGTGAGGGCAGGGGACTGAAGGAATCGCCCTCCCTGCTGCAGGAGCTGGCCTCGGTGCTGAATTGATACCACTGGCTCGTCCTCTCTGACCCAACTTCAGTTCCCAACACAACTACCTTGAGAGCCATAGCGAGCTGGGAACTTGGCTGTCTGCAAGGGGTTTGAAAAGGAAATATTTGTGTTTGGGGGGGAGAGGGGGAAGGGGAAGGGCAGGGGAGAGAATCAAGAAGGGAAGGATTTATTTTCCCCCTTTTGCTTTCTCCTTTTGGACACAATTGCCTCAGTTCGGCACCTAGGACACAGGAGACGTAGTGATTTTAGACCCAGTAGCCACAGGTAATGCTGATGTTTCCTTGGGTTGGACACTTCCACCTTCCACCTTGTCTTCTAAGCAAAGTGCCCAGCACTGCTTGTTGGGGGAGAAGTTTACAGGGGTGACTAATCTGTTTCCCAGCCTGGATTTTCTACCCATAAAAAAATCCCGTGGATCTGGCCCCAACAATTGGAAATTACTAACCAGGAAGGAAAGGGAGAGGGTTGGGAAGCCTGAGGAAACCTCTACTTTGGTGCTGAAGCAGCGACTGAAGTGCTGAAATTCAGAGACGTCGCCTCCAAAGTCAGAGGAGGGAGCAGAGTCCAGGAAGCACATGAGCAGCAGTCCACCAAGTTTTTATTTTAGTTACAAGATCCTTTAAAAAAACTCAAACCAAGAGAAGAATCAGGAGAATCAGTGACTTAAATTTTCAGCTGTAACTAACGATGCTGGGTCCCAGCCCAATGATCCTGCAACAGGGCAGGATTTTCAGACCGTGCTAAGTACCTGCCCTCTGAAAATCAAGCCCCTCTAAGGTACCCCCAATCAGTTGTCACTTTGGAAAATTGACACCACTGAATTCAGCTGGACAGGATCAGCAGAGGCCAGGAACTATCCTATTAACATACTAGCCTGGTGTGACTGAACTAACAAAACAAATCCCTCCCATAAAACATAAGGGAAGTCAAAGCACAACAGCTATCAGCGACCCCTCACCCCATTCTTACATCATCCCACCCAGAAAGAAAAGAAAAGCCACCCTGATCTTGGCACACAGAGACTCCCCCAAAACGACCGGAGTTATTCCAGATTCGACTGAGCATGGGTGGAGAAAAAACATTCTCCATCTTTACGTATGTCCCCAGCTTGTTCCCTTTGTGCCTTTGACAGCACTTGGGATAGCATCAATGCCATCTTCCCGATGTCTGTGTAAGAGTCCCTCGCAGCAATAGGGGAGAGAGAGAGAGACAGATGTAATTATAAGAACCACACAAACCAGCAGGGGAGATACAGGGGCAGGATCTGAAACTAATGGTGACTTCTTTTTAATTGACTAGATTGTATGTTGGTGTCTTCAGCTTTAGGGGCCAGATGATCAGCGGGTATAAATCAACGTAGCCCCACTGGAGCCAATGCAAGTAGGTCTAATGATACCCGCTGAGGATCTGGCCATGCTGCTGTTGAAATTCCAAAAATTAATCCATTGCCCCATTCAGCCCTTCCCAGCCCCTTACTCAACTGGCAGCCGAAGGGCTAAGGTGAGCACAGAGCAGGGGAGAAAGCGCAGATGCCTTTACAAGCCCTTCCCAATGGTGACACTGCAGCTTCCTACATAAGCGCCTCAGAAGCTCCCTGCACTCTAGGCCAGGCCTGTCTGAGACGTACACGTGGCCAGCTGGGAGCAAGGCTGGAATGGGGGACTCTGCACCAGCAAACTCGTCAAGCCCGAGTCATTACCAGACAGGTGGTGGGGAGTGAATGTTTCTCTCTAGCAACAAACAGCTGAGTAAATCCCAGAGCACACGTCACGTCATCCAGAGAAGGTGGCTCAAGGAAAGAAAAGGAAAGGACATTTTTTCAGTACACTGCAGTTCCAGTTCCGAGTAACGCTTTGTTCTTAGCGCACGGCAGTCATGGTTCAACAGGCGTTAGATTACAACCGGGCAGGGATTCCCCCAGCGGAGCAGGCGGAGAGACGAGAGCCACACACTGTTATATATGCAGCGAAACCTTTAAAGCTGATCTGCAGCATGGGGGAAAGACTCTAGTGCCCGGGGATAAACCTACTGCTGAAGAGAGTCTTCCAAAGAGGGGAAAGTTGGGGAAAAGGTGCTTCTCTCTCAGCGAAGCTGGGAACGTCCTCACATGAACATGTCATCATATCCCGGAGGGGGGAGGTGATCTGGATCTGGCCTGTAACAGGAATGGAATGGAATGGAGAGAGCAGAGTTACAGGAGGAGTCAAAGGTCAATCCACCCCCCCGCCCCGCCCCTCCTTGGCAACCCACAGAGTCAAGAGAGTCGGGGGCAGTTTGCAAACATCAGGAAAACTCCAGCCTGGTTATAGTCAGTGAAGCAACGTGCAAGGACATGCAGATACCCACCCTGCAGGACGGCCGCCCCCTGGCCCAAATGGGTCGAATCTGGCACCTGGTGGAACGGCCCCAGGAGGAAGCCTGTTTGGGAGACCTGACGACGGGTCGATAAGAGGCCTTCGAAATCCGGAGCGCAGTGGATCAGCGATCATCCCACCCCTCCGGCCCCTGGGAGGAAGAAGAAAGCAGGACTAGAAGAGGTAAGAGTAACCAGCTCCCTTCTGCTCGGAGCTCGGGTCACTGCTCCATGGGCAGCCTGGAGAGCTGATTCCCATTGTTAACTCCGTGTGTGACTATGGCTAGGATGGGAATGCGGGCGTACAGCAGCGCAGCAGAATACATGCTGGGGAGAGTAATTCAGTGAGAACAAGAGTACGGCATTAGGGGGGCTGTACACATATGGAAGTATAAAGGGACAATAAGGCCCCTATGGTTTGCTCCAGCCATGTAAGGGGCTTTAGGGTGACTACGAATCGACCCCCTCTGTCCAAAGCCTGGTATCGCTACCCTTTGGACTCGTCTACACTGGAAAATTCCACAGGGTTAGAACACATGTGCACTAACATGATGTAAAACATGACTTAGCACCCAGTGCAGACAAGGGCTGTCGTAGTTAACACCCTGTCATGGGCTGTGATTAATTCACTGCACCGGGTACTACGTAGTGTCAGTTAACACATGTTCTACCGCGACGTGCACTGGGAAATGAGAAGCTCCTTTGCTGTCTTTAATGCAGCCTGTTTTGCAAAATAGGCACCTGTACATTTCACAGTCCCACAAGTCACCTACGGAGCAGGCTGGGCACCGAACAGGGGGCTCAGCAGAGGGGCAGGTTCTATATTCCTCCAGCTTCTCAAAGGATTCAGGAGAAACTGTGACCCATGCCAGCTGTGAGACTATCTGTGAGTCAGAGCCCCGCTGCTGCAGAGCTGTGCTGCTTTAGGAATTGTCGGACACCCCCTGCCTTGGTTTCCTTTGCTGCTCGATTGTTATTCTTTAGGTTCATTTAGCTCTATGCCTTTGGCTGTCTCTGATTAAATGCAAAATTCTCCCCTCTCTCCCCCGCAAAATGCAATGTTACCAGAGTTCCCAGACCCCTTCTCTGGGATCAGCGGCCTGGAAACCATTTGCTAGACCAGTTCTGCCAGCCTCAGCTCCTTGCCACTGTCTCATGCTGTGCACTGTCCTCGTATTGTATGATCTCAGCGGGAGCCTCTGGATGCTACCACAATACAAGTAATTAACACCAGCCTTTCTGCACAGCCAGCTGCTCGCGGAAAGTCCCATGGATGCTACAGAGAGGTCCTGGGGCTTAAAATCTGCCTCCAGCAGGTGCCCACTTTTGATCAAGACGCTACAGACATTTAAGAAAGGAGAGATGGGAAGCGGGGAGGAAGGACTCGTCCCGATTTCCCTTTCCCTGGGGCATGCAGGGCTGCTTTCCAGCCACCCTCAGCCCTCTGCTGCAAGCGCCTCTTTCCAGCCTCCACGGAACATTTCCAGGAGAACAAAGCCCTCCAAGGAGAAAAAAATCTGATCCCGATCAGCCAGAGGCTCCAAACAGCAGGACTTCCAGGGCTCCATAATGAGCCAGGTGGCGTTCCCATGGACTGGTTTTACTTCAGTTACATTGTTCTTTGACTAGAATGGAAAATGAGGGGTCAGCTCCCCTGTTTCCTCTCCAAGTGGAGCCGAAGCCCCAGAGCAGAAGCAAGGCACCCTGCAGCATCCCTCTCTATGGCTCCCATCTCCTCGGGCAGCCGTCTCTCCTCTCTGCTCTGGGGTACGTCAGAACAGCCCTCCAGATCCAGGCTGGAGAATCCGTGGGCGAGACAAAGCAACATTTTGAATTGGAGGCTTAAATTCACTTAACGATGTCTTTAGCTTTGATTTACTGGAGAAATTATTGCATGTTAAATGAATACCAGCTGATTACTAAACAGACATAGATTGCAACCAATCAACTGCGGGAGAGACAGGCTCTTAGGACAATATTAAAACCACATTTCGGTTTCAAACCAGCTCTTGGTCCCAGGTAGCTCACACACAGTAACTGTTTGATTGAAGTCCTTGTTGGAGACACTTCATGGAATGCCCCAGTGAGGCCAATCTGAGTTATTTCAGTCATTCCCCAAATGATCCTCTCCCAGGTACACTCACCCAAAGGGGTCCAGGTCCTCTCCACCCACAGCAAAGGGGTCCCGGGGATCAGGCCTGAAACACAAGACACAATTCCCCAGGGAGAGGTGTCAGTTTCCTCGGGCCATGTCCCACGGCAGATGGGTACGGGCTGTGAACGGTTGAGAGCTCAGGCAGCCGTGTGCGCCCATATGCCCAGCAGAGTGGGCCACTGGAGGAGAAGGCTGTGCCTACGGGCAATACTCGGCTGTAGTTGTGTCTGTGTTTTAGCTGCATTACAGATCACAGGGCCGATCGAGTGACCTCGCTCTGCAGGCTGGCCCAGTGTGTTTGAGAGGTGGCTCATGGCTTCAACTGGTGCAAACGTAGGACTGAGGGGGACTACAGGTCCCAGTCCGCATCACTCCACCTGAGCCAAGCAGCCTGGTACGCAGACCTCTGCAGGGCCCACCCCTCCGTGCTAGACGGGGCACGTGGCTGCCATCTGCTCTGCTCTATGGAAAGGCAACTGCAGGCTGGGAGTTCCTGGCAAATTGCTAACACAGCCCTGGGCAGAGCGTGAGAGGGGCCAGGTTCCCAAACCGCAGCACAGCCAGTGCGCCGACAGACGGGCACTCAAACCCGGCTCCCCAAAGCGTGAGAGGAGGGCGGGGGTGGGGGCCCGGGAGGGAACGCGACGGTGCCCAGCGGCAGCACAGAGCCAGCTTTCAACACCCGCTCCACCCCTTTTGTTTCTGGAGTTCACGGTGAGGGTTTCACGTTGCACCCCCGCGGCAACTCGGCCATGGGCAGCCCCCGAACTGCAGCGCCGGGGTTCACTGAGCTGGGCCCCCGGGGTATCAGAGGCTTGATGAACAGGAGCGGTGCAAAAGGAACCCGGGGTAAGATGCTACGGACCGCCGCTCTAAGTGGGGAGGGAGGACGGCGCTCGGGGAGGGGAGAGAATAAAGAGCCCCGTGCCTCCGCTATGCCCGAGAAAGAGATGATCAGGGTGCAGGCGTTGGCAGGGTGGCTCCAGGCTCGTCCAGCAGGGGATCAAAGGGAGCTCCGCCATCTGCCCTTCCCCCCTTCCGTCACAAAGCACTTGGCACGAGGGTTGCACAGCCCTCTGGCCAGCACTGCCACAAGCCGCCCTGCTGGACTCAGCGGCCGGAACGGACAGCCCATACCCAGCAGAGACGTGGCCAGCTCGCGCGTCACTGAGCCGTCAGCCAGCTAACAGTGCCTTCCTCTCCCCACGGCAGCCCCTTGTCCCACCAGCCCTGCACACCCGGCCCCCTAGGCCAGTGGTCTTCAAAGTGAGGTGCGTGAGACCCCGGTGCCGCCACCGATCCCGCCCGGGAGATTCCTGAATAGATCGGCGGTCTATGTTTGTCCCGCCGAAATGCCTGCCGCGGAAAGTAGAAGCTTTCAATGCGGCAGCATTTCAGCGGACGTACGCCAGGGGGCTGTGAGTGGACCCCGGACCACAGAAAGGGGCCGCGCCTGGAAATCTTTGAAGAACGCTGCCCTAGGCAGAGCAGACCTCAGAGACCGGCCTGCTTCCCTCCCCATCCTGTGCCCTCCTGACTCTGGCAGCCGGGCCCTCCTCCCCAGCCTTGATACCCCTGACAGATTGTGTGGCATGGGGCAGATTTCAGCTGGTCTCTGGGCCAGACCTTGAATCCCTTCCTGCCCTGATCCAACAAGGGGTTTGCACACTCTGCCCCAAGCTGCTACCCCTGACTCTTAGGGATGGGAGGGGAAGGGGCCCCCTGAGCCCCTAGGCCATGACACAAGGGCGGAGTGACACAGGTGCCTTTTCTGCCTATGCTGGGGGGTGGGATGTCACCTCATTCTTCTTCCAGGTGGCCAAATCTGGCAGCATCTCACCCAAAACACAGGGTGGGATCCCAAGCTCCAGACAAGACACCTCCCTCTGGTGGGCCAGCTTGGAGGGAAGCCAGCCAGAGCCCCCCTGCCAACAGTCTCCAAGGGTCAGGATCAGCCCAAAGGGTGAACCAGAAGCATGGGATTTATAAGCAGGGCTGACTGGGGTGCCAGGCTGGTTTAAAGAATCCCCCTCCTGCATCGCTTGGATCCCTCTGAGAACTAAACGTGTGACACAGAGCTAGACCGGGCACCAGTGCCCATGAGGACAAGTCTGTGGCAGAGGCTGGTGTGGGTGGGTGAGGAAAGGAACCATGGAGGGCCAGAAGCTCCGTCACTGTTTTCCTGCCACCCACCTCACCTGAAAGAAGAGCAGCCCCACCCACTCGCCAGCGTCTCACTCACCAAGATGGCTGCCGGCCACCGAGAGGCTGCCAGGGAGGAATCCTCAAGGGGTCATAATCCTGAGTGGAGGCAGGCGGGACCCTCTCCTCAGGCTTGGGCTCCTTTTTGGGGTCGCCTTTCTCTTTGGGAGCCCCCAACGGAGAGATGATGCCCGTGACAACCCTAGTCTGCAGCTCCTCGATGTTCTTGTACACCCTGCAGCGGCGAGAGGGAGAGTCAAGGCCGACAACTAGACAACTGACATCACCAGGGACCTGCTAGGAAGGGTTTGGTGGTAAAGGCCCTAATGCAGCGGTGCAATGGGCCCCCAACATGACACAGACACAGAACAACTGTCCTTTCCAACTCCCTAGCAGTACTCATGGCGCGTGCATCCCGTGGCCCTAGCCAGATTGCAGATGTCAGAGCGGGAGAGGGAACATGTGGATTTTGGCTTGTTTCTTGTTTGGAACTGCTGGCCGGTGTCCAAGCCGTCTAAGATTTCCTTATCTGCAAAGGGAGGGGCTGGCTACAGTACAAACAAGGCTTTCAGAGGCTCTGGTAAAACAGAAGTTAAAAATGCCCGAATGGAACAATTTCAAGACTCACGGCCCTGGCGTTTGCTGACGTCTCGAGTGAGACGCAGCACTCAGGCGTTACACAGAGAGCAGCTGGGCAAGTCTGATCTTCACCCAGCTTTGCAGCAGAGCTGACAGAGGCAGGAGGGAATCACAGAACTGGGAGGTGAGGGGAAAAATCCCTATCAGATAACACAGCCCACTTGTGTGGAAACGCCGTTACCTGTGGAAATCATCCAAGTGCTCCGGGTCGACGTAATCCACCACTGTCAAGGTCAAATCCGCCACCTGCTTTGAGCTGCAATCCTGAGGAAGGACAAACAAAACGCTGCCTTAGCTGCCAGGCTCATGTGGGGGACGGGGAGGAGCAGACACAACAGCAGGTGGGGTGTGGGTGGGGAAATCCGAGGTAGGGGCCATTGCTGGAGTTTGCTTCTCTACTGGCACTTGTAAGTGCAGGATCCATATGTCTGGATTCCCAGCTATCTACACCCAAGTGCACCCAACTTGCAGCGGGTTGAGAAGGCTCTTGAGCGGCTCTCTCTGTTTGGGCTGCAGAGGGTTAGACAGGTACCGCGCTGGCATTCGATCAGGAGGAGGTGTCGTTACACAGGGGATGGGGGTGACAGAGCAGGCAGCCCGGCAACAAGGGACCGGAATGCCACAAATGCCCCTTTCCCCTCTTTAGCCGCCTGAGTTTCTCATCAAGTGCTTCCCACTTGATAGGAGCCAAGGGCATTGGGGGACATAGGAGGCCAGGAAAAGGGATGCTCAAGTGAGTCACACTGTTATTCTTTGCCTCTCCTCCCTTACGGGGGTGGCACCGACTCCCCACCTCCTGGGGAGCTGGGACACCCTGCAGGGACTGATCTGTACATAGCACCCAGTCAGCTGGGAGCCTCACCATGACGTTGAGAATCATGCTGCTGTCCACCATGATCGCCTTCAGCAGGAGCTCGCGGCGGTCGTCCGTGGACTTGTACCGCAGCGTGTACAGGTCCTTGTTGGCGTTCCACCCGGCCGGGAGCAGCTCCGACTTCCTTTCATTGGGACCCGCCTGCACAAAGGCGTCAGAGAGAAAAAGCTGGAGTCTCAGCTGATACCAGCTGGACACAGGAATCCGGGAGGAGCTTTAAACCTCCCAAAGAGGTTGCTTCGTGTCCGCACGGGTTCGATTGCGGGATTGGGGCCCCTGCTTCCGCTGTACAGGACTCAGCCCATCATGCGGGGCAACCTGAATCACTACCACAAAAAATGCTGCTCATAAGCCTTTCCCAGGTCACGAGCAACTAGAGAGACCCCCCTAGATCAGGGTATTTTCTGGCATTAGCACCTGATAACTGTGAATGGGATATCCTTCTAAAGGAGCTCCCAGGCTCTGTCAGCTAACAGCCAAGATCCTTCCCTTCTAGAGGGCCTACATAAGCGGAATTTAACCCATCACAGCTCTCTTAGGACCCAATCCTGTACATAATTGCTAGTGGACGTAATGCTTACTGCGGTGAGTAATCTCCAGCTAGGTCTTCACTGCATAACTCAGGTGTGTTCTTACCTCAAGATGAATACCTCACTATAAAACGCTAGTGGAGTCCAGGCACATAGTTTTCACCTCAGCGCAGCTAATTGAGGTAAGCCCCACACGGGGGTAAGGGATAGACTGGACAAAGTACTATACACAGAGGTAAGATCCTGCACTAGGACCTCACATCAAGGCAGCTATCTCGATATAAAACACACACCCATTTTTTTTTCCAGGGAAGACCCAGGTTCCTAGGCTTGGCAGAGTCTGCACGATTGGGCCCTGCAGGCTGACCCACACGGGTTGACTGTCTGCATCCAGCCCCACTGGCCTGGGGGTCCTGCAGCTCTGGAGCTCAGAGAGACTCATCTGTTCCTACACCTAAGGAAAATAACTTCCCCCTCACTGAGGTTGATGCGGGCACAATACGGTTGCTATGGTTTGTGTCTGTCTGAGAGCAAAGGAAGCTTTTAAAGGTGAAATGTTATAAGCAAACTGCACAAATTCTTAAATAATAATAAATAATAATAATAATGTGTTTAAAGATCCAAGGAGAGAAAAAAGAACTAGAAAAGTCTACAACACCCTCATCTTCCCCTTACACGGATTTGGTCTCATATTTAGGTTTTGTAAGAAATAAACTTTCGGGGGAGAGGAATGAGTCTGAGTTTTCAAACGGGGATAATCTGGTGCGAGCAGGTTGTTTATTTCTCAGCCCACATCACCCCACGGCCTGGGGCAGGTCGGGGCCATACTACGGAGAGCAAAAATAATGGAAACAAAAGTGAAACTACTCCGGGTCTCAGCACCGTCCATCCAATCCCCGGCGGGGTGGGGGTAGGGTGTCCAGATTTGGGGTCTTTTTCTTATAGAGGCTCCTATTATCCCCTCACCCCCTGTCCTGGTTTCTCACACTTGCTGTGTGGTCACCCTAACTGGGGGAAGGACAAAGACCAGGCCCGCACCCTGCCCCGGCCTCTGCCAAGCTCCGCAGCGCCGGGGCCTTTGCGGGGTCCGGGGCAGGCGGCGTCTTTCTCGTCTGTCCCCCACCCTCCGGGGTGAGCCCTGACACGGGGCAGCGGGTCCGGCCCTGCCCCTTTCCCCTGACAGCGCTGCCCCCAAAGGCGCCCGTGGGCGCTGGTTACACAACGCCTCCCCCTCCCCCCAGGCCCGGTCCTTATGCTCTGGGTCTGCACGGCGGCGGGGGGGGGGGGAAATACCCCGCGCTGGGGCTGCACCCCCCGGGGCAGGGCGGGTCCGCCCCGACCCCCTTTACCTGGTCCCCGGTGCCCAGCGCCCGGTACTGGTGCGTGACCAGCTGCCAGTGGACGAAGCAGAGCAGCGAGTCCTGCGGGCGGGAGAGGCCGGGCGCCTGCGAGGCGTAGAGCAGCTCCAGGCCGGCCATGCTGCCGCCCGGCCCGCGGAGGGGGAAGCGCCGGGCCGCCGGACGGGCCCGCGGGAAACGCGCGGCGAGGCACTTGGGTTCCGCGGCCGGGGCCGGCTGGGGCGGGGCGGGGCG
>ML677360.1:27563920-27752590 GCA_007922305.1 Dermatemys mawii
CCTGTTTCCCCATCCCATCCCCCTCCCCAGAGTCACATCCCCCCAAGTCTCACCTCCCTTAGAAACTACCTGCTTATGAAACCAGACACAAACATATAGTACAGCCAGTTCACACTAGTACTGAGCAATGGCTGTCTGGTTGTTGCCATCTAATTATAAAATAAATCAAGTTGGAGTATGAATATTGTACCTGCCTTTCAGTGTCTAGTACATGGAGCCACAAACCAATCATTGTCTGATAGTTTAGTGTGCACTGACTTCGCTGGTGCTTTTTCTGTAGCCTGTTGTAAAATGAAGCAAATCCCTAGATGAGGTGAGGTACCCCTGGAAGACCCCTGGGATGCACTTACCTGGTTGAGAAGCACTGAACTAGAGAATTTCATCCCTGCTCTACATTCAGGGGTTAGAGGGGCGTGTCTCTATATCTGATAGAAGGGGCCCATTCTCACTCCAGTTCTAGATGGTTTGCACCTGTTGCTCCTCCAGCCCCCCGTCAGTTTGCTGAGAGTTCTCCATCAGAGCCGGATAAGTGACCATAGACTTTATACAGCATCAAAATACCTGACTGTGAGGTACCCCCGAGATATATTTTCTGGCTGTTGGGTTTCAGTGCAGGCTGTCCAAGTACAGCCAGGGACCCAGGGGACGTACTTGCATTGCTGACCTGTGCTAAAGCCCCATGCCTCTGTATATTCACTGCTACTGTTAGCCGTGTGAGCTAGATGAAAGCTAGTGCAGGTCGCCATCCCGGAGCTGCAACACCGCAATGTAGATGACCCCAGGATTTTCTCATGAGAAGGAAACTCTGGAAAGGTCCTTTCCTGAAATAAATAAAATTCCACTTGTTGCCTCTGTATCACACAGTGGGGTCATGGGGAGAGAGGAACTGGGCAGCAGGAAAGACGAATCACAGGCCAGCTTGAGACTACCTGAAACTTGGGTGCCAAGTGAGAGGATGGTGCTGTACAATGCCAGAGAGCCGGCTTCTCTCTGCAAGTCTGCAGCAAGGGGTGGCATAGACCAGTGCTCTCTTGTGACGAGCGATCACTTCCCTCCCTAGATTTATCTTCCTACCCGCAAAGCCCAGCGCCTGGCACGAAAGGGGGTCGGATTGTTTTACACCCCTCAGAGAGTTATTGGCCCATTCCTGTGGCCTAGATTCACGTGAAACAGGGCAGAGCCCTCGTCTGGTTAGTAACTTCCAGGCCCCACTCTCGACCTGCGATTGCTCCAGGAACTAAGCGCACACTAGAGGGCCCTCTGTCTCTTTCAGTGGAATCCTAGGCCTGCACTTGCTGAGGCAGAATGTCTGATCCCAGAGGTGAGTCTCCATTTCAAGGCTGGAAGAAACGTGTACTCCTAAGGAGAGGCGTTCCTGTCTCCTCCACAGGGGTAACCCCATACTTGCATCAGACGCAGAAAGACCCGGGGAGCTCCCTCTGCAGCCCCACAACTCTCTCCCCCATTGTAGAGGGAGAAGGGGTAGCAGTTAGAGACACAAAACTAGAGGTGGGTCCCGCAAAGATCAGTTTCCCCACCTAAACTGCCCCAGATGTGGGAGTGTCTAGATCAGGTCCATCGCTGTAGTATACAACTGCTTCACCGGGTGCAGGATCTGCTGTCCCTACTGTAATAGCCCCCCACTTCTTTTCAGCCTGCTGTGCACACAAACTTCACAGCACCCCAAGAAGCAGGCACCACACACCAGTTTTGTAGCTGGGTAAACTGAAGCACAGAGACAGGTCCTGGTTGCAGAGCGTGTCGGTCGTTCAGTGGCAGAACCCAGGAGTCCCGTGGGAGTGGAACAGAGTGTAACAGGGATGAAGAGCAGGGCTGAGTGCTGGTCATTCAGGAGAAAGGTTCAATCTCTTTTGTGACAGGAAGTCAGCCTGCCTGCGCTGCGAGGAAGGCCCCAGCGCTGACCAAGAGAACTCTAAGATGGGTGTTATTATGGAGGGGAGAGAGGTACAAGAGAGAGAGCTCTGAGAAGATCGCAGGGGGTCTCCATCTGCCAGCAGGGGGAGAAAGCTCCCCAGTAAAACAATAAACCCTGCTGAAACAAGCCACGCCCCTGCACCCGATTCCCCCCGGGCAGAGACCACGGGACAGATGTGTAGCCGCGTTGCTTAATGTGCTATGGGAAGGTGCTCAGATAATCCATGACTAGCGTGGTAAAAGAACCTAGACAGGCTAGGCAAGGCTGTGTGCTGGGTGATCCGGCACCAGCGCTGAGACACAGAGGCAGAAGGAGCAGGCGTTTGCAAAGCAGAAGGGCACCTGGTTGGGGTTGGGGAAGGCTGTTCACCCATCTGCTTGGTTTCCCAGTGAGTCACCTGCACACAAGGGTCTCTGTCAACCACTGGTGGAAGCCAGGCACATGGAGGGAGCCCATCTGAGCAGTTGGCTGAAACGTCAGCCAGCACTCGGGGGTTCATTAAAGTCTGCGGAACTCCCCCTGGAGCTGATTCCTCCTCTCTCAGTCCCTCAGAAGCACTGAGCCAGACTGGAGACAATGGAGAAGCAACAGGGCAGATCCGTCCCATCTTAGCCTCTGAGGACCACATTCTGCCCTGGCTTACCCCCCAGCTCGCTCTGCTGAAGTCAATGGGATGCCGCAGGGGGAAAACCAGGGCAGATTTTGACGCTAAACCAACACCAGTTTTACATGGGAGAGGTGGCTTGATGCAGTGGATGGAGCATAGGGGTGAGATCCAGGAATTCCTAGCCCGGGCTTGGTGAGTGACTCTCTGCGTGGTTCAGTGCCTGTTAATCTGGGGGTCCCAATGTTAGACACCAAGGGCCCGAACCCACAACTTTGCTGAAGTCAAATGGGAGCGGTCCGTGCTCATCACCTCTGGAAACCAAGGTGTCTAAAACTGGGGCGATCCAAAATGAGCAGCCCTTGACTTTTCTGTCCCAGTTCCCTAGTCCATAAAAGGGGCTAATACTGACCCACCTCATAGGCCTTTTGTGAGGCTTAATTAGTGAAAGTCTGTACAGTGCTTTGAGCATGCAAAACACACTACAGTATATAAGTGGTGGTCTTATGTCAGTCCCCAGCTAATCACATCTCACCATCTTCTTGCTAGGTTTCTTTCCTGCCTTCTGGTTGCCAGGGAAATAGCTGTCCTGGTAACCAGCTGTCTATCTTTTACCTTTGATTGTCCCAGTCTGCTGGCATTGCTCCCAAATTCTCTCTTGTTAGATCTGTGAATATCAGGTTGTTTGGTTTGATGGTGACAGCCCAAATTGATCATTTTCAGCTCCTTTTCCTGTCACTGATTTCTCAACAGCAGTATTGTGCTGGCTTTCCTGCCACCCTGGGGTGGTAATGGGACTGGAAAGAGAAAAGGCTTTGTAAGATCCCAAATCGTTAAGGTGCTGTATCAGAGAGGAGCAGACTGTGTCCAGGTATACAAGTAGGAAAGGGGACATGATGTGTCTGCCTGTAACATAAAGGAAAAGTCACCTCAAATATCCCATGCTGCTCCCTTGAATTTCCTTGTGGCCTGCTGATATCCAATTGCAGGCCAGTTGTGTTGCAAACCTTGTGTGAGATCATTCGGCTGTCAAAAGTTGACATACTCCCACTTCGAAACTGTAGGGATTGATTTTCAAAGCAACTAATAGCACTGTTCCATGAGCAAAGCAAATACACAGCTGTGAATCTAATTTGCATGCTCAGTTGGTATGTTTGTGTCAATAGATTCAGTAACTCTGTACATGTAAAAGGGCCAGTTCTGGTAAATTGTGTATGCAGTTACCCAATTTGGGTGCATAATTTTGGTAACTGGGCATGCAATATGGACACACACTTTGTGTATGCAGTTGAAGGTCTCGCTTGTTTGAAAGTCTGCCCTATATTGTTTTCAAGATTCCCTTCTATATTTCTGCGGCCTAGGCCTCTACCAAGCAGAGCTTGCCAACATCAAACCAAAATTTTTGCTAACCTAATTTTGAAAATAAAAGACAATATTGCAAAACATTAAAATATGCTTCAGTGTCATGGTTGGATTTTTTAAAATAGCACCCCTTTCTACTTCTCTAAGGCACATATGGCTGTACCACAATTAAGGACAGCAATTAATTTTGACAGGGTTAATATCATGTTTGTCTCATTTTTCACTGAGCCACTTTGTTTATAACTTGTTCAGCTTTTTTTTTTTTGTGGCAATGTGAGTTGAAATATTTTCAGCAACTTTAGTTTTCTGAGCCAATTAATTTTAACACAAATAAGTCAGAGGCATATATGATGTCAGAGGAACCACAAACCACAGAAAAGTTAATGTAACTTCATTAGGAGAATATCACGGCGACCTTGCCAAAAATAACCTGGAAGGGAGAAATCAGAACATCCTTTGTGAGTCAGAAGATTTCTTGCCTTCCTGAGGGCACAGGAAATAACACTCACATATTTAATTCCTTAGGTATTTGGAAAATGCTACTGTTAGAAATACACACAGGGGCTCATCTGGAAGACCTTTGCTATCACCTGAGATACAAGGTGGGTGAGGTAATATTGTTTATTGGATCAACTTCAATTGGAGGGAAAGACAAGCTTTCAAGCTTGCACAGAGCTCTTCTTGAAGTCTGGGAAACTCAGAGCAGGATTACACAGAAAATGCTGGGGCAGGCAGGCAGGCTGTATAAACCCAGTTGTGGGTTTTGAAGGATTAGAACTGACCAGAGCCCTAGGCTGGAGTTGGGAGGAGATCTCTGGTGACCTTTTTAGCAGGTGGGTAGGTTCTTTTATTGTTTTCATATCTTTTCTCGGTAACCCTTTCACCTTAAGAATAAATGTGCTTGCTTAGAAAGTGTAAGGCTGCGCAAGACATTGTTACGGTAGAGTGCTAAGGATGCTCTCATCCTCGACTCCAGGGAAGGAAGGGATGCTCACCCCCCCCACTCCGGGGGAGGTGCTCATTCCCTCCCCCCCACTCCTGGGAGGGAAAGGGTGCTTATTCCCTCCCACTCCTGGGAAGGAAAGGGTACTTTCGGCCATAGTTATAGTTCCTGCCCTGTTATCGCATATTTCCTATGCCGGAGTACTTGGCTCTCACGGTTTGCTCGCCTTGTAATGAGACACCTGCTTGCATTGTGTAATACTAATAAGATAGAAATAAGGTATTAGTTATTCATAAGGTATGCATGAGATGCAAATGTTCCTGTTATTTCTCTGCCTGTGTGCCCACGTGCAGTGGGCTTCTTCCCGAGCATTGCTCCGATGCGTCAGGTCCCCGTTTCAGTGGCAGCAACAAAGAGAGCTCCCGTTGCGGGTGTGCCACTTTTGCCTTCAATAAACTCCCTACTTCTATTCAACAGCTGTGTGTGTGCTTCGTTCCTATGGGACACCGAAAGTACCCTGCAACAGAAAGAGTTATGGTGACATAACTACAGACAGTTTGCTGGTCTCCACCCAAGAGAGGTGATGGCTGGGGGCCAGGAACCTCAGGTGGGTGTCCTTGGTGGACCACAGAGGGGGAATACAGGTGCAGTTGCCCTGAACTGTGACAAACATTATTTGCTTTCCCATAAGGCACCAGGTCCCTTTACATAGGCTCCTGTATCCTTTTGCCAGAGCATCTAGTTCTCACTCCCTGAAGCAACGTCACTGGAACTGACCTATAAACTAGGGCTTGGAGCCACACCTGCATCTGAACAGGAGGTTCTGGCAATCAGCCTCCTGAAGACACGGCTGGGGAAAGGTCCTGGGAAAGAGCACCAGGACTTGCGTGGTAAATTAGTAACAGGGGTGGGTTTCGTTGCCACTGACAGATGCCCAGCAAACATCCTGAAATGAGATTAACGCTGCAAGGATAAAGCTCGTAGTTGCTGTTGGCTTTGTCAGTTAATTTCACCGCCCTTCTCCTCGCTATGAAGTAAAATGCCGAGAAGGGAAGTTAGTCACTTGCCGCTGGATCTGAATGACTTCAGGGAACAGCCCAAAGGCCTTTAGCAACCTCCGAATTGCAGGAGCCAAGACAAAGCTGGAAGCGATGGGGGCAGCACCCCAGTGCGCTCGTTAAGTTCGCCCGGCACTGAACGGGTTGCACTGGCTTGAAGGAAAGCAGTTGGGGCTAGGAGCATGAGGCAGGTAAACCGATGTGTCAATCGCCGCAGAATCTCACGGTCAGCTCCATCTCCGTCATACAAACCACAGCCCTTCCTGACTTTCATACTTTCCCCTTGGCTCACTGCTCCCAGTGGACGGGCCCTGGTGCAATATTTCGCTTTAACGAGGGGAAAAGAAAACAGATTTCTCAATCAACTGATCAGACACAAATTCTAGAGCCATAAAAGAGAGAAACTGCAATCAGCACATCCTGCCATTCTTGGCGGCCAGAACCCTGTATCCCACTCAGAGTGCGTGATCCAACTTCCACATCAATACAGAACGCAGCACGGCCACCAGCCACCGGGGCGTTCATGCTGTTACACTAACCCAGGGGTAGGCAACCTATGGCACATGTGCCAAAGGCGGCACGTGAGCTGGTTTTCAATGGCACTCACTCTGCCTGGGTTCGGGCCACCGGTCCGGGGGACTCTGCATTTTAATTTAATTTTAAATGAAGCTTCTTAAACAGTTTAAAAACCTTATTTACTTTACATACAACAATAGTTGAGTTCTATATTATAGACTTGTAGAAAGGGACCCTCTAAAAACGTTAAAATGTATTACCGGCACGCGAAACCTTACATTCGAGTGACTACATGAAGACTTGGCTCCCCGCTTCTGAAAGGTTGCCGACCCCTGCGCTAGCCAAAGGGCATTCGCTCTGCACACAGAGCAGCCGAAGCGTGGTAGGAATAAGTTAGGTAGACGCACCGGCTGTGGAGCATCTCTTCACTGCAACTCTCTCACATAATAATCCTGGGACTTGGCTTTTCAGCTGCTTCCTCATTCCAAGGACCTGTAGTTTCCCAATAACACAGCAGCAGTGAAGGCTGGGCTAATATGGACACCAAGGTTACGTAAGCCACACTAGTCCACCTAGCTGCATGGAGTAGGAACACACAGTGAAGACTCAGGAGAGTTTGCAGGACCTAAACAGACTTGTCCTGGCACTGGGGAGGTGAGAGGGGCTGTTGGATTCCATCCTCCTGGAGGTGCCTGTGGTTGAGGTTATGCTAATAGCAGCTGCCGCTGATCAGTTCTCAAGCAGAGCCAATCAGATATCCCTGGATTTGGGCACGTTGGCACCCATACCACTTGCAGTTATTTGGGAAGCCTTCTGTTTGGGAGAACACCGCTGGTGCCGGGGGCTTGTAGGGAGCTGGCTGTTTGGGTGAATGGCTTTTCCCCAAGCAGCCAGTTACCAGCAGAGTTTAGTGGAGGGTGTGCCCATTCGAGGAGGTCACAGAGGTCCTGGGGATACTTTGCTGGTGAGTCCACTTTGGAAGGAGAGGGGGTGAATTGGAGCCCACGGAGGCTTCAGCTCAGATACAAGTGTTTAAACCTCCCCTCCCCAGCATCTGGGCAGCTGAGGGGTGCTGGGAGTTAGCACGGAGTGAAGTTCTGGAGCAGGGCAGCGCCCCAGCTTTTACCAGGGTGTGCGGCCTGCAAGCTGTCCCTGGTCTGCCTGCCAGTGCCTGGCTGTCAGTTCTGCTTGAGGATTGGTTCCAGTGGCATGGGCCCCCCCCAATGGACCAGCAGCTCTTTAGCAACGCGAACAGCATCCTCCAAGGTGTGAGCTTGTGGCGGCAGCAGCTTGGGCCATTCACAGTCTTGCATCAGAGACCACAAGGCGCCGGGAAAAAGGCGAGTGTCTGACAAGAGGACGGAGAACTCTGGCTGTGAATCCCCGGCCCTGCAATGATGCTGGCTCGGTGTGAGGCTAAGCCGGCCATCATGGGTCTGAGCCTGATGGAGCGAGGGCAATAGCTAATCTGTGTTTGTGAGCAACGGCGCCATTATCTCAGCCATGCCGTTCGTCCCCAGAACGAGAGCAGGAGCAGAAGGCTGGGGCTGAGGTTCGAGCCGCTGTAAAGGAGTTGGGCATTCTGGCCAAGTTCAGGTCACGTCCTGGTGCAGAGTCTTAGCACAGGGCGGGATGCAGCCCTGCACTGCGAGAAAGCGGGGGCCTGACTTCACGAAGGACATGAGCAGTTTGGGGCTGAAACATTCCCCATGGCTCCCCTCCTAGACTGACCACAAGGTCACAGAGGGTGGCCCAGTAGCTGCCCTCCTGTGCAAGCCAGGACGTATAGATGGCTTTCCCACTGTCTTTCTTCCTGTCCTGACTTGTGCTGTCCTCACCCTTACAGCCTTCTTATTCGGACAGAGCAAAGACAGCCTGAGACACTGTCCAGACTCAGAGCACTTCCCTCCTGGTTTGTTTTACCTTTCCGCCTGTAGCCTTAGAATAACGTGTAGTATGGGAGCCACTGCAGTCTGCTCTAGTGCAGAGGGCACAGGACGGCTGTACTACCAGCTGATTCACTCTGTCACTTTGACACGATTGCAGTCTGCCTCAGTTTCACCATCTGTTAAAAAGAGTGCTAAAACTGCTTCACCTTTGTAAAGTGCTTTGAGATCCTTGGATGAAAAACAGCCTCTAAACAGCCCCAGTCTTTACTATTGGCAATGCTATATGTTCCATGGATTATTAACCTCAGAAGAAATATGGGCCATAAGTACACATTGAGGGGAAAGTTAATTAGGACTGAAACCCTTATTCCCTTAAAACCAGAGTGATGTCAAATGTGTCCAGCTGGTGAGTCATGAATCTGTTTGTATGTTGCACCCGTTACAAGCAGAACTTTCATCACGGCTGTTCGGAGAACGCAGACGATCGGGCTTGTTCTAATTGTTTTTAAACCGTTTTGGCAGCATAAGTCAGACCTAGTTGTGCCTGTTTTAAAAGCTAAGCTAATTTATGTTACATTTAACATCACTGTTGATAGATATATTGCTTCATGTAAATGTTCTTTTACTGCCTGGTTCCTTCTACTGTTACTGCTGCTCACTCTCCCAGCATATGGTATCAATCTCTTCCCCGTAGAAAAATCCCCTCTCTCTTTCCATGTGGATTATGGTTTCATTTTTCCAGGGAATCCAATTTGGGAGAAATTAACAGAGGAGGCAAAATGTTGTGGGAGTGATCATCTCCATTTCAAGGAAGGAGGTCCACCAATGGCTATTAGCCAGGGTGGTCAGAGATGCAGCCCCATATTTCAAGTGTCTCTCGCCTCTGTTTGCCAGGAGCTAGGAGTGGATGACGGGATGGATTATTTGATTCCCTGTTCTGTTCATTCCCTCTGGGGCACCTGGCATTGGCCACTGTTGGAAGATAGGATACTGGGCTAGATGGGCCATTGATCTGACACAGTGTGGCTGTTTTTTTGTTCTTAAGGAAATATAGGGGAACCCTCTAAAATACAGGGCAAAGATTATTTTTAAGAGACACAACCCCACAATGCTTAGAGTCTTGATACAAGATCACAAGTTGTATCACAGCGTGTGATCCTTTTCTTGGAAACCTTTTTACTTGCACCAAACACGTCTTAGTAGCCCCATCTCAGATAAAGGTCATAGAATATTAGGCACCGTCCTAAAAAAAGGAACAGGCCGGGGACTTGTTCCAGGTTCTCCTCTGAATTACATCCTGCATAGCCCCATTGGCTTCTGTGTAAGTTAGGCCAGAATTGCCCCACTTAGCTTTGCACTGAAGGGTTTCTTTCTCTTTCCTTTATTGAGCTGGTTGCAGTACAGCGAGAGGAGGACAATTCCGGCTGGAAACACTGTGTGATCTGGGACTGGGAGCCAGGCTTCTTGGAATCTATTCCCTGCTCTGCCACTGACCTGCCGTGTGACCTGGGGCAGATCATGTCAATCACTCCATGCCTCAGTTTCCCCATCTGTGAAATAGGGATAATAGTCAGCTACCTCATAGGGAGGTTGGGAGGTGACATTAATGAATGTCCTCTCAAGTCCACTGAGATCCTTACACTGCAAATGTTGTAGCATGCAAGTGCAAGGATCCTTATTCAGTTCACTGGAGCCCTGTGGGGCTACGACCCACTAAAGGGCAGGTTGAGCCACTAGAAATCCCTGTCTAGCCTGTTAGCCAATTACAACAAATTCTGGACACACACCTGCCCTCTGCCTCTCCCCACCATGGAGGCCACTCACTTTCTTCTCCTCTCCAGGGATCTTTGGGGGTCTTGTACCGGCTCAACTGACCCATTAAAGAAATGATCTGACTTGCAACGCTCCAGCTGTGAAGCGAGGCGGTTGAGCATCATTTTACTTCATAGCGAGAAAACTACTTTCACATGGAAGACCCCGCCCCTTGGGGCTGTCTTGTGCACAGACCAATTGGCGGCTGGAGCCCAGAATAAGCTCTCACTTCTCCTCCGGCTTATCCAGGCCTGGACAAGGGGCTGATTAGCATATTAAAGGCGTCTTGTTTAGAGCAATACAGTTCGGCGGTGCCCCAGAGCCTAGGAGAAGCGAGAGATGGCGAAGATGGCCCTGCACGACATAGCCACCTGCCCCCAGGAAAAGAATGGCCAATGACACAGCGGACCAAATCCAGTGTGTAACTCCCATCCTGGGTGGGGCATGCCCACCTCTGATGGAGAGCCGAGGGGGTCTGACCTCTGCTTATGCGTTGGCAACGCCCGTCCCACTTGTCCTGCCAATAAAGTCTGATTGAGTTGAGTGTTACCTCGGCACTGCTTGGGCTGCACGTCATTCATAACAGGGGTTAAAAGAGAACTGGATCCATTCATGGAGGATAAGTCCACTAGTGGATGGACTATTAGCCAGGATGGGTAAGGAATGGTGTCCCTAGCCTCTGTTTGATGGATGGCAGAAGAGAGATCACTTGATCTTTACCTGTTAGGTTCACTCCCTCTGGGACACCTGGCATCGGCCGCTGTTGGTAGGCAGGATACTGGGCTGGATGGACCTTTGGTCTGACCCAGTACGACCATTCTCATGTTCTTAACACCTTTCTTATAGTTTGGTTGGGAGCAGATAAAGAATAAATGAACAAAATAACCCTTGGTGATGGCTCCTGGCTCCATAGACCTTTCCTCTGCAAACGCTCCAGGAACAATATGAACCACATCCTGCACGGGGCAAAACTCAAAAAAGGCCAATGAAGGAGGCACCATTCAACATCCGGGGACAGCATCTTTTATGAATATTGTCTTGTCCTTATGATTTATTATTGTTATTACCATAGCGCCTAGGAGCCTCACTTACGGACCAGGAGCACCCCGGGCTAGGTGCTGTACAAACAGAACAAAAAGACAGGCCCTAGCCTGTGGAGCTGACAATCTAAGTATAAGACATGAGACAACAGATGGGTACAGACAAATGGGGAGCCCATAGAACCAGTGCGACAGTACTGGGCACCATGGCGGGCAGTGGTCTCTCTGCACACGTCCAGCCTGACTGTTGTCAGCAGCACAGCAGCGTTTCAAGGAGGGGTTTGAAGGAGGGAAATGAGGTGGGCTAAAGAGTTATTTCTTGCTTTAATGACTTGGTAAGAAAATAGGTATGAAAGAGAAGCAAGGAGGCTTCCCCAGCGACGCCCAAAATGTGTGCAGATGCAGTTGGAGATGCCACCCCGAGAACCAAACAGGATTAGAACACTCAGGGCTGTACACCAGAGTTGCCCCTAATGCAAGCCTCATGCAGAAGATCTTATTTAACCGTGGCAAAACTTTGCACTCAGCTCAATCAGCAGATTGCTAACTAACCACACGTCTTCTAAAACAGGAAACCTCATGTGCGATGTAAACATGGCACCCGGGTTTGTACTGGAAAACCAAGTGGTCTGGAGGTAAGTACAGCTATTGCCATCAGACGTGCGCCGTGCAGCCAGATCTTTTCACACCAGAGACACTGAGTAGCTGAAATCAGATCATGGGCATGGGGGCTTTATCATTTAATTTAAAACAGGATCGGTTGCTGTGACTGCAGGGTGGTATTACCAGCCTATACCACAGGGTATTTATCTCTGCCTAATGGTACAATAATGGGTATTTGAAACCATTTAGGAATAAGCTTCCTTCTATTGCAATTTGAGATACAAGCTCACATATGGTACGCAACAATCCACGTTTTTTCCAGTTCACTAATAAAGATACAGAATAAAAGTCATAAAAATGCAGTGCTGGATATTTCAAGGGAAAATTCTCCTGTAGGAGCCAGGTATTATTAAGAGAGGGAGAGAGAGGTGTAGCCCCAAGCTGGAAAAAGAATGCATGGAAAAATAAATATGCCTCAAAAGCACAGTGTTTCCAACAGCTGAGATCCTGAACTGCACAGCGTCGGTTGCCCGATTTTCCAGAAGCAGTTTGATCTTGTATGTAATATAATGGATCCATATCACGCAAAGCACGGTGAACATGTCTCACATCACACTGTAACTTCACCTGCATTTCAGTGGGTGATGGGTGCCAATACTGACTCCAGAAAGAGGCTCAGACTCCAGGAATGGCAACCGCCCAATGTTAGCCATTTGCCATTCCAAAAGCAGGGTGCTGCTGGGGACAGAGACGTTAGATCCCCAGGAATGCAGCGGGGTGACATGAATGGATTGTTCAAAAGATACCAGGGGAGGCTTGGGGCGTCAGCCACTCTCCATCAAAACCAAAGTGAGCTAGAGGGGATTTAGCTACAGAACATCAGGAGCTGTTACTTGCCTGCTGTCAGGATGACTTTGAGAGACTCCTGAAGTAATTTGGTGTGGCAGTTCCTGTGTTCCTTTGGAAATACTCGCAGATCAAACCCTCGGGAGTAAAGAATTCTAAGCTGAGGCTGAAACTCACTCCCTAACTGCACCGATGGGTGTGGGTGCCTCTGACGTCCCAAAACTTAGTCTCACATGTATCGAGCATGATTTTGTTCTTAGTTGCTCCCATAATTTGGCCCTAACTAGGAAGGTACTTGGAGTTCAGGTATATATACTAAGGGGGACACAGAGTGCTATATATGTGCATTAATCTTTGCCAGAAGCAGGGAATGGACGACAGGGGATAGATCACTTGAGGATGACCTTTTCTGTTCATTTCCTCTGGGGCACCGGGCATTGGTCACTCTTGGAAGACACGATACTGGGCTAGATGGACCTTTGGTCTGACCCAGTACGGCCGTTCTTATATCTACCCTAACTTGGGGAAGTGCAAGCTATCTCTTAGGGACCAATTCTGCTCTCCTTTGCACTGGTGTAAATTTAGAGTGATCCCTTTGATGATAGTGGAGTTGCCCTGGACTTACACACATGGAATTGAAGCCAGATTTGCCCCTTGGGCTGTATTTCCCCAGAGACGTGTCAGCTCTGCACAGCTATCATAAGTCTAAATGCAGTTGCATTTGCAGCCTATTGGACATTTTCCACAGGCAGGGCTTAGGAGGATACAAATCTACCAAGCAACAAAAATGAAAGGCTGAAAAAAGGAAAGTGCCTAACCTAGAGCGTGAAAATAAATCAGCAGGCCGGGGACGTGCAATTTACGTGTGCAAGATCCTCTTCAAACAGTTAGTAACCTAAATGTGGTGCTTAAATATAGCTGAGGCATTTACACATGTAAGGCATTAGGGTTTCTTTAGAAGCCCTTTATTATAATACTTTGTTCTTTATTTCCTACAAATTAAATTTACTGAGGGATACATTTTGATTGTGAAATTATTTTGAAAATAGTTCCTTTGGGTTTTTTAATTTCCTTTGTTATAAAGATTTACAACCCTTAAAATAAAAGAGGAGAAAAAATACAAAGAAGGAATGAAGTGTAGCGGGGGAGGGGGGGAAAGGTGACTTAATGGAGACTGGAAAAGAGAAGCATGTAGATCCAGGCTGCCCAGGGTGTGCCTGTGTCACTTCCCCATCCATTAAATAGGGGTATTGAGCTCAGTGGGTATCATTCATTCTTAGGTACTTCTCTGAACACACAGTCTGTGAGGCGGGGCAGTGCTGTTATCCCCATTAGGATTTAAGGCACAGAGAGGCTCAGTGACCTGCCCAAAGGTCATACAGAAAATCTGTGGTAGGGCAGGACTTGAAGCCAGGTGTCCTAATTCTAGACTCATGCCCTAACCACCTTTCCTCTCTCGGTCAGTTGCTATGTTGCCAGCTCTTGCAATCCTCATGGTATATGCTGTTTTCCTTAAGGTTCCAACTCCTGGAGTCAGGTGATTATGGGAGAATCTCAGCTTTCTTCTAGTCCTCCTGGTTGTAGAGAGTAGTTATTGGAAAGCTTCCTGGAAATTAAAGTTAGATTGAGGTTGACAGATTAGCTGCAACACAGATCTAGTCCAGAGCCAGCTCCCAGGCTATATTCATCTGTTCTATTGTCCCCCTGAATTTCATCACCTACCCAGGGTAAGGAGTTACCAAGACTAAATTCTCTGCATGACCGGATAATACTCTGTTTACATTCCTCAAAAGCCTGCCAGAACTACCAGCATTCTTTACACATGTGGCTCTAATCTTCCACTTTATCTCCGAGAAATATTGCACCATGGCCTAGGATATAACCCCCCTACATTGGTGAGCAGTTACTCATATGAGTAATTGCATTGAATTCAACATGATTACTCATGTGAGCAACTGCTCACCAATGTCAATAAGGGGTTCACAGGCTGACCCTGTGTGAACAGTCCCACTGATTTGGATGGGCCGATGTGTGGAGTATGGTGTTACTTGGGGTAAGTAAGGGGGACATCAGCTAGCCCTGTCCTGAGTGTGAATGAGAGAAGATCTCATTCCATTCTGATCACTAGCCTCCCCCGCAGCAGCAACCAAATTCCTGTTGTCCTGAACATACCTCAACCTTCCCCACACTTGCCCAGTGCCCTGGCTTTGCTGATATTATGTATCTCTAGCAGGATCCTACACTAAGCCGTGGAGGCCCTACCGCTACATTTTAAAATTAGCAAAAGTTATATATTTTCCATTAACCCTGATTTCCGAAGGGGTTGAACCATTTTTGCTTAAACTTTCCTCTCTTCACACAAACACACACACACAAATGTCGAGCTGAGGCACACACCGGATACGGAAAATTACAGCCTGCAAGGTGGAGGTCTGTCCAAAGTGCATTACACATCTGAAACCAGTGGGTGACAATGGAAAGCATTAGGCAACCTGGTCACTGGGCACCGACGGTGCTTCACCTAAAGGCTGTCTCTAGATTAAGAGATGGAGCCATATAGTATCATTCCTTGTAAGGGTGTTGAGGGCTGGTGTCTATTAAAATCTCCTGTGGAAGAGTAGTCGGGTATGTGAACTTCCTTCCCCTGAGCCTAGAAGCTAAGTTCAGTCTACTGAAAAATGTACACACTCGAGGAGTGAACTCTTGGACACCCTGATGTCAATGGCACAGTTCCCATAGGCTCAATGGGGCCAGGGTTTCACCCCAAGAGATCTAGAAGCAAGACTTCAGGGGGAATTTTCTAAGGCACAAAGGGCAGTTAGGGGCTTTGCTTCTCTTTGTGCCATGGAAAATAGTCTCTGGATTGTCTCCAGACATGCAGAACTCTGTGCATTGTATCATAGCCATACTGTATCGTCATCAGCCCTCAGCTGAGTGATGATACAATTCAATTTCAAGGTGTTGAGATTGGCTTCTGAAACAGAACATGAAACAATGCACACAGCAAGAGCCAGGTCTGTGAAATAAGACCTCAAACCAGCAAAATCACTTTCATGTGCACACACAACTGTGTAGAGTGGCTCCAGTTTCACAGCACGAGAGTTTCAATTCCAAGTGGCCTCTCAGCAATTTTCCTGCCATACTTGAGTTTGTCTCCTTTGGTTGGGTTGTTTCACTACCGGTAAAATAAACCCATTTATGATTTAATCACTGGCCCTGAGAAACTGGCTTGAAGGTCTGGAGTGAGAACTGGCAGAGGTCAAATGCAAAGGTGGAGTTTAGTGTCCCCCAGTTGGTGAAAGCAGGAAGACTATTCCCTGACCCTTAAACTTTTCCCTTGGGTTGAGCAATGGAACTGCGCCAGTGCTGGTGCTTCTGCACAGAGAACATGATCTATTACTTTAACCTGTTGTTCTACAGCTCTGGTCTTCTCTACCCTGCCTACCCCTTGCAGCACTGGTCTAGGAACAGCCATACCACAGTTTAGAGTTTGACACCTCATTTTCTTGGGCAACAGGCCAGTCCTCGCTGACAGACAGCCCCCTAGCCTGAAGCAAATACTCACCAACAATCACACACCACACAACAAAAACACCAACCAAGAACCAAACCCTGCAACAAACCCCGGTGCCAATTCTGTCCGCATATCTATTCAAGGGACACCATCATAGGACCCAATCACATCAACCACGCCACCTTGGGCTTGTTCACTTGCACATCCACCAATGTGATATATGCCATCCTGTGCCAGCAATGCCCCTCGGCCATGTACATTAGCCAAACTGGACAATCTCAAAGCAAAAGAATAAATGGACACAAATCATACAGCAAGAATTGTAACATTCAAAAACCAGTCAGAGAGCACTTCAATCTCCCTGGATACTCAAAAACAGACCTAAAAGTGGCATTCTTCAACAAAAAAGCTTCAAAACCAGACTCCAATGTGAAACTACAGAACTGGAATTAATTTGCAAACTGGACACCATCAAATTAGGCCTGAATAAAGACTGGAAATGGATGGATCATTACAAAACCTAATTTCCCCCTCTGTTAATCACATCTTCTTGTCAACTGTTTGCAATGGGCCACTCTCATTACCATTACAAAGGTGAATTTTCCTCCGTTGGTATCCTACTGTTAACTGAATTGTCTCGTTAAGACTGACCTCTAGTTTGTGGGTGCAATTTAAACTCTAGTAAAGAGTGATTACAAGGACTTTGGGGAGTTTGGATATGGCACACAGGTTCAGCCTTCATCCCCCTTCCATCACAATATACAAGGACACACCGCGCCAACTAGTTCAAATTTCTTTGATGCACCAACATTTTCTTCTCTCTCCGAGCCCTGTTGGGAGCCCCATTTGTCCCATCACCTTTTTCTGAAACTTGGAACCAAGCGAGATGATACGGTGCTTGAATTTCCCACCCAGCAGCCCCCTAGGACGAGGGAAGCTCTCGCTCCCCTCCATCACCCCATCACCCCTTCAAGAAACTCGACCTACTTGTGCTCCGTTCACATTTGGTTCCAGTTTGGGTGACTCGCAACACCTGGGGCATTATATCCCAACAACAACAGATTCCAGAGCTGTTGCCACCTTGTAAATCTGATGCACATTAAACAGCAACACGTGCAGGGACATTAGTGCTGTAGTAATTGAGGTTTCTTTTTTAATTACAGAAAAATCCTCTGGGCATAAAACCATGAGCTACTGACACATATGATGCTCCAGGAATATGTCCCACTGCCCTTCCCTCTCTGGAAAGACCTGGATTCGCTGGCCAGTGGGGCTAGGCAGGGGACGGATGGTGAGTCCCTTTATCTCTTAGGGTGGAAAATTTGTAACTGGACAAAATCTGAGTGGGAGGAAGGCAGCATGGGGCAGGAGTTTGTTGGGCCCAGGGGTCATCAGCCTGTAAGTACCCGCCATGCGGCACCCAGCACATAAAACTGCAGTCCTCAATCACTCTGAAAGGTCCTTCGTCATCATATTTCCTGTTAGCTCAGCACTTGTGTTATAGGCTTCCTGAGCCTCCATCTTCCCCTGCTACCCAGCCTCACCCCTCCCAAAGGACTATGCGTGAGGAGATCAGAGCTAAGGAAACTGGCTTACACCTAGCAGCAGGACTCTTTGGCAAAGGGTCATAAAAACATCACAGACACCTTGAAAGGGGACAAACCCCGAGCTCCCGCCCTTCTGATGTCCATCTTCGAAGTTCCAGTTTCATCCCGGACCTCATTTTCCTACTGGAACCCATTAGCGGGTGGTGGAATGTGATGCTCACAGAGATGAAAATGACCAGCAGCCCTTTAATGAGAAACAGTGACATTTAAATGGGGTGGAACAAGGGAAGAAAATGCAAAATTGGCCAAGAGGATTAATGGGTTCCTTTATGAGATCAAGCTGGGAAGACGTAGCTGCTGCTTTCTGCACTCCTATGCCATTAATAAAGAAATGACTGAGCTGCAGGAGGTGGAAAGAGACAAGTAATGGGGCGGAACTGGGATTGTTCCGCCCAGGAAGGGTGCTATTGTCTCTACTGGACAATAGGAACAAAGCATCCTTGGAAGTCCCCATATGGGAGAACAACAGAAAAACAGGATAGAAGATTTCAGTAAGAGGAGGGGTAAAGGAAGCTGGAGAGTGAGTGAGGGGCCACTATACTCCCCTGAGTGGGGGGGGCCAAGCCTGCCCCGCCCCGCCCCTCTCCCTGGATGGGACAGGAAGTAGAAAAGGAGAGCCCTGGAGAGACTGGACGAGGAGCTGCTGGAGCTCCCAGTGGCTGAGTATCCCCAGGAGATAGGGGATCTTTGGGCCATGGGACCTTCACCTGGACTGGGGTAGGAAGTCATCCTGGGGGACCAGACTCTAGTCTGGTGCTGCTGCCGGAGTGTGAGTCGGGGTGTAGAGGCTGGAATCTCTGCTGGCCCAGGGCCAAATCACCCTGCCACTGTTAGGGCCCTGGGCTGGACTGTGGTGGAGTTGGGTGGGACCACATCCCCCTACCCCCTGCCGCTCCACCCCTAGGCATGGCAGCCTCCCCCCATAGGCCAGGATGGCTGGGGGCTAGAGACTGTTTGTGGCATGGCTCTGCCCTGCCCAGAGGACTGGGGCTCTCCCCTATAAGACTGTTACTTGCAGTCTGCCCATAGGGAGGCAGAATGGCCTTCTTCCCGGCTCAAGTGTGAGGGACCACTACAGAGGCACTATCAGTTCCTAGAGACACTTGCATTGTGAAATGTCTCTTTGTCTTCATCTTCTCTTTCCACCCATCCAATTTTTAAGGCACCTGTCATTGTGGTATCTCGCTGAAGATACATCCAGGATGCTCTGAGAAAATAGAGCTCTGAGTGGTTTACACAAACTGAGCAGATGCATTGGTTGCCTAGATCCCATTCTGAAAGCATTCCTCATAAGCGTTGTGTTATCTGCAGGGAGGATAGCCATGGCTGGGTGGGAGGACAGTTTGGCTCTATGTCTTACCTAGCTCAGTGCAGGATATAGGTTCCCTCCACAATGGGAACATCACCCTGACCTGCGCAGACCACTTCCCCCTGAGTCAGGAGGAATCTTCATCCTTATTCATTCCCAGGCCAGGCCAGCTCTCCTGCTTGCCCAGCCGGGAGATATCTCTCTCACCTGGGACTCTGAAGAAAAGCTTCAGACGAGAAAGGAATCGCTCTAGTGCCTGACAGCAGGTTTGAATTTCCAAACAACTGGGAGCGTTTTCTGGTTTCTATATTTTTTTGTGTGGCGGTAAAGCAGGGAGGCATGCATGGCCATCCCAACCATATGGGCATCAGCCAACTGCTAATATGGAAACTAATTAAATGACTGGCTTTTTCTATTAATAACAAGGCACGGGAAGAAACGAGAGAGAGCCCGGCTGTGAGAGGAGGACAGAAATATGGCAGGAACCCCCAAAACCAGGTCTTTTAGCTGTGTAGGGTGCGGTAGGAATCCCAGAGACATGGCCCAGGGGAATACCTGCGGGTTTTAAAATGACCTGGGAACATATCAGCCCTCCTGGATGACTTCCCCTAGGGAGAAAGAGGAAACCAGCTCCTAATGGGCATGTAATCACCGAACGGTATGGCCCTCTAGCAGGGAAGATGTTTGTGGCTCCCTTCTGTGCCAATTTCTTCAAGACAAGGGCTATAAAAGGCACGGGATCCCATTCCCACCCAATATGGAACCATATGCCCAGTAACCAAGTGTATTTGCAGCCCACTCGGTAGGTGGGAGCAGGAGTCATTGCAACATCACAAGGGAAGTGAACCAAAGAAATGAACTGAGCAGAAACAAACTCAAAATTATTACCAGGCTAGGGACTCCATGTGCTCTGTGGCCGAGCAAGGAGACACTCACTGCAGAGCAGGACGGTGACCATCACAGCACACAACTGCTCTGTCTCCTTCTATTTAGCAGACCCATGGCAGATCTCCCCACAACTTCCCTGTGGCACCAACAGCTCTGCCCCTGCTGGGTCTTCATCAATCCTACCTCGGCTGTCTCTGCATCTGTGCTGCCAAACCTCCCGCCTCTGCTGTGTCTTTGCCATTTCGCTATCCACCAACCTGCTTTCTGTCTCTCCCGTATCCACAGTGGCCTCTGTCTTTCCCATGTCTCTGCTCTCTCTCCTCCTGCCCTGCATGCTGCCATTCCAGGTTCTGTCCCTGCCCCACCATGGCATCTGTTTGACCTTGTATCTGAAGCTCACCATGCCAGGAAGAGGAGGATGAGTGTGGCTGACCATTTCCCTGCCAAGGGGTTGGCAGAAATTTGAGCTCTGACACAGAATAATAGACTCAGCCTCTGCTCTTGAGGTTCATCACATTTTAGTTATTTCTTGCTGGGAGTGGGTCTGAGCTCCTAGGATTACAACACAGCAAGAATCGGGAGGGCAGGAATTGATGTTGGGCTGAACGGTCCCAAGGACGTAGCTAGGGATGGACCCAGGAGTCCTGGGCACAGAAGCCTATCTCCAGTCATTCTCTTCTTTATTCCCATTACAAAACATTACCTTTTATTCTCCCATCAAAGGGCAGATTGCTACCCGATCAGCTGGCTGATACAGTCTCACTGCTCCTGGTTGTCTGCAGCCAAGGCCAATGACTTTCACGTTTGGCTCAGAGTCTCCTTCGCTGCGATTTTCTTTGTTCTCTTTGAAGGCTGAAGTTATATCAGGCTAGTGGGACTGTGGTGAGCCCTGTGTTTTGACGCCAGTCCACTTGGAACGACGGGTGGAACGACGGGTGTATCAGTCTGAACATAGGACACTAGCCCTTATCAGAGGGTTGCTCCGTAGACCAGAACATTGAGGGCAAAACTTAGCACCTAGGACATGACTTTGACTGGTGCAGCTGCTGGAGAAATGACCCTTGGTTTTATCTACCTGGTTCTGCATGGAGGTCAGTGACAGCGTGTTTGACTTGGGCCTTGAGATCAGCCGCTAAACTAGTGACAGTGAGGCAGAGGAAGATGACGCTAGTGAGACACAGGATGATGTTGGTAAAGCGGATGCAGATTCTTTAACCTTGCAAAAGTTCCCACATCACCTTTTTAACTGCATTAAAAATACCCTTAGGTCCAGCTACAATATATTGAAACATCTCAAGCTTTGTCTTCGCCAGCAACTCCCCAGAGACCTGAAAGTTCACAGGTGGGCATATTCAGTGCTACTGAAGGCGCTGCAGAGGGATGAGGGCATTATTTTTCAGCGGCCCCTGAATGTAGGGTTAGGTGAATCCTCTGAAGAGTTCCTTAAAGAGCTTTACAAAAACCCAGCTGCCTTTGAAGTTACTAGCTGCAGGAGACTCAGTTTTTGAATTGAAAGACACCAGGACATCATTAGTGGGAAGAGAGCTGGGTGAATGTAGCCTGTGGCGGTATGTTTGGCTTTCTGAACATAGCAGCTACTCTTTGTTCTCTTTCTGCAGATGGTCAGGCTAACTGGCTTGATTCATGTCTTATACTAGTGTGAGTCTGGAAGTGTCAGGTGGCCAAGGCAGGTTTTCTAGAATAGGTCAGCGTGTGATTTCTTGTTCCTTGTTTCAAAGACAATGAGCTAGATGGACCTCAGGGCCGATCTGGTCTGGCCAATCCTATAACAGGAAAGTATCCCAAGATTAAAAGTACAGAATGACTCACCAAACCCCTCAGCTCCCCCAGTACAGAGTCACTGGGGGATAGATAATGCGTGCAGCCCAGCTGGTACCTGGAAATCTATCACAGTGTCGACGTTGCAGGGTTTTTTAAGTGCATTTCTTGACGCTTTTTGTTGCTCTATAAATGTTGTATAATGTCTGTCTGTCTCTGACTCGTCAGTAAGCCCACAATGCTTTATAGGCTACATTGCACCTCTTTGCCAACAGCTGCTCTGCATGACTCCACACTGCTACTGAGGCAGACTGCTCTGTTCTGGTGACGATGCCCGACGGCAGGAAGCACTGAGCACAAGCGGCTCGATCCTGCTTCAGATTGCAAAGCAGCGCAGAATGATTTCAGCGGCTATCAAATTAAAATCACCTGCAAGAACTGAATACCCGCAATTCTATGTTTACAGGTGGGACACATTTAAAAAGGGCTTTTAGATAATTTCACTCCAAATGAAGTATTTCTAGGGAAAGAGAGACCCCCAAATTGAAAAATACCTTTTCACTCCCTTTATTAAACCTCCACAGAGGCTTGGAAAGAAATGGTTCTACCTGGCAGTTTTGTCTCTTGCTATTTGCCACATATTGGTTTGCTTCTTGTATTTCCAGCAATGATCCTTTCTTTGCCCACTTAAAAAGGTTTTCACTCGTCTAGCCCAAAGCACCAGCAGCGTAACACCCAGAAGTCACCACTCAGGGTATGTACATTCAGTAGGTCCAAGGAAAGTTATCTCTGATTAGAAAAACCCTTCTGCAAACGGCACTACAGAGGGGCAATTGTTCTGAAGTCTCTCCTGTGTTCATCTGGTATAGATTACAGCTGTGAAGAGGCACAGGCCAGGCTGCCTGCATACATGTGAGAAAAGTATCCGACATATAAAGGAGATCCAAAGTGTAGCCGAGTGACCAGGCCTTTTGGGTACCTGGATCATGAGCCCAGCCCTGCGGAGGTTTTTGTTGAATTGTGTTTAATGCCATTTTGTTAACTTAGGTAAATAAATACACTAATAGCACTTCTCTGTGTGCTAACTGCAGGCTCGCCCAATACCAAATTTTATGTCTTGTCTGCATTACGCACCCAGATGATATAAAGACCAGGTGCCATTCACAATGGGCTTGATCCTACAAAGTGCTGCTGATCCGATCCAGGGAAGCCTGTTAAGGGCATGTCATCTTTTAGCATATGAGTAATCCCGTTGGCTTTAGTGGAGGCTGCTGGGGGCTACACAGGTTTGAAAATCAGGCCGATTATCTAGGAGTCAAAATACAGGTTTCAGTAATAAACATGAGGTGCTCATTTTATAAATCTTGGCCTTGATTTCGGGGGAAGCACAATGCTCTGTCAAGGTTTGCTTTCCTTTGAAGTCACTGCTAGGCATGTACTGCTAACCCCAGTTTAACAAAATATGGATGTTTTAAATTGGGAATGCTCTTGGGCTTTTGTAGAGACTCAGCAAAAGGTGAGAGTAAAACTAAAACAATGCAGAACAAAGTCATGTCCTTCTGCAGGGGCGTGCTGCGTGTGCACTGCAGGGGGCGCTGGAAACACTAGAGGGATGCACTCTGAAGGGGCGTACCATGCACGCCCTGCGAAGTTGCATGGGCTCTAGAGAGACATGCTGCATGCGATCTAGAATGACAGGCTGCATGCGATCTAGAATGACAAGCTGCATGCATTCTAGAGGCGTGGGCTATCAGGGTGCTCCTTTCCTCTCCTCCCCTTTTTAGATCTCACCCATGTGTCCACCAGGGGAATTCCCCCTCCAGGCCAGAGTGACCATCCTCTGTTCAATCCCCGTCCTAGGTCTTCTCCGCTCACTGGATGTGCTGGGACAATGAAACTTCCCTTCTGTTGTTAAGAGGCCCCCAGACAAGGGGAGAATGTCTGGGCTTGGGGGTTCACATTGTGACGTCTTCTGGCTAGGGAACAGGCAGAGAGCAGCGGTTGTGCTGAAGGAGGTTGTGTTTATTATCTCCAGGTTGTTAGTCTGATGGTTTCTAAATCCCACCAGGAGTCTCCACCGTCTCCTGTCGTGGATAAATCAGCTTCCCTTAATCTGGAAGGAGGGAGAGACCGAGCAGTATTCGCTTAGCCAGGCAACTGGCAAATGCCTTTGCCTGAATGAGAAATGCAAGTTCTTTTTTTTCCCAATGTTATTCATTTGTCTGTGGTCTCAGTGGTCTCCAGTTGCGTTTGTTTTAGTCTGGAGCTAAATGAGTTGCTGTTTGGATCTCTATAACCCACACATAGCCCCAAACCACCAGCACTGTAAACCTGGATGCATCCAATTGGATGCAATACTTTAAGGCCAAATTCTGCTCTGTTTCACAAGTATGACCCCTTGCACTTCAGTGGAGTTGCTCCAAACAATTTGAGAGCCGAATTTGTCCCATTGTGTTTGAAGGCAATGGGACAAATCATGTGACACCAAGTGATTGTTTCCCCTTAATTATGCATTTGCAGGGTCCAGGTAACCAGATCACTAACCTTCCAAGCAGTGAAGAGAGAATTCAGGAGTTTAAAAAGAATGGAGTCTAGGGACCAAAACCAGCAAGAATAAGGCAAATTCAAAATTCAAATTCAGTTTATAGCTATTGGAATACAGTGGATTCACCCCTCTCTCTCTCTCTGAAAACTTCGGCTCCTGCTTCTAGGTGGATCTTTTTTGGACCCAAAGAAAGTAACTGGCAGAAACAGGATTAACATGGAAGCCCTACTCCTCAGTAAGCAGCAGAGAGAGATTTCTTAATGGAATAAATACACATGGAGGTTTCTAGCCAAGCAAGTGACCATTCCTTGTGTGGTCTTCAGAGAGAGCCTCAAAAGAGCAAAACAACATAATTAAAAAGCACAGCATGCCAGTTACCTCTAACGATCCTCCTTCCCCATTAGAGGAAGCATTCTACATGGGCGGGGGTTGTGTCACTCTCCACTCTTTCATTACCATCCTGTATTAAGATATTTTCTGCAGCTGGAAACAGAGAGGTTGCGTATTGCCACGGTGCTGCCTTTGTCTTTGCTGTCCATAGATCTGCAATGAGTAAAGAACATAGGCCAACATTTTCCAAAGTGACTAGTGACTTCAGGTGCCTCAATTTGGGGAGGAGAAAGATGAGACGCCTTAAAGGGGCCACACTTTCAGAGTGCCTGCTCCCTAAAAATCAGGCCCTTTAAAATGTCTCAAGCTGGGCCTCCAAAAATTGAAGCCACAGATTCTTTTCCTGCAGCAACCACTCTGCTGTTTTCTGCAAAGTGGAGGAAAACTGGTTATTACAAGCCGATGTTTCCCACAATGAAATAGGGCCTCTGGTCCCTCCTGGAGGAATTATTTGCCTTTCGATTGTGAGGGAAATGTGCCTTTATTCACATTTCACTGATGGAGTTTGAGGGAGCAACCCATGCTGGGAAAGAATTCTTCCTCTTCTGTCCAGGTTTTCCCACGCTGAGCGATTCATGTGCAGCAGCAGCTAGGCGAAGCTCTCCTGGAGTGGAAGGCAGGAGATGCACATTTACTACTGTCCTTATCAGTTTGATCAGTAAACAGAATTAGAGCTGGTATTGACAAAGGAAAGCTCCATGAGCTAACACAGGATCAGCTAGGCAGAGAGGAAGGATTGCCCAGTGGTTAGTGTCTCTTGGAACTCTGTCTTTGATGGGCCAGAAGATTTTTCATGCCATCACCTCACTCCTCTATTCTTGCTTTTAGTACTGTGCCATTTTCATCTGATTCCCAGTTCCCACCCTGCTCACTTGCCGAGGCCTTTGGCCAAATGCTCTTGCTTTGTCTTTCTCTCTCTGAGTCTGTTCCCTTTTCCTCTCAGTTTTGCGGTTCGGCATTTTTTGAAAGGATCGTAAATGGAACTTCATCTGTGCACTTGAACCGATGTGCTTCCCACAAAGACATAACATTCGAAACAACTCAAACGTATTAAAGCTAACTTTGTTTTTATTCCAACTCCCGAAAATTAAATTTGGTGGTGGCATAAACAGGATATAAAGTGCTGCAAAAAAAAAGGGCTCGGAGAGGAATATTTTTCTCCCTCACTTACCCTGAAAGAGAGGAAGCAACCTGTGGGGATCCCATCACATGGCATTCCTATACAATATTAAAAACCCAACAGCTAATCACAACCAGATTGGCTTCCCTTTGCTTCATTCTTTTTAAATATCAGCTGAGAAAGTTGACATTCATTCAGTTTCATCTAAGTGCCACTAGGAAGCTGATCAGAACATTGTGCGTTGTGGGAAAATAACAGGCCAATGAGAAAGTTTCTGCAGGATCAGATGTTTTGTTTTCTTGCATGGATAAAAATGGTGGTGGGGAGAGAAATGATGGCTGTGAGAGGTGAAGGGACATCGCTTGAAGGAGACAGGAATGTAGGATGGCAAAGAGACAGGACTATGAAATGAAACCTCTGAAAACACTGCAGCCAGCACACCTTTGATGGGAGTTATCGCCTGCTATCCTAAAAGGATGATGCATGATTTGAAGCTACTTGATTCAGCTGGCCCTTGACAACATTCAAAGGCCCTTGACAACTGCTTCCATTAAAGGAGGCTTGCAAAGGTTTCTTTTAAAAAACCCTCTTATTGCCATACTGCTTTTTCATGGAATCTTTATTGTCCGATTGTTTCATTTCTTAGTTGGATGTATTGCTGTAATGAGAAACCATCTTTTTGTGAGGCCCCAAAATAAATGGGGATAAAATAAAATAGAGTGAGTGAAACTAGAAGGACGAGTCTGTTTTTAACACACAGGCTGAGAAGATTGTCTGCTCCTTTAATTATGGCCGGAGCCTGAGCGGACCTGGTATGTTCTTTGTTCCCTGGGCCTGAGAAAGCAAGTTCATAAACTCCCTAACCCTAGAGTGGGAACAGCTGGCCAATGCAGCTAACAGAGCACACACCATTGTGGCGATATTATTTATTAAGGACAATTACTTACATTTCTAATAGCACCTTTCACCAGAGGATCTCAAAGCACATTCGCAAACGTTCAGTATCTTGTCGGAGCTCAGGGGCAGCCGTGACACCCGGAGGATGGGATGCAGCTGCTCTGTAGCACCCTTGGAAGAGTGGGAGGCAGGAAGCGAAGAGGCTGATCACATCTGGATGAGAAAGTCATGACTTCAGACCGCATTTGTTAAAATCACATGGGTGAGCTCCATGCCGCTACTCGGAATGACTTCTTTAATGGCCACAATTCATTCCTATTCATGCTCTGTGTTACAGTTGTATCTAGAATCCCCAACTCCAAGATCAAAACCCCATTATGCAAAGCACTGCACAGACCTAATCAAGAGCAGGGGCCCCATTGTGCTGGGCACAGACCCCCCCTTCTGTCGTCACTTTGCCGAGGCTCCTTGCTCCCGTCTCCTGACCCTCACCGTGGTGTTTGGGCGCTGCACTCCCCACTCCTTTGGAGCTTCTGATTTGAGAGTCCCTCCCCTTGAGGTTAATTTAAATCATAAACCCGAGTGTTCAACTTCAGCTTCTATTTATGCTTCAGTTTCACCAGGACTTAAAGGCACCTAGATGTCCAGTACACCTATTTCTTTATATTAGAGCCGATGGAAAATATTTGAACGTGGAATTTTTCTAACGAAAACAGGAACACATTCTTTGCAACCAACGTTTCCATTTTTCAACCGCCTCTAACTTGACTGACTTTTACAGCTTGCCTGGCACTTTAGCAGAACGACCGATGCCACGGTGGTGGATCAAGAGAAGAAAAGAAAAATAACCGTTAATTACAAATAAAAACACAGCATATTCAAACGAAGTAACGCACAGTCGTCAACCAGTCACACAGTTGTTGCATCATTTGTGTAAAATCTCCTGATTTCTGGACCATCAGCCTTAGCCCGTTTGTGGTAGGACTTCAGTTTTCTGTCTCGCTTTTATGGCACCTGCAGCACACAATACCAGATCGTACTGTGTTGATGAATTGGTTCAGTCCTGACTTGAGAGCCCCACCACCTGAGAGGGGCTATGACATAAGTAAAGGTTTGAACCCAAAGTCGCTTGTCTCCAAAGGGACAGGATGGCTGGCTGCTTAGCTCTGCCACACAGTGATAAGGGAGCCGATGGGAATGATTCTCATTTGCACCGAGGCCATTTTGCGCCTCTGCCAGAGTGGTGTGAAACGGTCTGGGGGGTAAATGAGACTCGGGCCCTGTAAGTTTACCACCAGGAGATTCTGTTACAAACTCTCGCAGGGACGTTTGCCCACCTGGCTCTGTCTTGGCTGGTTTTTAGAGGAGCCGCCAGGGTCCTGCTGCTCATTTAGACCATGATCCCACAACGGTTTACCCATGTGCTTAACTTTAGGCACCTTTAAGTCAGCGGGGGCCACTCACCTAAGCGGAGTTACACAGGTGTGAATCTTTGCATGACTGGGCCTTGCCTGGTAGAACACGAATCCACCATCTGGTGACGGGAGTTGGTGTTTATGATAATCCAGGGTTTTATATCTCTGTGTATTAGTAAGTAAGAATTGTGCGGCTGCTGAATCATTGAATATTTTGCTCTGTTACCAGCAAATTCCTTAGAGGAACAGAGTGAAAAATTCAATGATTCAGCAGCCGCGCGGTGCTAAGCTACTAATAAAACACACCAAGTCCTTACGAAGCACATTACTTGTTGGGGGCCGAGAGGAGGCGGGACAGAAAGAGCCGGCGCTGAGCGTGAGGCTGAGTTTGGGTCAGACTTTTCACGCTAGTGGCACTTGCGGTCTCTCTTTGAGGTGGGGCTTAGGTGAGCCATGGTGCTGCATTGACTGCAGCAGAGGAAGAGCGAAATCTCCACGTGTGATGCAGCAACTGTGTCCCAGCAAATGTCCTGCTGGCAACTTCATGGAAGCAGCTGTATTTCTGGTGAGGTGTAATAGGCCCATTTTAAAGAAAGAGAAAGTGAGATGAGGAGCAGCTATCTGGCTTTAGGCCACTCCAAGAATCAGTGGCAGCGCTGGGGCTTGGAGATAAGCCCACCCCAGGATCCTTGCTCTCTCCTGGACGTGAATCTAGACGTGAACTCTCTGATTGATCCCGATCTGTATAAAGGGCTGCGGTGACTGGCCTTCAACAGCAATCCTTGACCCACGAGATCCCTACCAATCCTGTACTCCTAAAACCCCACACTGAAACAACACTGAGCCAAAGGGAAGTTCAGGTGGAGATCCAAGCTTTGTGGCCATGACCCAGCTCTGCTGGGGATAATACCCAGGAGTCCTAACTCCCAGTCCCTGGCTCTAACCCAGGCGCTGGCAACCTTTCAGAAGTGGTGGGCCAAGTCTTCATTTATTCACTCTAATTTCAGGTTTCAGTGCCAGTAATACATTTTAACATTTTCAGAAGGTCTCTTTCTATAAGTCTATAATATAGAACTAAACTATTGTTGTATGTAAAGTAAATAAGGTTTTGTAAAATGTTTAAGAAGCTTCATTTCAAATTAAATTAAAATTCAGAGCTCCCCAGACTGGTGGCCAGGACCTGGGCAGTGTCATGCCACTGAAAATCAGCTCATGTGCCACCTATGGCACACATGCCATAGGTTGCCTACCCCTGCTCTAACCTCTGGATCCCCATTATCGCTCTAAAGAGAAGCCATGGCTACTCTCATATATCTCTCATCTCTGGTCCTCCACCCTGCTGCCTCCCAAGCGACCAGACGGCAGTGGGTTTTGATAGCACTGTGTGCTCTGCCCGGGGAGATTTCCTGGGAAAGTTTTCTCATTAGGTTTGCAGTTGTTAAAACATGTGGGTCAAGCCCCAAGTGGCTGAGAGAGGTGTTCAGAAGCAGCCCTCCCCCGCAGGGTAGCTCTGTTAATCCCTGTGTTCGCAGGCATTTAAAATGAAAGTTTTTCAGTCAAATAAACAAAAGTCCTGTGATCTGGCAGGTCACTTGACCTGGCTCCTTCCAGTTCCTGCCATTAGAATTATTACCAGTTATTTTTTATTAAAGCAAGCATCTTCCCCTCACAATTTCTGCTTTTTATTTTGATTTTTTGCCAGATTTTCCCAAATTCACATAGGTTTGTCGTGCTTTCTGACATCAGTGACGACTGCAGCTTCTCAGGGGAAATTATTTTCTCAAATTTTGACCAAAGATCTATAATTACCGCTCTAGTTCCACTCCAGAAATATTGAAGTTTTTTTTCCCCTGGTTTTATTAATTCTGAGAAAAGCATTTGTAGGTTGCCTTAACACAGCAGACACATACACTCTCTCTCCCTCTCCACTGCTTTACCAGGAATCTTACTCAGCTGATGTCTGTTTGGTGAAGACCTGTTCACCAGCGATGATCGGTTTAGCACTCACGAGTTAGGAAGGGCAGAATCCAGTTAGTGCTTAGACGGGGAGATCTTCAAGGTAACTAGGGTCCTAGATGGAGAGGAGAGGCTGAGAAACCAAAGATCTCCTGCGGTCCTACTAGACCAGATAGGATACTCATGAGATAGTTAAAAGCACTAGCGGTGACTTATTTGTTTGGGACAGGCAGAATTGATTGGCGAGGGGAACTGATTGGAATTTATTGATTTGATTGGAGGCCAAGTTGATTATTCAGGGAGAGGTGGGGTGGGATTTTGGGAGGTGGGAAAGACTTACCAATAGGAAACCTACATAGTGTGCTAGTCCCCGGCACAGTGAGCTCAGAAACCAAAGTTCCTTCTGAGAACTACAGCCCAGGAGCTATTTTGTGGTGTGTGTCTCATCCTGATCAGGCTAGGCAGAAAATACGATTTGCAATGGAGAAGCAGATAGAGAAGGATGACTCTCAAAGGCCTATTCCCTAAGGGTCAGGTCCATTTCCCTCAAATCCAGAACCTACAAGGTGCCACAGACGGTAGTCCCCATCATCTGGCAGTTGCTGCAGATTACTGGGTTAGGCCAGGCCACAGTGGTCCCATACAGCTGAGCTGGTGTTAGATGGTCTCGGGGTTGGATTGTTTTCTGACTTCCATAAAAAATTGGAACTGAAAAACAATAAATGGAAAAATACCAACCAACCAAAGGCAGGGATATGGGAAGGAGATATGAGGGGAGTGGATTTTATTGTCAATCTGTCTTTCTGTTTTACCAGTGCACCAGAGTCACCACTGTGCATATGGAAACAGGAAGCCAACATCACAGTCCTCAATCTTTTCAATAGAATTGGAGCTTCCCAATAAAAGCAACACACGCAGGAGAGAACTGGGCAGCCCACTGCAGAGGCTCCAGATGTGGAGACATGAACTTTTAATTAATAATAAAATGCAATGAATGAAAAAAGGCCTGTCGCTAGAGCTGGCTGGAAAGAGTTTTGCATGACTGGGCCCTCGTTGAATTAGAAAGGAACAATATGTTTTCACGTTATTAAGACATTAAATCAAAGCCCCTGCTGTGAGCACCAACATAGCCCATCATGAAGGGACATGTGTCAAATTAAAAGTTGAGCACCAAAAGAAAACCTTTTGTCCATTGCCGTGGCTGCAGAGTCCCCCTGCTTCCCGCCGTTTTAAAAGGCTGGTACGGTGTTGTCGTTCTGTGCGGCAATGGATCGTTGCTTTGGGATGTCAAGACGGTTTATGGATCCTGGGACACGTTTTCTGAGGCGTGGCCTCCCTTCTGGTGCTTCTGCACCAGTGTTTGCATCATGTGGGCATGTAACTACCCACACAAATCAGGCCGACATAGGTACACATTTGCTGGGTGCGAAGGGGCTGGTGGGCCTCCTCTGAGTTGAAAATATAGGCCTATATGTCTGCCTAGGCACTCTTGTAAATTTGCAGCCTGTTCACAGCTCATGCAGTAGGGTCCATCCATTGTCTTTGTGCTTCATAAAAGACATCGGGGTAGAGAATGGCCCAACAGATACTGTGACTAGCATGGGCCTGTTTTTGCATTTTGGCCTCCACCTGTGCACACTCTACAGGGGGCAAATACTAGTGCATGCAGTGGCTAGGGTCTGCTACCTGGAGACAGGTGTTTTGTGGGAGAGAATTCGAGCCCCTGTCCATGCAGTGTTCGAATTGAAAGGTCTGCAAATTGCACATATGGAAGGTGGGTTTAAGCCACAAAAGAAATCAGGGACTTTGAGATCCTTGGACGAAAAATGCTTTGTGCCAAAAATAAGGTTCTGTCTAGAGGTAAAACTTTTAGGGGGAAACAGATGATGTGGATATAAAATAATTAGCCTGTTGTTGGGTTGGTATCAGCTGTGGCATCAAGGACTGCATGGAAATGCAGGCTCACCTGGCCGTCACTCATAGGAGTCGTCCCTCTAGCCTTCTTAGGGAGCCAAGGGTGCTCAGCAGCAGCTAGCAGGATTGTGTGGGTGGGCAAACCCTTTGGACCATGCATCGCCTTCCTGCCTGAGTGGGTGAAAGAGCCTTCACTGGTGGCTCACATTGCAGAACTGGGGGCTTAGGCCTTCCACCAGGCACATTCCCTACAACAACCCAAGAAGCCAGCCTGAGCCCCCAGCTCAGCAAAGCGCTTCAGCCGGTGCTCAGTTAAAGCACAGCTGTCAATTGGGTTACGCACATGCTTAAACCCTTTGCTGGAAAGGGGCCTGAGCACAAGCTCAGGATCCGGGGCTAACTTTGAAATAGGCTTGGAATGATTAGATTGGTATCGGTCAATGTCAGTCAATGTCAGTCAACCGGATGTAAAAATATTACAGGTCAGTGACACTAAAAATGTACAGATAGGCCGGTGAGACCAACGCTGCTTGAGAACGTAGTCCAAGGAGACTGACGTTCTATATTTTGGCACGCCATGTTGACAATTGGTGTTTTAATGGTTACAAAGCTTTAACTTTTTGAAACTCAATGTTTCTCTACTGGCATTAGATCATTATTTCCTGACCTCTCATTTTTGTCTGACCTGCCCCCAAAATTTCCTGCGACTGAAAATTTAAATCAATACAAATAAAATGCTAACAAAGAAACACTGGTCTTAGCTATTGAAATGATTAAAAAACCAAAAACCCCGATGTCTGCCAAGCCTTCTTTGAAACAAGTTGAGCGAGTCAGCCCAGGAAAAGCACAGCCATTTCTTCAACCTGCACGCTTATGCATCTTCTTCATATGGCTTATGTAAATGGAGAGCAACAGCTAGAATTTTATATTGACGTGGTTAAGTCTGATAACTGTGCCTGGAGTAGCAGAGCATATCGCTGTGACGCCTCCTTCGTATTTGTGAATCGGTCATTGAGTTGCTCTATGTTCCATGGTCTGTTCTGGGTGACCAGTTGCTCACTGGAAAGTCTTTAGTTTTCGATTTGTGCATATTTACATCAGGGGTCTGTCATGGACTGTGTTTACTGTTAATGCAGCCATTCAACCACCTGATGTCAGGTACGCAGATGGGGTAGGGGAATGCATACAAGGAAATAAACATCCTCTGTGGTTTCAGAAAGTGCTGGCTGCAGAATGAAACATGATCTTTGTGAAAGTCAATTTTTTTGCTGGGGACTTGCTCTGTGGTCTGGCCATTCTTGTCCTGTTGTTTTTTACATAGAGGACCCCCATGGAAATGAATTGGTGGAACAGTCTGAATCCATTCTTGCTGGGTGCACAAATCCACTCTGTGACCAACGCTGGGCGTCAGTGGGTAATGGACTCGCATGCGGCTGGACACCAAGTATTCTTCTCTTGTCTCACAGGGCTAGAGAACTCACTAAGGCTAGGGGAACTGGATGGCTCAAAAGGCTCGGTGATGGGCTGAGGGACTCTTCCTCTCCACAGCACTGGTTCAACTCCAATCCAGGTTGATAGGGACTAAAAGTCATAACAGACTGATGGATGTCCTGGGCCCGTTTGAATAATATGGTGAGTCTCAATCTATTACCCAGTGGTGTCCATCTCACAAATGCCCCTGTTCCAATTGGCAGCCAAAGGTGGCACCTGCTTCTAGAGGTGGCACCGCCAGGGCTGAGATATGGCGCTAGGCCATAGAATGCTGCCCGTGCACTCTGTTTCCTATTCTGGGGTAGAGAGAGGATCTTGCTCCCCATGGCCCCTTTCCCACAGGAATAGTTCAGACTCATGAGCTTCCTCCCATTGGAGCCACAGGGTTTATTCACTGGCAGGAGCAAACCATCGACCCACGTTAAACTATTGGAAAAGGACGAGAACTCCTGGGTCTGTGAAGTCAGGAGCTGACACTGGGCTGGATTCGTCAGTTGATGCTCTCATCAGTCCCTCCAAACAGTTTCTTTCTGTTAGTAAAAATAATTCCTTGGGCATGCTCTGGGGATTCTGGGCATACCGGATTCTGAAGAGACTCGGGGAACTGTGGTTACAAAAATACCCTCGATTCACTGAGATCAATAATGAACCCATGAGGTGCACAGCAAGCAAACCCAGAGACAGCTCAAGGCTACGGCCGGCCAGCCAGAGGGGAGAGAGAGATTCAGTCCAGGGAGCGCTAGCACCCAGCCGGGAGCCCATTCAGAGGCGAACAACCTGCCGTGTGCTATTTAGAGCCCTCGCGTCTTTCTTTCATTGGCGCTAGGTGAGTCATTGGCGATTGCACGCTCTGGACCAAGTCTGTCTGGCCTCTGAACAGGTGAAAGAGCCTTCCCTCCCCGACTCCCCCAGAGCACACCTACCCCGGGGGAGCCAGAACCCAGTGACAGGAAGTGCTAGTGACTCCGGGGGGAGGGAGGATCGGGGAGGGGCAGGGGGGTCCAGTAGTTAAGGCACATCCTTACTGTATGAGCTGAGGCTTGTCACTGAGTCCCGGTGCCTCAGTTCTCCAGCTGTGAAGTGGGAATAATGGTAGTTCTCTACTTCACAGGTATTGGTGTGGACAAATAAGGGTGAAAAGAGGGTTAAAAACATTATGAGGTGCTCAGATATTTTGGTTATGGGGACCATAGAAGTACCTAAGCCAGACAGACCATGGCCTGCCCCAATGCCACACATCAGCAGGGGCACACTGGCTGCCCCTTCGGGAAAGAAGAACACTAGCTCTGTCCCAGTCCCCAGGAGACATGCCTTGCATTTCCAGGAGCCTCCCGACCTGCTGCTGCCCTGCACATCCTTTTACCCAGCATGCTTAGCTCTTGCCAGGGCTTGCAAACCTGCCTCCTCGCAGCAAAGAGTCTGCTCCAGTTCCAGCATTTATCCCATGGCAACAAAGTTCAAAGCTTAGCATCTTTGCCAGTCTGTTGTCTTCATTGCAGAACCTCGTGGTGCTCTTCGTCTGGTCACAGAAGTGGCTTGGGGGTTTTGAAAAAGTTGTTTATTTTTTCTTGGAAAAATTGGGGAGTTTTTGCAATTGTTTTGACTGTGACAGCTCTGATTTTCAAAGACCAAGCAGCAGGCCTGGCTGTCATCTTTCCCGTTAAGGGTCATAGAGCTACTTAGAAATTTGGAACACATGCAGCGTTTCAAAAGAAAGTCTGCCAGGGACCGCAGATCTGGGATAGCCTTACCATGTGGTTCTTCCCCAAAGCCAGGGACCTCAGGGCTTCCGGATTCCTGGGCCAGCTTGTTCCCAGCACTGCCCAGCGCCCGTAGCCTGGGACAGTAGGGCATATTGGGTGTGGGGCCAAAACACACAGGGTTGCAGAGATCGGGGGGTGCATAGTTGGTTCCAATCCACCTTGGCTTCCCCTCTCCCCAGGCTATGCGTCCCCCATAAACTATTTTGACTGACACCATTTCTGACCCCCAAATTTTGATTTTGTGAAACCAATTGATTTCAAAGCCCTTACATGTTTGTGCTGATTTTCTTATACCATTTCGAATGGAAAACTGGGTGTAAACAAATTAGCCATTCCCCAGCTAAACTGGCAACCCACATTTGTCAGCTCCCCGAACTGGATATTGAACCTGGCTGTCAGCACGGGGTGAAACGGAGGGTTTTTCACTGTCGGAAGTGAATGTAAATCAAATCAAATGAACTGTGAAAAGCAACTCGAAATAGAGCAGGCAATACAGGTAAAAAAAAAAATGCATATATGTGGTAAGACCGTAATCCTGCAGACCTTTCCACACGCGCTTCAGCATGGGTCCTGCTAACGCCCACGGGACGGTCATGTGCGGAAGTGTTTGCAGGGTCAGGATGGACGCGGTTGTTATGTGGGCTGTGCGTCTGGAGACTTTGGAATGAATAAAAAAGCCTAAATAATATGAAACGGGCATAGAAAGTTCATTGACATCACCGCAGGTCCCTGAGTCAGGGCCAGGTAACTGCAAGAAGATTTGAGCGCCTGCCTGAAGGAGTTTTTTTAATTTTCTTTCGACAGTGGGGAGCCAAGGAAAGATAAAAGCATACTTTCCTTCCCATAAGGGTGCATGGCCTGGCCTCCACTCAGCCGCCGAGGCATCAATCTCTCTTCTGCCAGACTTTTTGTCAATGGGAAGAGATAACCACTGACCTCCCTGGGAAGCTGCCGGCACTGGCCCTGGGGAGCGGAGGAGGGGTTCTCCTGGTTTTGATTAGGATGACTGAGATGTGATCCCTCCCATGATTCCCAGCCGCACAGGCCAGATCCCAGGAATAAGGAGGAGAGATTCCTCATCTCTTGGAGGCTTTATTCAGAGCTCTCTCTTATCACCTAATCCCACAAGTACAGTGCAGACAGGACTCCGCTGTCTCTAACCTGGCGTTCCTGTGTCTCTTCCCATCCCCATGGCCCTGGCTCATGCTCTGACCCAAGGTGTAGGAGCACTTCTGGGGTGCCAATGGGAGCTGCCTCAGACCCCACCCCTGTCTGGTTCTGTCCCATTTCCCTCCTATCATAGAAATATAGAATATCAGGGTTGGAAGGGATCTCAGGGGGTATCTAGTCCAACCCCCTGCTCAAAGCAGGACCAACCCCAACTAAATCATCCCAGCCAGGGCTTTGTCAAGCTTGACCTTAAAAACCTCCCACCTTCCCTGCTACCGCCCTGCTTCTGTCTCCCCAGCAGCCAGGCCTCTGAGGGGCAAGCAAAGGCGGGGGGAGTTTATCTCATCTGCTGGAGATATAAAAGGAAGCTCTGCTAATGGGAGAGCAACGGTTGCGGCACAGAGATGGTGCCCTGGCCAGACCCTGAGGCCCCAGCCTGTCTCTACCCTCCTGCAGGGCAGGTGATCGGGAAACGGGGCCGGGGGGCTGCTCCTCCGTCCTCGCCTCCTTCTCAGTGCGGTTTCTCACAGCTCCTCCTGCCGCCGTTGGATGGACAAGGGGCGGGATTGCATCGAGTCCAGCCTAGGACCAGGGTCGGGTCTGCATGGGATTAACATGCTCTATCAGCGCCCCCTGCCCAGGTTTGGGGGTGGCAGCAGGTTTCAGAGTTCGGATGGACAGGGCAGGTCACAGCTCTTGAGGGATTATTTCAGGCAGGCGACCGCTCTGAGCTTTTCTTGGCCACCAGAAGGGCTGGTAACTTTTTCCTTTGGAAGTGAAAGGTGAGATTCTGATCCTATCGTGGGACTTCAGAGGCTGGGGGTGCTAGGCCTCTGCCTTCGTCTGGAGCTGGCTATGGCCTCACAAGCAGCTGGCCCCACGTCCGTCGCTGAGGTTCTGTTTGCCTTGCTATGGTATTTATCTGACCCCATCATGTCTGAGAGCCTCACAGGTGTTCACACAGGAAGTCTGTAGCTGAGGAGTCTCCCAAGGCCCAAGCCATCCTTCCTCCCCCTTCTGCGCTCTTTGGGGAGCACCTTGGCACCAGGGCTCACTGCCCGAGCCCGCCCCCAAAGTCTCTCTCCCCAATGGCAGCGGGACTGTGGTCCCTTTGCCGGCACGCAGCTTTGCATGGGCGACGGCGTAGTAGGAGCAGATCAAACACGGCCCAGTGCCACCCAGATGTGCAGTCCTGGCCTCCGGGAGCCGCTGCCCTGCATTCTATTTTGACGGAAGAAAATTGGAAGATGCTGTCTACATGTGTCAACAATAACCAATGTGCTAAGGCCAAGGGCGGTTTCTGTCCTGGCCACCTACAGGAGTCAGGCCTCTGCTGGCTGCAATCATGTCAAGTAGCAGATGTAAAATGCAAGTGTTGTTTCAATTATTTCCATTATATACAGTCAGGCTATTTAATATAGTCTACCTCCAAGGGACGAAAATAGAGATAAAAGAAACCCTGAGAAAGGTTTCAACACCAAACCTTCTTTCCCTTCTCCCTTTCCCTCTCCCCATCTGTTTCTCTTCTCCTCCCCTACCTCCGTCACTGCTCAGTACTCATTTATTTTTCATATTTGCTTCTGTTCTGGCAGCAAAACTCCTCCACACTCATACAGCACTTCGATAGCCGGGCTCACCGCACAGCTGGATGTAGCCAGCACTCTGGGTGAGGGAGAACAAAAATTCCAAACGTATCTCTCGGTGCCACAGGTTCAGTTTCTGTCTGTGCTCAATACCCACTGGAATCTTTGGGCCACATCCAGGAAGTGGGGTCCCACAAGCACCAGAAAATTGGCTCTGCCTTCTTGGTGGGGGGCAAAGTAGGGGCAAGCCCCTCCTGAAAGCTCTGATTTAAGCTTCTTGTCTAGCCTCATCTCCCGTGTCAAGAGAGGAAGCCAAAGATGGGCTACTGGAAGCAGCTGCATTGGTCTGCTTGGCTGGTTGATGAAATGATAGTTACCGTGTTAGTTTCACCTCATCCTTTCTGACCCGGGAGGGTGTCAGTCCCCAGATACAGAAAAGCTGCCTGGCTTCAGCTGCAGCTTGTTTTGCAAAATCATGTGAGATAGGTGGGGGCGGGCATCCCTTCCAGCTGAAAGAATCCGTTGGGACAAGAGGAACAAATCTGTGCCTATGTATGGAGCCCAGGTGTGGCTGCAGATAGGATCTGCTTCTGATTACCCTCAAATTCTGCTGGGCCGCAGCCATGGGGCTGGATCAACAGCTTCTAAGCTGCTCATGTCAATGGCAGGCAACTTGGGCGGCTCTTGCTCGAAAAGGGGAGGTGGGGACTTGCTCAGAATCACTGCGCTGTAAGTGCAGGCCAAGCTTTCCGCAAGCTGCACCCGTGGAGTTAACCTGACCGCATGGCCCTTTCCTGGGGTTTCTTCCTCTTGGGCACGTCTGCTGGGTTCCAGACCCTCGCTGGAGAGACCCAGTCATCAAACCCAAGCAGAGCTCGCCCTGTCTCGGGGGAAGCCGAGACTAGTTCCATCCAGAGCCACCCCAGCAGTGAGTAGGGTGACCAGGTGTCCTGATTTTATAGGGACAGTCCTGATATTTGGGGCTTTTTCTTATATAGGCTCCTATTACCCCCCAGCCCCTGTCCCAATTTTTCACATCTCCTGTCTGGTCACCCTAGCTCTGAGGGAAGGAGGCTGTTTATAGCCTGACCCCTTTCCCAGCTTGCCCCACTGGGAAGGCTTCCCTGGCTCTGCACTTGCCAAGGTTCCCTCTGGCTGGCTGAGGGAGGGGAGAACATGGCCCCACCCCCATTTCAAAGCGCCAATCTCACACCCCAGACAGGGTTAGCAGCCTGCCCTGGGACCTCTCTCTCTCTCAGCCCTGCTTCCTGTGTGCCCTGGGTCTCCGCACTGAAACCCCTGCCATGGCCATGGAGACCTCCCTCCTCGGTGTAAAGGGCCAGGATACCCCATTAGACACTGGCTCAGAGGTTCAAGACAGATTAAAAACAGCAAAAATCCCTGAATGGAGAGGGCAATTTCAGTGCCCTGGTGCAAAGCACTCTGGGTAATATTATGCAAACCAAATGAACTGGCAGCAGTGTGAGGCTTCAGGTTTGGGCCGAGTGAACATGAGTGGGTCAGACATGACGCATCAGCCAGGACCGGACGTTTCCTCAGCGCTGCTCTTTTTCACCAGAAGCCCGACTGTCCCAACACTGTCTCCATCTCCCCTCTTGGTCCACGCCAGAGAATGGTGCCAGGGGTGGGAGATCCCTGCGGGGAGCAGAGCATTTTCCAAGTCGGATGTACAGTCCAGGGCTTGTGGGGTGAGGATCCTAACCCCACAGTGGGTTCTTGTTCCAGTCTCTCTGCCTTGCTTAAAGTGTATAAAGGAAGCTTATAGACGCTGCCAGCTGAACTGTTATTGAATACGTTATCGGGCTCAGGTCAGGAGTAACTGGCTGAAATTCGTTAGCTCGGGTCACATAGGAGGTCAGCCTGGATTCTTACAATGATACCCTCTAGCCTTAAAGTCTATGACTCTGTGCAATGGCAGCTAGGGGCAATGTGATGCTTTGGAAGCATGGACTCATCAGAGATGACTATATAGAGCTGGGACAGATGCCATGGACATATGGACTATCCAAGGCTATTGTATCTATTTCCAAAATGTTGTGTGTGTTCTTATGGGCTGGCTAGTGACTGTGCTCCTGGCTCAGTCGGGCAGCTAAAGGCTGTTTCTGCAGGAACTGAAATCACAGGGGGACGGTAATAAATGCAAATCCCTAATGCAGGGAACAAGTCTGGGGAAGTGACAGTCCCTGGGGAAATAGCGTGGATTGGTCCAACCTGGTTCAAGAGGCCTGGCAGGCAAGGAACAAAACACTGTACCTACAGCCAGCCTTGAGCTGGGAGGAGGGTCTCTCTCGCCCGCTCCAGGAACTGACATGCAGCCATGACCAGGAGAGAGAGGTGCTGTGTGAAGGCTCCGTGTGGAAGAAGGGGAAGTGCCTGGCACACTGGACGTGCATATGAGTCGTGTATTGTTCTCATTATGTTCTCTCTGTGATGCTTTTATTTTGAGTAACGAGAACCTTGCTGCATGAGAACTGGCCGCTTGCTGCCTTTGCCCCCGGGGGAAAAGGAACCGCAGGTGCTGAACTCAAGTCAGACCTGTTAAGATACTCCCAGTGAACACAGGAGTCTGCAGCCTACAGTCCAGGCATGGAGGGAGAGAATCGTGGGTCTCCTCTCAGAGAAAGGGAATGGCTAGAGGCCCGAGACCTGAGTGGGGAGCCCACAAAGGGTGAGAGGGGATGTCACCTCAGGAACGGGGACTAATGGTAGCTGGAGTTCACTTAACCAGACTAAGGATTTGATTCTCCTCTCACTTCCACCAGTGGAATTCATTGGCCCAGCTCCTCAGCAGCAGTGAGGATGCAGGACAAAGTGACTCACCTTCTACTCAAACTTTCATGACACAAAACTCATCTCAGTGTCACGAAGGAAGGTGGCACTCTCTGAAGAAGCCAAAATTGCCATGCTGGTCGATGGATCAGCTGCAGGGCTGAGAAGCAGAGGGAGAGAGCTCCAGTCTTTCCTTTGAAATGTGGTGTATCCACACACACTTACTAGAGAAACTGCTTTTGAAATACTGGCATGCGAGCTGCTGTGAATTTCCATTCTTGTGGGGAATGGGCTGCTACCATCCAACCATCTGGGGTTGTTATGATGGAAGAAGAATGCCAACTATTTTTCATCCTTATCCACGGCCATCTATTCAAATCCTTCACTGATCAAACCCATATTCATCGTTTTGGATGCACTGGAGTTTCTCCTTTTGGAAATCGCTCTTCCAGTGTTTACTCCAAGACAAATACTCCCATAAAAATGTCGAGTGTATCTAGGGTGAAATTGTTTGTTTCATTCTTGCTGGGTCCATCAGAATTTCTCCGGCTTTTCTTCAATCATTACATTCATCCCTCTGTTTTCAACAAGCTCCAAAAATCTCTCTCTCTCATTTCACTTCACTGTCCTAGCCAAATACCCCATTGCATGCATTTCTTCTCTGTTTTCTTACTGAGTTTGGCACAGAACAATTCCATAATAATACCAAATGGTTCCTCCTTCATCCAGCACAAGCTTATGTGTGAAAAGCCTTCAGATCCTACAGCAGGGGGAGTCAAGAGGTGGACCGTGGTCCAAATCCGGATCGCCAGACGCTTTTGAACAGATTCTGAAATCTTTCGATTTATTATTATCATCATTATTGTTAGTTTTTAAAATTATTTTCTCTGAAGTCTGGATCTTGATTGTACCTTAACCAATACATTTGGACCTTGACAAAAAAAAATGAACTCCCCTCCCGCCCAGATATGTTAGGATTGTTGCTTGGGTGTCTTTGACCATTAATTATTTGGGAGGGCCACAGATCTCTTCCAAAAATTAAAGGGAAAAAATGGCAGTGTTCCATTCCCTTCTAAGCTGAGGAGAGATGGTGGAATTCCTCACTGGGAATAATACTCAGGTATTTTTAGCCCTTTGTTCTGTTTGCAAATCATTCCTGAGCTTCTTCAGTGCAATCTTTATTCATACATATTTGCCAGGTGGATTATGCAAACAAATGTTCATGAACGGGTCACTCGGTATATGAGGTGTGTGACTGGTTGTCTATGTCACATGGTATCATTTGCATTCCCTAACAGAGGATCTAAAATTTTTGAAACAGAACCAAACCCAAGTGACCGCTTAAATAGTAAATAACAAATCACTCATTCCGCGAACAAGTTTTCACATGCACGAACATTGGTGAAAATGTCAGTGTTCATCCACATTTTCACCAGTCCTCAGAACCCACTGTGACAAAGCTCCAAGTCTGTACTTGTGGGTCCTGTGCTTCCTGGCAGATTTAGGGGCCTCAGAAACTCATCTAGGCCCCAGAGTGACCTCCCTTTCTCAGTATAATTAGCAAGAGTCACCACCTAGTGAGTTGCCTTCATCACAGGCCAGTATGAAAGATGGAAAAAGGGGGGAGCCCGGGCCCGCCCTCTACTCCGGACTCCAGCCCAGGGACCCTAATAGTATCAGCTAAGATGGCTGACCTTTTAGGCACAAAACACAATACAATTCCCTGGGCTACTTCCCCACAGCAGTCCCTGCTTCTTCAAACTCCACTTCACCCTTACCTCAGGGCCTCCTTCCTTCTGTATGATATGTTGTCCATCACTCAGTCTCACCAACAGCACAACTTCCTTCCACAGCTCCTGACACCCACACCCACCTGACTAACTGGGAGGTTTTTATCTGGTTTCAGCCAGTCCCTGATTGGCTTCAGGTGTCCCAATTAGGCTAGCTGTTTCTACTCCTTTCTAGAAGGTTCTTAATTGGCCCCAGGTGTCTTGATTGGCCTGGAGTAGCCTTTGTTTGGCTATCCAGGGAACAGGGACCTGCACATCCTGAGACTAATATACCTGCCTTCCAGCACTCTCCTATATCCTTCTGGTCTGACTCCGTCACACCACCCAAACACTCACTAGTAACAAGAACTCTGCATCACCCAGAGCAACAAACTTAACTCTCTGCTTTTATTTGCAAAGCTCTCCTTGTCCTATTCGACCAGCTCAAGTGAGGAGATGAATGACTTGCTGGGTGTTATTACCCAAGGGCCGACCCAGCTGATCAGGGGGCTTTCCTGAAGTGGACCAACTTCTGTGAGTAAGTGACTAAGACTTGGGCCATGATCTTTGTATCCGATAAGCGATGTTGGCTTACAGTAAGAACATGAGGAAGGTGGTCTTGTGGTCAAGACACAGGACTGGATTTCTGGGTTCCATTCCTGGACCTACCATAGATAACAAAACTTTGGGGTAGAGGCTATGTGTTTGTACTGCACCTAGCACAACTGGGCCCTGATCTCAGTCGCAAATAACACCATACCTCAGGATCATTGCTAAAGAATTCCCTCTACTTCCACTAGCCCCCAAATGTTTCTGTGTGAGAAGCAAGCAACTAGCCATCAAAGAGAAGCTCACGGTATTCATCCTGTAATTTGTGTTCCTTGTGTTTTCCTGTAGGGAAATCTTGTCAACAAACTGAGCGTGGGACATAAATTCTGCTCTAGGGCTTCTACTCATCTTAGAAAACGCATGTGGCTGATAACTGAAAAAACCCAGCTCTGAGACTCATGAAATTTCATCTCACCCTTTTAACAGATCTGCCTTTGAGGTTGTTTTTCAGGAATTTGTTGTCAGCTTCAATTAAAAATACAAAAGACATAGATCTGGGGGAAATGGTAAGATAAAGGCTGGGGTTTTGGAGGAGGATTTTTCTGAGCTTAAGTATGTCTGAAATATGTTATGTACCAAATAACTTTATGGCCCGTCAGAGGAGCCCTGCTTCGGTGTCTCACAAACAATTTGATTTATAAGGGGGCTTCATCTCAGTACTAGCCAGGCACAAGGGAAGTTTTAATAAGGGAGATGCAGCTTGCCTGAGATTCAATTCACTTGGCCAATGTTGGGATAACGGGCAGGGAGGGGGCACCTCGGTGCCCCACTCATGTTGTTTTATGGCCAGTCCCCAGGACAGCACATTAGATTTCTGTTTACTCAAACTGTTTCCATGAGGAGCCGAGGAAATGAAACTACAGATGTGAGCGATCTTAAGGTGCGAATCAGCTCCTCCGAAGCTGGTGCTTAAAGACCTGAGATGATGAGGGTGTCAGCAGGATGGTACTAACATAAATGAATAATCCTGGGATTATTCTACTGACTGTAACATCAACAACAAATTGTCCCATTGTGATATCAGACATCACACACTCAACTGTCTGCAGCAGCTGTTTGGAGGATATTCATATTTCTGTTGCCCCTAGCACCCATGTTTATCAGCTTCTACCGACAGAGGGTTAGGCATACAGTTGTGTGTGCAAAATGCATGTACAATTTGTGTGTACACCAACCCGCACTGCTCACACCTTGGGTTACTCTTTGCACAAATGGCCAGTTCACTGTGGAACTGCCTGTTGTGTGAGTGCCGTCATGACAGTGGGACAGTATGCACCAGGTAGACATGCCATTTTGCATTCATTTTACGCACTAAACTGTGGGAACATTTTGCGCATGCAACTGCACAACTAAACGTCATGGAAATCAGGCCAAAGGTGCATCCTGATATCCATCCCACACTTGAGCATGACCCAAAGGTGGATCAAAATAAGCTAGGTTTAGCATTCTCAGCCTTTCCCTCTTGAGCGGTGAACTCTCTGAATGACACTAGAACGGAGGATTTATTCAGACCGGTACTCCACAAGCACAGACTGGGACAAAGACACGGAAACCTCATGAAAGCAAATCTTCAAAACCCCCAGTAACAAATCTGCAACCCTGAATACTCAAAGGAGGAAAACTTTTCTCCAATGAACATGCTCGGTAACGTCCTCCCCCAGCCCAGGCTGAGCCCTAGACCCTTCCAAAGCGACCTGCCGCACTACAATTGTGTGCCAGAGAGCCTCTTGGAAAGCCCAGGGTTACCTGCTCTTCATTCCTGCTCCCTTGAGCACATCCTGAGAAGTCGCAGAGACATTGACCCGCTTTGCACCAAGTTCATCCTCAACGCACGATTTAAACATTCTCTATCCTAGATCCCCCGCCTCCAGATAAAGAGGGTGCATGCTGGGCAGTTGCCATGGTGACAGCTGATGTCCCCTCCAGAAAGTGTTCCATGTTTCAGAGACCAGCGCTAGCAGTTCCTCCCATTGTGCCACGGTATTACCCTGGTCCCTCTGGCTTACAGGGAGAGCAGAGGGACAATTCTGCTGGGCACCATCTGGAAAGTGTTTGTTCTTCACAAGTAGAGCAAGTGTTTTTCTGCCCCAATCTGTGGTACCATTCTTACCATCACACAGTGGCCTCTCTCCGTAACACTAACCAGCTGTCTGACCTACTGTACTTTGGGATTAACCCCGAGAGCAAATGCAGGGCACAGAGCTCTTCTTTTGCCTGTTTAGGGCTAGATTTTCATCAGGCCTTCCTAACTCCACCCGTGAATTTGCACGAGTACATCCATTTCATGTGCCCCGAGTGCAGGCATGCAAGCAAAATGGGGATCTGCACCCAGGAGTCCTCACTGGTTTTCATGTGTTATGTACCGAAAGGTACAATTAAGCTGGCAGAATAATTGGCCATGAAGGTCTCTTTGTCTTGATGTTCCAATAAATCTGGAGGGTACCGAATCTAGACAGCTGTGGGGTTGGGGCATGCCATATGTCTGGAAAGGATTTTCCGCAGCATAGCCAAAGCAACCTCAGCAGACGTGAATTTCCAGCAGCCGCTGTGTGTTGCGGCACAAACCCCATGAACGTGCATAGCCACAACCGTCTCTGTTCACACAGCTCCAGCCAGGAAACGCAGACACGCGTTGTCACATGCTCACACGTGGAAGGTTCAGCTTTACCCTCCCACAAACCCACAGAGACGTTGACACACTTGTGGAATGACCTGCTCCTTCCCTTACATGTACACATACACCCTGAGAGATGCTCCCACGCGGAGTGGCCTCTTCTGCATCACTCCCCGCCCCCGAACCTGGACTGGAGCGAGCTGGGAATTGAAACACTTTAAGGCTTTGCTTCAGCTTGTTTGTTTATGGAAAGAAAGGCCGAGCCAGCTGCTGAAAATCAGCGTTTTATGGGTAATTTTTCAATTTATTTCACACTGGCACTAAAAAATAATCCCAACCATTATTAGTTTTGCTTTCCGATGACAGGGGCCGAAGGGTCTTAAACGGCCTGTTTGCCATTTGAGTCTTTGGGAAAGGATTTGTTTGTGTCTGATGAGCGAGGTAGAGCTGGGGCAGAGGAACGACTGTAAGCGGAGGGCAGTGGGAGGAAGTGGGGAGCGGGGGAGAAATCCAGGAGAAGGAATGAAGACAGGAGAGAGGGAGATTCTGCCCTCATACATCCCGTTGATTTCATTGGCAGCTGATCGCATGTATCCAGAGGGCAACATTTTGCCCAGAGACAGTGGAAAGGACGGGAAGCAGGAATTAAAGTGGATGAACATCTCAGTCTGCTGTATTCAAAGCCCCTGACCATGCTTTAAAATCAGGTTCATTAGAGCAGAGAGCCCACTGATTAACTGGACACCCCTGACTGCGAAGTTAAGAGCTCTCCGAACTCACCCATCTACAGGGAGCGGGACCAGAGTCACAGGCTAACTTGTGTGCCAGCGGGACTCAGGCTAGCGCATTCAAGAGAGGAGCAGCTGTTGCGGTTCAGGCCGGAGCCTGGGCTCTGAAGCCCCCACACCACCCCCCAGTGTTCAGAGCCCGGCCCCCAGCCTGAGATGCCATGTCAATGCATGGGCTGCACAGCTATTCGTGCACCCACTCCACTAGCACCAGGCTGGGAAGACTGCAGGGTAGACACCCCCCTGGATGCTGGGAGTCATTTCTGAGTGCCTCGCAGCCTGGGGTCACGGCCATGGAGCCGATCCCCGCTGCGCTCACAGAGGATGCCCGGCGTAGACGCGGTTCTGTTTCCAAAGCGCCCTAGTTCTAGCGTTTCCGACCCTTTACATTTCCATCGCGCAGTGCAGGCAGGCAGAGCTCGCTGTCCAGGCCGCCAAACCGGCACCGCTGGGGAAGGGAGCGAGTTCCTATGGCTACGGCGCCAGCTGCAGGGAACTGACGCTAATAAGTGCTCTTGGCAACAAGCACCTGGCTTGGCCTTTGAAGAGCCTTGTTTTCTGGAGCCACGCCCAACCCAGCATCTTTACCAGGGACTTGGGTGGGAGCACGTCCTTCCAGATCCATTGCAACACAGAAAGCTACTTCTTCAAAGCCAGTGGCCTGTCCATAGGTGATGGGTGTGATAGAATAACCCTTTATCTTGCCAGGGAGCCCCAGGTTAGTATTTATTGTTTGTGTTGTGGTAGCACCTAGTAGTAGCACCTAGTAGTAGCAAGTACTCACATAGAAGGAAGAGATGGGCCCTGTCCTCAGTTGCTTACAGCCTGAGCTGAGGCAATGGATTTCGCTGGACACTTGCATCTAGAGCAATGCACCTCCTGAGTTACAGGCCACACACAAAAGGGCTTTCCTGGTGCAGGGTTAGGATGCATTCATCTCTCATTCCCCTGACACAGAGCAGTGCAAAGGAGAGGAAATCAGGCCTACAGAATCACTCCCAGCTGACCCGAGAGTCCATAGGGCTGAAGGGGCGAGGGGCAGGGTAGGTTTGGTTGGGGACTTGAACCTGGAGCGGTGTATTTGGGAGAGTTTTAACACTTGCGAGCTAGAAGCATGGCCATCATAATCCCAGCTTGAGAGTAAATGCCTGTGCATCAACTAAACCCAGAATATTTTTTTCCATGGACTGTGTCCATTCCTGACTGTTCCAATGAAGAATTAACCCGTTCCAGATGCCCTGTGCTTCCCTTGCAGGATATGAGTAACGTCCATTAAACTCATTGTATCCCATGAGGGGGTAGACAAGCCCAACCTCTCCTTCCATTGACTGGAAGCCAAAATAAAGGGCAAAGTGTGTCTGTATCTAGGTTCCAAACCAGCGATCTCCTCCTGAGCACCAGCTGGAAAGAACATTGGTACTGAGGAAAAGAGACATGGGATACAGGATGCCTGTCTGTATAGAGACACGGGCCCAGGAGCTCTGTTCCTAGTATTCTGATGCCAGCTGTGAGCTGTCGGGGAATGCTGGGTATACTGACAGGCAAACATGCTGCAGGGCACACAACCTACTTTGCATCTTAAGTTCTCCCAGGTGACCACAGCCAGAGCCCAGATTCAGGCCGCTAGTTCTGCATATGCAAATGAGGAAAATGAGGTGAAGAAGTGCCCCCGAGGCCCATGCTGTTCACACTCAGCAGACCTTCTGCAGCATGGGCTGGGGTGTCAGCGGCTATGAAACAGTGACTACTTTGCTTTACTCCTTTACACGTCTGATAACTCTGCCTGGGCGGTGGGGGACGGACATAGCCACCATTTTCTTCTCAGAATTGCTGCAGCCTGTTGCAGAGGAGTTGTGCACACGGTGCTCTCTCCTAGAGAGATTCTGCTATTGTTCTTTCTTGTTTCATTGTTTTCCCTCAATCTTATACAAAAGGATATGCTTTGCTCTTTGTGTATGGGGGAAGGATTTGAGATCAGGAGCTTGGTCACTGAGTACGTGAGAGACCATGTGACCTAAACCAGCCAAATTCCAGCTGGAATTTGGGGACACAGAACATGGCTGCTCATGCTGGAATTTTGCCAGGACCTGAGGTTAACACACTTACTCTTCTGTAGAGTACCCTGGGTTCTTCAGTCCTCACAACGGTACATTTCCTGCAAAAGAGGCACCTTCAGCCATACAGCGCTCCTAGCAATATACTGGATCACTGGTTCTGGACTAAAGACTGGTCCCAGTTGAATCACCAGTACCGCTTCCCAAAGCATCCATGGTAAATATTACTCAGCAGTCTCCCATCGACGTACTAGACAAGCCCAAATCCACTTAGTTCGAAGAACTAACAGGATGGCAGCATACGGTGGCATAACTGTAGATTCTCCAACAGCCATCAGGGAAAGCAGAAGAGGCTACATCGGTTTATGTAGGTGCTGCACTTTATTCTTTCAGGAAGTATCAGGATTTTTAGCACATGGGCCAATGGACTTTAAAGTGTAACAGGAGCTAAAAGCCTACGTGAATGTGAGCGCAGAATTGAAATGTATTTAAGGACTTATCCCAGCGTATCCCTTTTGAGAGATGGTTGTATTTTCCCCTATGATGAGGGATATTTGGTCCCTCTCAATCTATTCCGAATTTTCCATGCGTCTGGTTTGAGAAGTTTCACAGAATTGTTGAGAACCTGCCCCAAGAAAAGTCAGAGCCTCTGGAAACGGGAACCCTCGACGGTAAAAAATGAGAAAGTGGATGATAAGCTCAGTGAGTCCCTTGACTCACACACCGTGCTGGGCGGGATGGACTTACTCAATGGAAAGAGACGTTTTCCTATGTGTTGAATTTCATTCATGGCTGCAGTTGAGTTTCCTGTGCTTCCACTGTCTCTTTCCCAAGAGCCATGGGGACTGCCGCTGCTATTAAACATCCTGGCTCCAGTTCCAGGGTGGGTCAACAACCTTGCTCTGTAACACAACGTTACCCAGTCCTGAGTCACTTTGAAGACGGACCAGAACATGCCAGATGATTTCTAGAACCAGGCTTCTTTGGGCCACCTGAAGAACAGAGAATGGGGAAGTGCATTAAACATCAACCACTGCCCATGGTTTGGGTTCTGTGCTGATAGTTTGGCCAAGAGTGTCCTCATTCCTGGGAAGTCACATGGCTTTCCTTACGAAAGCCTTGCTTGTCACAAATTCCTGCCGAGAGACTTGCTGGCTTGAACATCTGGAAGGGTCCCAATTAATGTCACATTAATGGCAACCACAGGAAAGAACTTTCTGTTGCATTCAAAGTAGCTGTTTCATCATTTTGGGGAAGCTTTACAGGCTGGATTCTTCAACTTTTCACCTATTCCTACATGCTTTATTAGTTCCATTGATGTCATTGAATGGACTTCAGGAAGGATGACTCACATGAGCAAGAATTGCAGGCTCAGGCCTTAAATGCCAAGCAAAATTATTTTAAGACAAGAGGCTGTTGCAACGGAACTTCCAATAGGTTGGCTAACAGCTTCCTCACTAGTCACTCTCTCGTATATTTTAAAATGGCTTTTCTTTTGTCAGTGTCAGAGAGAGAAGTTGCCACTTTGTGCCCCAGTTTGCCCTAGATTTGAAATGGGTAAAATGCTCCTGACTTATCTCTTGGTGCGTTGTGCAAAATGTTTTGAGATCTTTAGGTACAGGGTGCTAGAGGAGTGCAAAACATTCTTCAGCATGCCATTTCCATTCACCCCATTATCGGCAGATGGAAAACCTGTAAGAGAGGAGCACAAAACAGAGCTCTGGAGCTGAACACCCACGATATTCGTGGGGCACAGAATCCACATCTGCATCCCAGTTTTGCACTCAGTCACGGCATATGGTACTGTGCGCAGATCCAGCATCGGCTGGTTTCTTGCAGGGATTATTAACTGTTACCTCCCTTGAATTCCCTTGTTTTGCAAAGTCTGAATGGACACATTCTCTTCCATTTGAAAATCCTTTACACGTTTTCATTTTAAAAAAGAAAGAAAGACGTGTTTGTACTGGATGTAATGGACATGAGCTTATCACGTCATTAACTCACCAGGCAGCCAGCAGGTGTAAGTGCCCCGTGATGAAGTGGAGAAACTGCCTGCCAGCATGGCAAGGGTTAAAGAGATCCTTTGAGCCCAGCTAGCCCTGCCCCATTATACCTGCAGCCAGGCTGGGAGGGGGTAGAAGAGAAGAGAGCGTGGCCCAGGTTTGGCTGACTGGTGAAGAGGCAGGAGCTGAAAGGAAGGGTCATTAGCTTGCCAGTCAAGCCAGCCACCAGGGAGCAGGTTCTGCCTCCCAGTCAGGAGACCTAGGAGCCACCAGTAATGGGGTGGCTGCGGCCCAGAGACATTGTGGGGTTCAGCTGCACCATCTCATGGCTACCTCGCCTGAAGGAGCCTGGGACTGTGGCCAGGTACCACCCACAAGCCATGAGAGGACGCCACAAGAAGCCACCCAGAGCATTGGACAATAGGGGCCATTCTCCAAACTGAAGGGGCTCTGGTAGGAAGTATCCCAGGGCTGTTGGTGGTAGAATCCCTGCTCCAAGTGCCCCCTGTTCAGGGGTCAACTCACACAGGGCCCTGGGCTGGGACTTGGAAGAGTGGGAGAACCCAGGGCTCCCTACCCCAGGCACCTTGGCCAGGGAAATAAGGGGCAGGAAGTCAGGTGCGTCAGTCACTAAGACACCTGGCCCTCCAAGTATCCTGTTTCATGCCCATCCTTCCTTCACCACACCCACTGCCCTGGGCGTTCAAAGTGACCAGGGTGCTGGCTTCATAGCATCCAGCTTGAAGCTTTTAACAGCACCCGTCACATACCTCCCCCTTCTACGTTTCCCAGCTCAGCTTGGAGTCCCTCTCTCCGCTACGGCTCAGTTTTCTCCCTGACTGAGCGTTACCCTCCTTATGGAGGCGGTGATCCCTAGCTGCCCCATTTCCCTTTGTCTGCCTTTCTGCAGGCCATCCTCCATCCACAGAAGAAGCACTCCTTCAGCGGGGGTCTACCCCACAACTCAGTTTTGTCCCGCAGGTCATCACACCCGGGACAACCTACTACTCTGGCTCAGGATCTACTCCATCCCTTGTAGAGCCCATGGGGGTCTCCTCCCCAATCAACCCCTCACATGCTGATGGTCTCTGATCCCCTTTAGCAGTTAGGCCTTTGAGGTCACTCTTGCCTCCCGCCCTTCCTTTGGGTTGCCCTAGTGTGAGTGACCCCTGCTCCTTTACCCCCTTTTCCAGTCTCTGTTCTGCCCCAGTATTTGCCACCTGGCCCCACTTTCTTGGCTTGTTGTTTTCTCTTTAGAGTTTTCTGGTATCTACCCTTGGGGGCTCTGGGTCCCATGCTTAATCCCAGCCCCTCTTTCTCTCACCCCCCTCTTGAGGTTCCTTCCCCTGCCCAAGCCTTTCTTCTCCATAAATGGAATGGGTTCCAATAGGTCCCCAAGGCCACAGGATGGGGAAAAGTTTCCACCACCCTGACTCTTTGGCATCGGAGTCTCCTGTGTACCTCCAACAGGACTATTGTCACTGGACAATTTTTTTTTCTCCCTGTGTATACACTCCACGCACGGGGTTCCCCCTCCTGAAATCACTGTGGTTCCACCGGTCTGCTCTGCAAGAACAACCAACCAGCCATCGAACCAATAACCCTCACCTCTGGCCTAGATCCCACCCTTACAGGGATTGTTTTTGCACCCTTCCTAGACATCTCCATCACCACAATCCAGCCGCAATATTTCCCCAGTCTGCATTCCGGACATGGGCAGTCCCACTTAATGTGGCCTTTCCGCCAACCCTGGTAGCAGGTAATAGCCTGGCTGGTCAAAGTGGCCTATTTTGTCTCTCGTCTCCTCCCAGGCCTTCCTGTCCAAGGGATCCCATTTTTTCCCCCTCTCCTTTCCCCTGTTGGGTGGGACAAGCTGCTTTCCTGGGAAAACCTACCTCCAACACACTCCTCACCCAACTTTGCCACTGCCTCCTCCGTCACTGGTTGACGTCTCCTCACCTGGACTTTAGAGGTGTCTGGGAGGATCTGCATAAATTGTTCTAATACCATGACATCCATGATCTCTTCCTCATGCTGCCCGCTTGGCCTCAGTCATTGGCTGCTCAGTCCTTCAACTTCTGCACAAATGCTCTGGGCCTCACCCCGTAAGTCTACCTGGCTGCCCTAAATTTCTCTCTGTGTCTCTCAGCTGACAAGCCCATGCGGTCTAATATTGGCCTGCTCGTCACTCAGTCACTGTGCTTCTCTCACCAGACAAGGGGCTAGCCATAATCCTGTATCCCAGCCCACACAAGCAGCAATTCTCTCCAAAGTCTGTAGGAATGTGTCAGGACCAGCCCCTGGGCCCATTTTACACAGTCCCGGCCCTCCTGACTTCGATTCCCCCCGGCAGGCCTTGTCACATTTTGTATTAACTACGGCTGCACCTGTGTGTGCTCCTTCGTGAATTCCTGTTGCTCCACCTGCTGTCCCAGCAGAACTTGTTGCTCAGTTTGCTGGGTTTTCTGGAATGCCAGAAGTGCCTTCTGAATCTCCTTCTGTCGCTCTACCAGCCGCAGCAGCAGCTCCTATGTCTTCTCCAACTTGGCCTCCCACACGCTATCTCTCAAGTCATTATGGTTCTAGATAACAAATGGTTCCCAGACAAGCCCCCCACTTGTGAACGGGCTCCCACTTCCTCTTCAGGAAAACCCTGCTTGGAAGCCCCCTTGGTGAATTAAGCAACACACAGATTCACCAAGATAACTTCACCACGTGTGCTTATTATTTGTCTCCTGAGGCTCCAGCTACAATACCACTCTATAAGCAGCAGTTCTGAGGAGCTCCCTCCTGCTGCCTGAATTAGTCTTTTACATTGCTTGTTTCCCTTCCTGGGTTCTCCAGTTGGTGGGCTAATTGCCTCGTTAATTCATCAGGCTACCTGCAAGTGTGGGTAAGGAAGACGGGAACACTTACATCTGGTGTCTTAAGTGACCAGGGTGCTGACTTCCCTAGAGACCAATTTGAGCCTGTTGGCACCCAGTCACAGTCCCCAGCACAGCAAGGCCATAGTAAAAGTGACCCAGCCATCATTCCTAGTGGTTAGCTCACACAGCCGTCCCACCAGTTGGCTGTCAGCATTTACACCACTGTTGCTATCTAAACAATACAGCCAAACAGCGTGGAAGGCCTGAGCGAGCGGGCCTGGCTGTGAGAGGGTTATGTGCTGGCAAACTCCTGTTCAGAGACAAGGTTTGAGGAGCCAAGTCTCAGGTTCTACAGCGCTCAGAGAAACATTTATTAGCATCTTGGAAAGCGAGGCTTAGCAACAGCTCTAAAGAGGGCTGGGGGGCAGATCCTCTGAGGGTGTAAACTGGCCCCAGCTCCACTGCAGACAGTGGAGTGACAGAGGTTTACGCCGGCTCCAGATCTAGCTGTTTGATATTGTACCCGTTTGCCTTTGCCGCCAAGACACAGCAGCTCTGTCAGCTGGAGTGTGGTTTAGTACATTAAAGAAATTAATTTTCCCCTTCCTAGAAGAAAGGCTGGAGAGCCCAAAGCTAAGTCTGACTAATTCACACGGGCTGTCCCGCCTTGGGAAGGGAGCATCGGGATTCAGGGAAGGGGACGAAACAAAGCTTGCTGGCACAGCCAGGGTTAATTTCCTTGACTCCACCCAGCGTTTCTGAGCAGTGGACTCTGTGTTGAACCTGAATCCTCAGGCCTGGCAGAGGTACAAGTGCCGTGCAGAGGCAGAGCGGGTCAGTTCCCAGCTGAGGTGGAGCCTGGAGCGTTTCTAAGTGGTAAACTCCAGCCAATTTGTTTGCAAGTTGGTTTGTTGTTGTGGGAGTTTTTGGAAGGGTGTGAGGGTGCGGGGGTTGGGATCTGCACATAAAGGACGAGCTCCCTGGACCGGCCATCACTTCTGGGGCACCATGATCCCAGCAGTGGACTGAGCACCGCCCGCGTCTTCGATGCCCCATTCATGCCACCATCCAGTTTTGCTGCGTGACTGCTTGGGCCACTTGTGGGATGCTGTGATCTCTGCTTTTGCAAGAGCCGCTTTCTCTCCCTCCACCGCCCTCGCTCGGTTTGTATCTGCCAGCCGCTTGGATGATCTGATTCCTTTCCTGCCCTACATTACTCCTGCCCAGATGCAGTGGATACTTTTCATGTTGCTGTTATTCATCAACTCCATGGAAATGCTCATGCAGAACAAAAGGAAGAAACAAGGTACAGTACACACTGCTGTGCGCCTTGCGAGCGTGAGAGCAACAGGCAGAGCTGCGCTCGGGGCAGGCAGCCTGGGCTCAGAGAGAGCCCCGAGCAACTGGGAGAATTGGTATGTGGGGCGAAAAAATAATTGGCTGGCAACTTTATCATCCTAGGGTGAGGGAGGCATGCAGGGGGCATTTTAGTTGTACCTGGAGCTGAGCCAGATGGTTAAGTTATAGGGGATGGGGCACTGAGCAATGCAAACCAGAGATTGGGGCTAATTCGCAACAGTAGACACAAACTTTGCCATCTGACCCCTTGGTGTCCCCCTTGTTAGCTCACGCTCGTCTGTACAGTGGGGAGAATCCTTCCCCACTGCCCAGCGCTGCGGTGGGGCTGGCTCAGCTGGGCTTTGGAAAAGTGCAGGGAAGAGGCAAAGCCCAGCGGGAGTGTTCTGGATATTATGACATGCTGTTATCGCGTGGGTCATTCTGGGGCAGGGGCGGGGTGGATATGTCAGCTGATGGTCACCTGGAGAACTTGTCCAAGGTCTGGGAGGGCAAAGCAACGGGGTTTGAGATAGTGCAGAACGGGCCGGTTTCCATGATCATTGTGCAATCCCTCCTACCAAGCGAAGGGATAGCTACCATTGCGGGTGCCCAAGCGAGTGACTGTGACATTGCAGAGCTCTGAAATCTGCGTACGGAAGATTGGCTACCCAGCCTTTCCAGGACTGATTTTTCTGGTTGGGTGGAGAGGGCGGGAAGGTCAGGGCCAGGGCTCCTCACTCAACAGAGTCAAACATTTTGGTCCAAATTCACCCTGGGTGTCATCTCTGAGTCAATTGCACAAGGGATAAAAGTTTGGCTCTTTGCTACTTTGGCGAACTCCCCATGTCCTTTCCATTTGCTGAGATTCATTGGGTGAAACAGACGTTTTCAGCCTGGCTTTGGGGATCGCGAGCCAACCGCTGTCTGAAGGCTCTGGCTTTGCTCTTCCCAGCTGGTGTTGCACATAGATCCCCCCATGAAAGAACAGACTTGCTCAGAGAGACCATTCCTGCCGCAGCTCTCTGCCCTACCTGGCTGAGGAGTGGCCTCCTTTGGCATCTCCTTTCTGCCTCCGCTGTACACCAGAGATGGCTAGCACTTTCCTATGGTCAGAGCCAATGCCCAGCACTAGGTGAAGATCATATTGCAGGGCAGGATGTGCCTCTCGCCTGCATACAGGTAGCAAACTAGGGATGTGGGACAGATCAGTCTGAATTGTGCAGCCATCAGGGCTGCTCCGGTTGTTATAACTTGGCCAGTGTCCTGAACAACTCCCGTTACTAATCAGAGTCTGCTGGAGAAGTGACCAGTATAAATGGGAAAAGGGTGACTCAGTTGTCCCCTGGGAGTCAAATCGATGTTCTCCGTTTTTATTGTATGCTTTTGTAAGAGGTGTTGATGGGCGGCTGTTCGTTATGTATCTGTGATCACACATGGTATGTGACAACCATGCTGGAGGCAGGTGCCAAAGTTCTTCGTGTTCTGAAGATTCAGGCCAGATCCTCACCTGGTGTAAATCCATGGGGTGCCATGGAAATCAGTGGGGTTGTGCTGATTTACATCAGTTGAGGATCTGGCCCACTGACTCTGTGGCATAGATAAACAAATGGTGTCAGTTCATCTCAGATTTAAAATATTGCACCACTGCCCTGCACTGCTCTTGGGAGAAACACAGGGAGTCCAGTAATTTGCTGCAGAGTCCAGTAATTGCCGCTGGCTGCTCTCATCCTGGGACGGGGGATTGGGATCCTGGAGTCTGGTCCATTCTCAGTCTCTCCATTTTCTTTCATCCTTTGGCTGGTGTTGCATGAAGCATGTTCTGAGAGCCAGATGGTACCTTTGGGATAGTCCCTGGCTGCAGAGATTAACCAGATGCCAAACATTTCTTCTGAGAGCAGCCATGAGGCAGGCAAAAATGTCTCTGGGATTCGGCGTGAAGTCTGTTACGGGGAGCTTGTGAGGAGAATTTGTTTTTATCCAGAGGGGCAAAATATGGGGGCAGATTTTAATTTCATTTACACTAAGGTAAGTCTGGAGTAACCCCCTTAAATTCTACAGAGAAACTTCAAATTTATACCAGTATAATTGAGAACAGAATCCAGTTTGTTGTCAGTGATTGTGGGAGGGGTGTTTTTTGTAATGCTGAAAGGAGTCTGGACTCCTGGGTTCTGTTCTGACTCTGCCACTGACTCTCTGCCTGACTGTAGGTAAGTCACCTACCCTCTTCTGGGGCTGATTCAGATTTCACTTACATAGGTGTAAATCAGGAATTACTCTCTAGAGGTGAATGGAGTTCCAACAATGCCAAGCCACTCCAGGGGAAATCAAAACCGTGGTGCCTTGGCTCCAGCCAATGTAGAAATGGCAAGACCTGATATAGTGAAACATCAGAGAGTGAAATAAATATTTTAAAACCATCCCTGATGATTCAGATGTCGGCGATTGCTCATGGGCCCAAGGTCCCCTGATGGTCTCAGGGATTTGACCTCCAAACAGTTCTTGGTTATTGTCCACACTCTAGATTTAAACTTTTACAGATCCATCAAAGAATGATAGCTCCAGCCAGCAGCTGTACAGTGGTCCAGCAAAGGAAATTTGGGGGACAAGGGGAGTTCTATACCCATGATGCCCAATTTCTCCTTTCAAGGCACGTTGACTATTTATAGCTCAACTTCAAGCTGCCACGAGGCTCAGGTATGTTCCACATTCAGGTTCTAGGAGATCATAGGATGCTTCACAGCGATTGGTACAAATGATTCTGGGTGGCATAAATTGAGCCATGACTAGATTTTGAGGAACAGCTGCGCAAGATGGGACAGCAGGGCTATTGAAGGTCAGGACTGAAGTCCATTGGTAGAGTAGCATGGCATGGGCCACCCGTATGCACTGCTTCCCTTACATGACGCCAGAACTCTCAATCTCAGACCCTAAGGGCCCAATTGGAAGCCTTTTGTAGCCAATGAAAAGACTCCCATTGAGCTCAGTTGGCTTCAGATCAAGCTTTACCTTCATACCCCATGGTGGTTCATAGACTCTTAAACTTTCAGGCCAGAAGGGACAAACGTGATCATCTAGTCTGACCTCCTGCACGTTGCACCCACAGAGCCTCACCTGCCCACTCCTCTGGCCAAGTCACTGAAGGCCTCAAATCATGGTTTAAAGCCTTCAGGTTACAGAGAAGCCACCATTCACTCTAGTTTAGTTTAACCCTGCGAATGACCTGGGCTCCATGCTGCAGAGGAAGATGAAAACCTCCCAGGGTCTCTGCCAATCTGAACTGGGGGAAATTCCTTCCTGACCCAAAATAAAGCCATCAGTTGGACCCTGAACATGTGGGCAAGACCCACCAGTCAGACACCTGGGAAAGAATTCCCTGCAGTAACTCAGAGCCCTCCCCACCACTAGTCCCATCTCCATCCGTTGTCAATATTTGCTGCTAGCAGTTGCAGTTCGGCTACATGCCATTGTTGGCCATCTCATCACACCATCCCCTCCATGAACTTACCAAGCTCAGTCTCGAAGCCCGTTAGGTGTTTTGCCCCCATGCTCTACTTGGGAGGCTGCTCCAGAACTTTACTCCTCTGATGGTAGATGGATCAAGTTCCCTTTCCAGCTCTCCCTCTGTGATCTTTACAGGCGAGAATGGGAGTCCTCAGCTGGGTGTGGGCCTTGCTGGGTTGTATCGTTGGCTCCCTCTGCTTGACGGAGTCACTGAGACCCCTTCTGCTCTTCTTCCATAGGGGCTCTTCTGCTGGACAGTTCCTCAGTAGCAGAGCCGAGCAGAGGAGGCTCAGCAGAATGACCCCAGCTGCTGGATGTTAATACAGAGCCTGAAGTGTCTGTGGGAACAGGCCAACCCCAGCTGATGGGATCTGACTGAGACCTGATCGAGAGCGGAGAGCAAAGACAGACTTTTAGGCTTGTACAAATTGGTGCAAAACTTCTCTTTGATCTCTCAGCCAGCTTATGTCCCAAATAAGGCTCCTCCCCAGCAGGGCACTCATGCTCCTGCTTAGCTGTCTGCAGGTGAAGTATGTGCTTAAGTGCTGTGCTGGATCGGAGCCAGAAGCACTGACCAATCAATCAGACCAAAGACCTCACATGCATCACTCAGTACTACCTTGGGATTCTTGAATCCCTTTTTCTCCTAGCATCATCATCATCATCATCAATAACAGAGCTATGGCCCACCTGCAAAATGTAAATCTGACCCCAGATTTCACCCACCCCAAGGTCTGAGGGATTTGGGGCCTGGGGCTGTAATGATGGGACTTGTAAACTCCATGCATAGCTTGGGAGTGCTCGTGCCTGGGGAGTGGGATTGGGATCATCTCTAGTGAATCCACACCCACCCACCCATATTCAAGGCAGGTGAGAGGCATGCAACATAAAATCAATGCTTACAATAATGTTTCTAATTACAATCACCCCTTTTGGCCGCTGTTATTTGTTTGCTGTCCTTACTCCCGCTCTCTCCTCTTCCACAAAACTAATCCTGTTTCACTTGTTCTCATGCTGGGGGTTTCTATGTCTAAGAACATATAAGAACGGCCAGACAGGGTCAGACCAATGGCCCATCTAGTCTAGTGTCATGTCTTCCAACAGTTGCCAGTAACAGGTGCTTCAGAGGGAGTGATCATTAAGTGATCCATCCCCTTGTCCATTCCCAGCCTCTGGCAAAGAGAGGCCAGGGACACCATCCCTATTAGCTAACAGCCATTGAGGGACCTGTCCCCCCGAACTTATCTAGTTCTTTCTTGAATTTTTTCTAAGGCTTCCTGCCACACCTTACCGATGGGGGCTGCAAAAGCAAAACACAGTTTCCTCAGCCCACCCCTGCTGAGAACCAAGGAATGGGCCCAACCCTGCAGGCCTGGCTTAAGCACAGTCTCATCTGCAGCCTATGAGCAAGGGCTGCGTGATCAACACACTCCAACTTTCCCCACAGCTACAGATTCCCACCAGTGTGGAGTCTGCACGAATTGGGCATCCTGTGTGTATCAGGAATAATTCCACTGGAGCCATGGTGTAAATGAGCCCAGAATCAGCACCAACAGTAACGTTTTCTTGCTCTTCCTGGGACTTTAAGGGACCTGGCCAAACTCCCCAAGCAGAGTGGGCTGATGCCTTGCAAACAGGGACGTTACTCCACGCCGCTTCCCATACACATTGAGCACAGCTCGAACTCGGGCAGGAAACTGGTTGGTTTGGGAGTTCTCCATAGCTAGGTCTATGCCACAAACTAGGGGTATAACTGGCCCCCCTCATGTTACTCCCATGGAACCAGTGTGAGTATAAGTAGCCCAGAGAGCGGCAGCGGGGCACAGCTGAGCTGGGCTGAGCACAAACCCGCTGGTTTCAGGCCGGTTTGCACACAGCACAGCTGAGCCCTGCCTCCACGGCGCTCCCCACGCCGCTGCTACATGGCTATTTATACTCATGCGAGCCCGCTGAGTGCTAGTGTGAGCATGTGTACACAAGCCAGGAGTGAGCCCCCGGGACAGGCATGGCCCTGCACTCCTGTCTTGGCCTAGAAATGGCTTTGCTACCCCGAGGTGGTAACACTGCTGTATACTGTATTTGTGCTTTATCAACCATCACCCTGGTACAGCCGGAGCAGCAATCCTACAGTGTTATACAACCACAAGAGACGGGAGAGATTGCTCCACGCAGAGATCTACCTGTATCCTGGCATGTCTCTGCTTGGCTCAGCTCAGCTCTCCTCTCCCGGCACTTCCTTCCTGTGCTCCTTTTCCAATCTGGCACTTAACAGGCTAATTATCCCCTTAGCTCTGCCCCGCTCAGGCTGAACTAGTCACTAGCTGCCCCTCCCCTCAATGAGACCCTCTCTGGGGAACTAATTGGATTTACAGTGACCAGTGCTGGCTCAGCTTCTGGTTCTCAGCACTCTGTCACATGCTCCGAGTGTAGACATGGTCTCTTTCAGCTGGTGCCATCCCACGCTTGGCTGGGAACTCCAAACTCCTTTCAGCTGCTCCGCTCCCAGCTCCCAAACAAATTGCCAAACGAGAATGCAAAAAATATCATAAAAGCCAAAAAGCGCAATAGACACTCGTAAGTCCCTCGGCATTTCAGTGAAGTCCCTCCAGCTGCAGCTAGGAACACAAATGTTGCAGGCATTTAGCAAATATGGAATGCCGACCATAACAACTTAATGGGTCCAAGGTGCATTATTAACTGGCAGGGAAAGCCAAGCCCTATCGAATCCCTGTGGCCAAGAATGAACCTCCTCCCAGCACAGCGTGGTGCTCGTTTGAGTCCCTGGGATCTGAAAACGGGGCTGACGGCAGCCGTGGCAAATGCCTCCGTGCAAAAGAACCAAGCACGGGAACCAGGGCAGATGCTGCTTCAGGGCGGTCGGCTGGAATGTGGCAGCTCTCCCTCGCCCCAAGGAAGCTGCCGGGTTCTCCCCGGGGCTGCTTCCCTCACTGCCAGGCAGCGCGTGGGGGTGTTTGTACTGAAGTCAGTTGCTGCGGTTCATCTCCCTCCTCCTCTCACGGAACAAGGGGAATTGCTAAATTGTTATCTGTACCTGGGGCTTCCCTATTGTCTTCAAAAGCTTCTCCCAGACCCCACCTTTCTCCAAATGCAGTTGGGCCCAATTCCATCTCAGTGACACCGGTGTCAATCAGGAGTCACTCTACTTCAGTTAGTGTAAGGGAGAGGAGAATCTTAGGGCTCTTTCACTGTAGTGTCGCCAGCGGGTGGCCAGTGAGCAGTGGCTAGCAGTCTTCGGCTGCGTTCGGTGGCCCTCCTCAGTGAGTGCTGGCTGTTTGGCACGAAAGGCCTGTGGCCACTGCCGGCCCTAGCTTCACACCTACAGAGCTCTTGACATTGCCCCAGAGCGGTTGCCTAACCAAGGCATGGCAGAGCTGGGCCCCTCCTGTCACAGAAGGGGGAGCTGAGCTGCAGAGAGGGGCAGTGACTGGCCCAAAGTCACCCAGAGAGTCAGTGGTTGGAACCCAGCGCGCGAGACTCGCCCGAAATCTCTCGGCCAGGCTGCTGCAGAGATGCTCCTGTGGGCTGGGACTCAGGAAGTCCTGGATTCTGTCCCCAGCTCCGCCACTGCCCCACACAAGGGACCTTTTGCCCCTTGGACCCTCTGCAGAGCGATTGCCCGGGCAGTGTGGGGCATGGGGAAACGGGGGGATCTGAAGCTGAAGGCGGGTAGTGCCTGCTTTGTGAAATCTGCTTTCAGGGAGGGGTGTGCAGGGCTGGCTGCCGTGCCTGAGATTATCCCCCCGCTGCCACCTGCTGTGATGCTCCGTCCTCCAGGATCCATGCGCCCTGTGTCCCTGATGGGGAGGTGACAACACACTGGGCCCAGCCCTTTTGCAGTCATGCAGCCATCATGACGTCCACCCATGGGCCACGCAGGAGCTGGACGCCTCGCAGGTTTCCGGGATGACATGGGACGTGCTCTGACTAGTCCTGACTTCTCTGTATCAGCCCCTCTAGCTTCCAGTGCAGCCCAGTACCAGGAGCTGGGTCCGGACTCTGGGGCCTGCAGCCTGGCTGAGGATGCCAGCGGCTATGGAAATCCAGGTAATAGATAATAATGGTGATAGGCTCAAGCTACCAGCCCCACTCTGAGTGTGCGAACCCCCACATGAAATGGTGCTGGAGGAGGATTCCTTTCTCCCTTACCTGGGATGTGCTGTAACCAACATTACAGACCACGGGAAACCCGTATCAAAGACCCACCCTTGGGGGACGCAGCCCCTGCCTTGAACGACCACCTCACAGCTTCCCAGGCTCTCCACAATGTTAAACCACAAGAGTCTCCTCTCCCAGAGGACCCGCCGGCGTATTTTGGACCCCCGCCTTCATGCACAGACAGGGACCCCCCCCAATTTGAGCATAATACGCTGCCCATTGCACAACGCTGGGTACAACTTAAGTAAAATCCCAGGCAACATATAGATCATAATAAGCAATTTGCAAACACCTAGAAGATAATGTGATAAATAACAGCCAGTGTGGATTTGTCAAGAACAAATCGTGTCAAACCAACCTGATAGTTTTCTTTGACAGGGTAACAAGCCTTGTGGATGGGGGGGAAGCGGTAGATGTGGTGTATCTTGACTTTAGTAAGGCTTTGGATGCTATCTTGCATGACCGGCTCATAAACAAACTAGGGAAATACAACTTAGATGGAGCTAGTAGAAGACGGGTGCATAACTGGGTGGCAAATCAAAACTTCCTAACTGTTAGGGTAGTTAAGCACCAGCATAAATTGCCTAGGGAAGTGGTGGAGCCTCCATCACTGGGGATTTTTAAAAGCAGGTTGGACAAACACCTGTCAGGGGTCGTCTAGATAATACTGAGTCCTGCCATGAGTGCAGGGGACTGGACTAGATGACCCCTTGAGGTTACCTCCAGTTCCATGATGCTAATTAGCATCACATTTTTGTCTCACTTATGAGGGAGGAAGCCAGCAGTGTTGATAGCAGAGGTGCCTTTCAAATGCTCTAGAGGAAGAAAAGGGTCTAGGGGTGTGATGCTGATCCTGCTTACACTTGTCAGTCTGGAGTAACTCCTCGGACATCCGTAGCGTCCTGCCAGTAGACAGTGAGATCAGAATCTGGCTGTTTGTATTTTATTCGGTTATGTTTTGGTATCAAGCGTGGCTTCATCTTCTCTGAGATCCTTGTTAAGTAACATTCCCTGGCGTATGTAGCACAACCCCCTTTTCACCAGTTCCTTGGTTCACTTAACATGACTTTCACCGTCTATTTAATTGGCTTTAAACTCTATTGTGCTGGGACTCATCAGAGCAGGGACAGCTGGAAGCTACATTTTGTTGAAGAACAGACACCACTGTTAAAGTTGCTGATGACCTTTTCATGGTTCTTTACACAACAAAAAACAACATGCACGTTCCATACAATCTGTTGCAGCTGTATGTATGGCTACTGCATAGAAACACATGCCGCTGCAGTGCGGTTTAAGTGACAGATGCAACGAAAGTACCCAGAGAATCAACGGCCTGATCCAAACCTCTTCAAAGCCTTTGGATCAAGCCCCGGTGGTATTAATATAGAGACTCTCTCAGCTGCTGGGATTTTTATTTTGCCCATTTCGTTTTTATTAAGCTTTGGCTATGTGAAAAACCTGGCTTAATGCAATAAGAGCCATTGCTGATTGAATCAGCGCTCCGAGGTACACCAGCACTTTTGGTGCAATTTATTGCAGAACAGAGGAGTTCATTACAAATACTAAATGTCTAGCCCTTTATATGAGCAAATGGCCCCAAACCCTTCTCAATGTGACCGGATGCAGTCAGAGGCCCGGTGAGCTGTTAATGTGTACCTGTGCGGTGCCTGGAGATGACAAAGTAGAAGGGCATTTTTCTATCGGGACGGGGGCCTCCCTTTGCATATGTTTTGACTATCCCATTGCTGGTCATTTCAGCAGAGCCATCCAGTGCCTGTGGGATTGTGGTTTGGGGTTGTGAGTGGAGCTTAAGAAGAATAAACTCAGCTTTATCATCCCCATCCCAGTCTGGGCCCTATAGAAGGTCAGGGGCCTTGGGATCATTTGTGTCCTAAATTCACACTCCGGGCCTGGGGCAGGTTCCAGAAGCAGCTAGGCGACTTCCTTGCAGGCAGCTTCTTGGCCAGCAGCGGGGAGAGGAGGGGTTTCCTCCCAGTGGGAAGTGTGTGTAAAACAGCGCCGCTTCTCCCAGCCGGGGGCCAAAACAACACCCATGGCTTCCAGGAGAGCAGCACAGAGCCCAGCTCACAGCTTCGCCTGTTCATCTCAGCATCCCCACCTCTGCAAGTGGCTGCCCAGCATGTGGGGGTGGGGTGGGGCCGGGCAGCCCAGATGTGCTGCCTTTCAGATGCAATACAGGCACGGGCCAGGATTGGTTGGGGTGGGGGTTGTTTTGTTTTGTTTTTTTGTCTCCACTGCTGTCTGATTGGTTCCTTCCGGTTTCACGCGGGGTTCGGTGGACCGGTCAGTCCGTTACTCTGGTGTTCATATCTTTGAGGTTCCACTGAATATATTTAATGGCCCATTTTTCTCTTCAGACCGGCTTCGGCCTCTCTCATGTTCATGTCAACTCCCTCGCCCGGGCTAAAGGTGATGCATTCATAGAGGGCAAAAACATCACCTCCAGCAACCCTAAGGCCCCTTCCCTTCCCTTTTAACAAGCTATGACACGAGCTGCTGCTAGTATTTCTCCAATGGGAGAATGTGATAGAACGGATAGAGTAGAGGAAAAGGATTCAGGACTCCTGGGTTCTTTTCCTGCCTCTGCTTTGTGGCGTGACATTGGTTATATTGCTCAACATCTCTGTCCCTCAGCTCACTTATCTCCACCCTGGATGTAGTACCACCTCATGAGGGTCAGTTAATATCTCTGGGGCACTTTGAGATCCTTGGATGAACGGTGCTATGGAAAAGCAGATGTTATTGTAGTCAGAGCCGGCCCTTGGGTATGGAGAATCAGGGTGACTGCTCTGGGCTGGGCACTTTGGGGGGCTCTGCACCTCAGTGTGTGTGTGTCGTGTGGGAGGAGCTAGATTGGTCGGGGTGGGGTTAGAGGTTCAGGGGCCAGGCCGGCCCAGGGAGTTAGCAGGGGTCCTGGCGCTAGCAGCGGGGCTCAGGCCTGTCCTCATCGGCGGGAAGCACGTGTATTTTTTTTCTTGCATCCCAGCGCCACTGGAACAAACCAGCACCAGGTTGACCCCGTCTATTGTCCCTCGTCCCCGGACTCCTCCCTTATCCAGGGTCCGCGAGCCACAGGGGGCCCTCTCACCCCTAACACAGGTGCCGACCTGTGACTCTCCATTGTCCCTTGCCCCCCAGCACTGGTTTCTCCGCCCCACACCAGATTTAACCTGGATAAAAACGGTTAAGGGGGCCCGTACAGGCTGACTTGTCCCGGGCCCCGCACCCCCTAGGAATGGCCCTGGTTGTAATATTGGGCAATAAGATGATTTCTGGCTCTACCCTTTTCGGAACATTTCCTGAACTTTCTTCCTTTCCGTTGACATTTAACAGGTCTTGGCTAATTGTTTCAGGTCAGGGAATATTTTTAACCACTAACTGATCCCTGATTTAACATGCTTTAGGATACATGCAACTGTTATTTAATTGGCTAAAGATGCCTCCCACATGTACTGCATTACGGGCACTAATTAGGGAAGGTCATTCACTCACTGAGGGACAAATCCAGCAGTCTTTGCTAAGGCCGCAATTCAGCTAAGCCCTTCAGCGTCTGCTTAAGTCCCTCTCAAGTCTTAAAGTTAAGCATGGACTTAAATACTTTGCAGAATTATGCCCTGGGTCTGCCCTTAAGCAGCACTCCTATGAAACCCCAAACTCACTGAACTCCTTGGGAATTTGGCTACCATGGGCCAGGCAAAGGCTGGCCTGTGCTGTAAATTTCATTTGGTATTTATCATCCTTCTCTCCGTGGATTGTCCTGGAAATCTTCCCTTTAGATTCCTGCCTGGCAAGTCTGCTGGGCCAGAATTGATGGAGCTTTACTCATGCGATCTGGGTACCGACACAGCACAGAGGTGGTCAGTAAAGTTCACAGTTAAAGTACCGAACTTTGATTTTACAGAGCAGCCAGTAACTGGTCACAGGGAGCCACAGTTCCAAAGCGTTCTGACAACAGTCCAGAGGTGGCTGAGGTGTCCCAAAGTTGATGCCAGTGGTTTCATGTGTGTGTACATTTTTGTGTAACCCTACAGCACCGATGTGCCTGTAAGTGGAGGGTGAGACTGATCCTGATCTTAGTCCATGTAATAGAGTGGTCTGGCGAGGGTTAGTTAATATCTTAGTGCTTTGAGATCCTTGGGTGAATGATGTTATGGAAAAGCAGATGTTACTGGAGTAGCGGCCAGTGGAAAACAAGGAAAGAGGAATGTTCAACACACAAAGGGAGGGCTGGGAAATGAGTGATGAGTGATTCGGAGAAATCGTTACAGGCAAACAGACGCCAGGAGGTAAGGAGACACGGAGCCCATCTCTCCTAGGACACTCATTCAACTACTGAGCTGGGAGGGTCCAAAATCCTTCCCCATTTCTCAGCCTGCGGGAAACCAAGAGGTGTCCCATTTTCCCCCACCCATCAGGACAACAGCCAGCCTTGGCAGAGCCCTCACAGAGGCCAAGCACTGGATGGAGCTGGAGGCTAGGTCACTGTCCTGCTGTGGAAGTGGTTCCCCGAGCAGAGGGCTGAGGCGGAGGGCAGGGCGCTGTGCGGTGCCTGGCCCCATGGCTGGAGTATCACTGCAGGAGGCGGTGGGGCTGAGACAGCCTTTCGGTGGTCTGTCTGCAGCGTTCAGTCCGCAGGGCACTGGCAGAGTGGCAAACGCCTGTCACCCAGGCCCAGTGCTGGGAAGTGGGGCCTAGGAGTGAGAATGTTAAAGAGACAGTGCAGGCAGGAGACGTGTGACCAGGGAGGCAAAGCTGAGAGCTGCCACTTGGTCGTGTTGCCAACTTTCTAATCACACCAAACTGAACACCTCTGGCCGCCCCTTCCTCGAGGCCCCGCCCCACCCCAGAGGCCCTGCCCCTGCTTGCTCCATCCCCCACCCAGCCATCACTCACTCTCCCCCACCCTCACTCACTTTCAGGGGGTTGGGGCTCTGGGTGAGGCCAGAAATGAGAGGTTCAGTGTGCAGGAGAGGGCTCCAGGTTGGGGTGCAGGGCAGGGGGTGAGGGCTTTGGCTATGGGCTCTGGGGTGTGGCTGGGGATGAGGGGCTTGGGGTGCAGAGCGGGGGGCTGATGCCTTCGGCTGTGGATGTGGGTTCTGGGGTGTGGCCGGGGATGAGCGGTTTGGGGTGCCAGAGTGGGCTCAGGGCTGGGATAGGGGTGCGGGCTCCAAGATGGAGTTTGTGGGGCAGGAGGGGACTCGGGACTGGGGCAGGAGCTTGGGCTGCGGGAACCCATCAGTGCTTATCTTGGCCCCCAGGAAGTGGCCACCAGGTCCCTGTGGCCCCTAGGTGCATGGGTGGCCAGTGAGGTTCAGCCCTTAAAGGCACAGCCCCTAATTCCACACCATGCGCTCAGATACTATGGGGATGAGCCCTAAGCTAGCTGCCCTCGGTTTCCAGCTAATGGGGGGCGGTGGGGCTGGATGCTGAGTTTGGTGCCTTTGGGCTCAAGGGAGGGGGCAGTCTGCAGGGTTAGCCCAGACGCTTCGCTGAAACCAGCTCCTAATCAACCCTCCACCGGCCTATTATTTAGCTCTACTCCCTCCTTCCCTGGCTTCTCCCCGAGCCTCCACTGCACATCAGCCGTCCCGGCGCTAATGAACCAGCACTAGCTGCCGTGATGGTGAGCCCAGCCTTGGGAGCTGGGGATTATGTAGGACAAGAATGTCTGGGGCAGTTTGTTCCTTCCTGTTCCCGCTCCCGCTCAATGCCCCAGCTGATGGCAATCGCCTCTTCTCTGCCTGTTTCCTCTTGCAGCGAGCAATGGCTTGTTTGAGAACTGCACGGGCTGCGTCATGTGCTCGGAGGATAACGGCTGCATCGCCTGCCAGCAGCGTCTCTTCCTGCTGATCTGGAGGGACGGGATCCGCCAGTACGGGGCGTGCGTCCACGCCTGCCCACCGGGCTACTTCGGGGTACGAGGCCAAGAGGTGAACAGATGCACAAGTACGTAACTCTCCTGCAAGCTGCAGCACTCGCCTGCTGTCCAGAGGGGGGCACTCAGCTCCCTCTTGCTTCGCCCTCCCCCTCCATGTCCCACCTTATGATAAACAACACACTGGCCTGTCGGAAAGGGAGAAGTCTGGATTTCTCCTCTTCGTTTCCTCCCTAAGAACGCCATCCCTCCAGTCAGCTTTACAGTGCATGGGGAGCAGGGCTGTCTAGTGGTTAGAGCAGCAGGCTGTGCGCTAGGACTCATGGGTTCTATTCCTTGCTCTGTCACAGCTCTGCTGTGTGACTGGGGTCAGCCACCTCTTCTCTCTGCATCACTAAAATGGTGCGGGGGGGATTTTTCAATGTTGCCAGTGGGCTTTGAGATTCCCGGATGACTAGAGGTGCCCTGCTCTGTCGTCCCTCTTGCCCTAATGCTCCTCTTGCCAGCCGAGGGGCGGCGTCACTGACTGGTACCCCGTGCCTCCCTGCAGAGTGCAAGTCGCCGAGCTGCGAGAGCTGCTTCAGCAAAGATTTCTGCATGAAATGCAAAGAGAAGTTTTATTTGCACAAAGGGAAGTGTTTCAGCGCATGCCCGCCAAACACCACAGCCCGGCACAGCACCAGGGAGTGCCAGGGTAAGTCTTGGGGAATCTCTGCCCCTTTTCTTTTGGGACGCTCCTCCCCTGGTTCCCCCCTTGCTTCCTGCCCTTTCCCGTCTGTGCTGATTCCTGAAAAATCCCCCAACACTAAATACAGGGTTTCAGTCCAGAGCAACATTCCTCCACTCAGGGAATTCTAACGGGGGTTGCAGACCTGATGCAAAGCCCACTGAAATCAAAGGCGAGGCTCCTATGGGCTTCAGCGAGCTTAGGATCAGGATTAAAGGGGAAGGGCATGTTTTCTGAAAGCCTCAGACTGCAGGCATTACAAGTCTGTCTGCAGTGTTTCGTAGCCAAGCTCTGGCCCCTCGCTCAGGCTATGCTCACACGCATCTGGCTGCCTGGGGTTTGATGCATATAAATCTGAAATTCTGAGCATGCAAAAACTTGGCCGTGCAAAGCGTGTCGGCAGGAGGCAAAAAGGCCACGGCCGCGGTTACGTCACTGCTCTCTCCCGCCCCTGCCAGAGATGTGCGAGGTGGGACCCTGGAGCCAATGGAGCCCCTGCAGCAACGAGGGGAGAACATGCGGCTGCAAGTGGGGATTGAAGACCAGGATGCGCGAAGTGGTCCGGAGCGCCAAAGAGGAGACGCTGAGCTGCCCGGCCCAGCTGGAATCCAAGAAGTGTCGAATGAGGAAGCACTGCCCTGGAGGTGAGGAATGGGGTGTGGAAGGGGATGAGGCCCAGGCAGGCTGACCGAAGAGATTGTATTTAGTCCTTGTATTAGAGGCATTTGGGGGAAATTCATGCTCAACCCTTGTTTATGTCCCTAAACAACCAAAGAGAAGGTGCTGAGTTCATACGATTCCCCCACAACAGCCCATCTGTCGCGACTGGGAACCCTCGATCTCATCCTTGAAATCAGCCTGGGCCCATGTCCATAATCCATCTGGCTAGGAAGAGAATTGTGCTCACACGAGCCTCCACATGTGCGAAGCAATTCTGGAGCTGGCCCTGCAATCCAGCCTATTTCCTGCGGGGCTGTTCTGTCAGTCCAGCCGACCGCTGTGCTCTGAACGCCTGGCCGTGGCTTAGAAGTCAACCAGAGAAAGTGGGAAGGGCAGAGCCAGGAAGTGTCTAGAACCGATCAGACTTCGCATGGGGAGACTGTGTTAGAACCAGGAAATGAACACAGCTCTCGTTGGGGTTGCCTGCACAGCTCATTGCAGCGAACCGCCAAGCCACAAGGCCTTCCTTTCCCAAAATAACAGGAGGAGGCCAAACTATAGAAAGGGAGCAGACACTTGTTTTAGCCATTTGCAAAGCTCAGGGGTTGTGTTGGGGTGGGGGTTTGAACAATGGAATTACGAAGTGCTGAGCACAGTGACACTGTGTCACTTGTGGGCCTGTGGTTTAAGGCACTAATCTATATGGGTCAAATTGTGCATGCACCAATAGCAGCTGGAGCCCGACAAATGAGCCCCTGGATTCTAGGCCAGACTGCACTACTGCCTCACGTGACTTTGGGCAAATCATAACGCCGCTCTCTGCCACAGTTTCTCCATCTGCCCAATCCCTGGCTCAGAGAGGTAGAGTGAGAACATCACTGGTTTGAGGTCCTTGGACAGAAGGCTCTAGAAAGCTGCCAAGGATTATTCACACGCCTATTTGCTAAATTAATACTGAGTATTATGAAGGTGGTTTCTGATATGTGACACGACTCAAGGAGGTTTTGGCTAAATTGGGTTTTACTGCGCTAAGGTTCCTTTGACAGGCCCTGAAATCCATCCTGCGCCCCAATTCCAAACCTATACAGTTCCATTATCCAAACTGGGGAGCCTCCAGCTTCCAGGATAGCCTACTGCTGAAGCACAGACCCCTCTATTGCCACCATCTCTCCCTGTATCCAGCCATCGCCACTTTCAAGTTTCCCAGACAAGTGCAGGGGATTCTCAGCTTAGGAATCAAATCTCAAATCCTCGCTGTGGACCTTTGGGCCCAATGGAAACCAGAAGGGAGCTGAGGTCATTCTTGGATGTGATTGGCCGGGCTGTGAGGGTTTTAAGACATATTTGCTTAATCCCTGACTTGTGAGGAGGACTAGTCTGTCGCCATTGGAATGAGAGCCCAGTTCCCGGCCCCAGAGCGTGAGTGATTTACAGCTCTGAGCCTGGGCTCTACACTGCTTCAAGTGACAAAAGCCAAAGGTGGGAGACAGCAAACAGAGGATCAATCAGTAGCTCATAAAAGACGTGGGGAACGAATGCAAGGAAAGTGGGGAAAGAACGGGAGAAAGGAGCGATAAAGTGCAGAAAGGCGGAGTGATGGGCTGAAGTAAATAGAGATCTGGAGGCTGAGCAAAGAGAAATTCTTCTTCCTCCTCCTTCTTGGCCCTTTCAGCTTGAATTAGGAATAAAATAAGTCACAGATATTTTCCCCTACTAATGATGCCTATGAGCAGCGATCTTCCACTGGCCTATTGTTCCAGATAACTCATAGCAATGGGGAGCAGAACGGGAGCCAGGTGGCATGAGCTTAGGGAAAAAGTTGCTTTCTCCGCTTTCTCCTCCTCACCTGAGCTCTGGAAATGGGTGACAACTGGATGCCCCTGCTCTCGTACACACTGCTCTGGAAGTGGGATGTTCCCCTGGCGTTGAGCCAGGCTGCTGTGTGGGTGTTGTGTCGTGTCTCTTGCTTTGGCTGCTCCTCCGTGCCACGTGCACAATTGCATGTTTATTAGTCACTGACCTTTCAAAACAATGTGCTGCTCTGTAACACACCCTGCCGTCTCCTACTGTGCTGAAAAACAGATCCAGGCAGAACAATCCATATGTCATCTGGGACCGAGCCTCTGTCAATGATCTTGACTCCGCCCCGGGCCTCCTTGCCACCATCCTTACGGGGTTGGCACACAAGATCCCGGGACTGGTGCTGAAGAGGATCCTTGATGGGTCAGCGTAGCTGTTGATTCAGACTCCAGCCTGTCAGGCATGTTCCCAAGGCCTCCCCAATCACGGTTGCAGAAACGCATCTGGCCTATGGGGTTAACATGGATCCCAAGGAGGAAGCATAGGGCCCTCCCCAACTCTGGGGCAAGAAGCAAGGGTTAGTGAAAGGAGCGAGGTGTCTCGGGCGACTTCTCTCCACTTCATGGGAGGAGCAGCCTTCTCATCGGAGCCACCGGGGAACGGAACTGATGAGTCCAAGTTTCCTTGGATAGCTCAGTCTGTCCCCCGTGGATCGTGGAGCTCAAGTGGCCCTTTGAAGCTACCAGAGCAGAGCTGGGGGAGTTTTAAACACGAGGGCTCCTTTCAAACAGAGACATCAGAAGGGGGATTCTGCCTCCCCACGGGAGCATCAGATCTTCCCAAGGCTGTCAGTGAATCTGGTTCACAGACGCTGTTTGCGGGGAGCTAAGAAAGGCGTTTGCGTGGTGTCCTCCCGGGTCTTGACAGCTCAAGGTAGCATTGTGGGCTTGATTCCACGCTGGGAACTGACATGAAACAAAATGGAGAGAATGGGCTGGGATCAAAACTGCCGAAAGCTGCCGGGGTAACCTGGAGAAGGGGAAAGAAAACAGAGCCCCAGCAAGGAAATCAGATGTGGGGAGAGAAAAGGCAGAGAGCTGGGAACAATCCTGCCCAGTCCCTGGATCAGAAACCCCAGAGGAACAAAAGCCCAAGCCATGGGCCCGGCTTGTCAAAGCTCCAGACGCAGGCACGAGCTTACACCTTGGTTCAGAGGGTGAACTCAGCCTGGACACCGGGGCTTCAGCCCATTAAATTCCAGCGCCAGTGGGTATTTCAGCAGCGCTAGTTTTCTGCCCAGAGGCGTAGGTCAGGCAGACAGTGGAAGAAAGGCCCATGTCTCAAGAGACCCGCCAGGAAAGGGTGTGTGTGTGTGTGACTGCCCGCACCTTCCGTTGCCGTCCCTTTAGATCCCCACACACCAAGCGGGGTGGCTTTGATGGCACAGCTGAGGTACTGGGGGTGTTCCCCGCCCCGGCCTGTGCGAGCCACGCAGTGCTGTGACCAAGGGTTGTGTCTTTCCAGAGGGGGCGCTGTTCTCAGGGAATCAGCGATGCACGATGGGGCTAGGGGACGCTGGCATCCTTCAGATGAAGCCTAAAGCCTAATGCCTGACCAATGCCTATAAAGATTGGGTGGCCCCTTTGCAAGATCAGGGGTCATGACCAAATCCCCAAGGGGGTGTTTCCACTTCACCTCTAGAACCACTCCCCACTGCGACTGAACACAGTGTTCTTCACTTCCTGTCCTAAACTGTCCTGCAGCGTGGCTGGTAAATCCCAAAGGGGCAAGGCTGACAAGAGGGGAAAACAAGTGCACTAGGGTCCCCCCAAAATGTCGGGAGCTGGAGTGAATGGGAGGAGTTGGGCCCAGCCAATGTGATGTGTTGGGGCCCCAAATTTCTCTCAGTGGGCCTGCAGAGGTCGCTGTTTCTGTGTGGTCAATGAAATGGGCCTCCATGGATAGTTTTTCTGTACAGGCTTGTGGGGTTTGAAAAGGGCTTTACAAAGACAGGAGCTATATAGGGATTTGATCGAGAGGCCATTGAAATCAATGAGACTCTTCCCTGTTCTTTTAGCTCAGGCCCTAGGTGGCCTGTCCTACAGGAATGCGTGGGATTGTTCTGGGTGGACAGGCATTGGTGTGTGTAGAAATGTGTAGGGGACTTTGACAATTCCCCCGCCCTCCGGCGTGAATGTCCCCTTCGGGGAGCACACCAGCAGAAGCTACGGCCGGGGCAGACACTCCCGGAGCCAACTCGCTCGGGGCTTGGCCGCGTGGCTTGTACCACAAATGAGAAGAAAAATGCAGAACGAATCTTCTGCCGCATGGGAAGCCCCGGCAGGCGGGCTCCTCTCAGCAGAGCGGAGCTGGGAGCAGCCGCGGCGAGGGGGGGCACCAAGCAAACTCCATGCTCATGTGTTCCCAATTGCCCAGATTACGGATCGCCCCGGGGTGGGTGTCAGCTGCTGTCAACGCCAGAGAAAGTTCCAGGGATGAGGGGGAGCTGACAGGGTGCCAGGATTCTCCTGGAGTTTTATGTTTCTCCTCTTTACTACCCCTTCCTCCAGCTTTCCCGTGTCCGTCTTTGTTTCCTTCATTTCCTCTGACCAGCCCCCATTGCCACTGGCTCTACAAGGCAGGGGTGGGGAAAGGGCTCTTTTCCCTACTATGCTGGGGGCCATTGTAGAGACCTCCCTCCACAGGCTGTCCCAGAGGGACACACCCTCCTCTCCAGGCCCAGGACGGAGCCTGGTTTGATACCCGTCTCTCCCAGCATGGGGGAAATCCGCCAGTGCAGGGAGAACCGCCCATTGGCTCGGAGGCCCGCTGGGCAGAGCTGAGAGGAACGTTTGACCCTGATCCAAACCCTGCTGAAGTGGCTGGACATCTATCCCCCAACTCCAGTGGGCTTTGGGCCAGGGGGTCTCTTTGCGTTAACCACACAGCCCAAGTCTGCTCCTGGGTGCCCGCCCCCTGCTAGAAAGAGGGTGGGGTCTTATCTGTGCTGCTCTCATGTTCCTCTCTACGGCAGAGATCGGTCTAAAGTGAGCCCCCCCATTCCCAACACAGAAAGACGGGTGCCCAAATCCCCGAGGCAATGCCTGAATCCCAGAGAACTCAGAGGTTCACCGGGTGGGGGATGGGATCTGTCCTCACATTGTACAGATGGGAACTGAGGCCCAGAGAAATTAAGTGACATGCCCACAGACACCCAGGGAGTCTGGGACGGAGCAGGGGTTTGAACCTAGGTCTCCTGAGTTCCAGCTCAGGCCATCCTTCCTCAGCTCAGTACAAAACTCCGGGAGATGGAGGGTCCATAGTATTACTGCCATTTCACAGACGGGGAAACTGGGGAAACAGGGCACTTAAATAACGACCCCAAGAGCACAAAGCATGTCAGTGTTAGACCTGGGAGGAGAATGCAGGAGTCCTGCTGGGCTGGATGGAGGCCTGGGGCTCCCAGGCTCCTGTTCCAGTGACTAGCTCCTCTCCCCGCACAGGGAGCATCCCTTTCCAAACAAACTCCTTTCACCGCAGTGAGCTGAGAAGTAACACCAGGTTTCGAAGGCGTTCCCGGCTCCTAAGCCACCGGGCGATCTTTTCTGTGTTTCAGAGAAGCCCGAGACCATCAAGAAGACGAAAAAGGAAAAGAAACAAAACAAGCAGAAGGCAGATTCGCTGCAATGCTCCTAAACAGCGTCCTCACAGGTGGGACTCTGGGAGGCAGTGCTGGAGGCGGCCCCATGGGAGCATCGTGGGGCACAAAGGTCTTCACCCTGTGGTCTCAGCAACATTCCCCTTTTGGCTTTTGTTTCTCCACCTTTTTCAGCTGGTGAATATTGAACAAAGCCCCCCCAACACACACACACACCCTACTGCTTCTTTTGAGGCCCTTCATGGCCTGTGAAACATTTCCTCTTCAGAAAATCGAATGTGTAGCCCGATGGCGAAAGCAAAGCTCTGTTTTCTCCTCTGCCCCTGATGCATCCTCACAGTTCAGCTCCTTCTCCAGTGCCACCGGAGCCAGCCACCTTGGGGAGCCCAGTGACAGCTTGCGAGGAAGCCAGCGTGATGGGTTCCCCCCCTGCCGCCCGACTCAGCTACCGGCCCAGCGAGAAGAGCTACAGAACGGCGCCGAGTGGGGCCTGCGCCGCCAGGGGAAAGAGGAGCTTTGAGCCTGGCACCGAACAGCCTCCTCCTCCTTTAGAGATGGCAAATGTCTTGAGAGCAAAGGGGCAAGTTATCACTGTGAGGCGCCATCACCCAGCGCGGCGGTGCTGCACACGTGGCCAGCAGGACATTGGACGGACACTGGGCCTTCACCAGCTCTCCTGGAGCTGACGGTGGGAGGGGCCCCTTTCTCTGGCAGGCTCATTCCCTGCCTCCAGACTGGATTTACGTGGCAGGTTCCCCCTGCTAGCCAGTGGAACTGGAGCAGAATGCCGACAATGGACCGCGCCTTTTGGCCCGTAACCAGGAGGCGGGGAGCGGTCTCTCTCGGAGAGCCCCGTCGTTGCTACGTTACAGCACAGCTGGCCAGGCCTCCAAGTCCCCCACAGCACTTTCAGCCCAATTCCGTGGCCACGCAGCTGGTCTGAACTGCCCCCGTGCCAAGCCTCCCAGCCTTCCCCTTCCAACTCTTTTCATGCCTGCTGCTCCTGCAGACCCCTGCTCGCGAGGGAGGAGGACTGCACACAGCACTGGTTCTTTCCTGGGCGCCAGCTGGCTCTCTCGGCTGCTTGAGAAATGGAAGCAGTGGGGGAGAGCCGAGTGACTAGAAAAGGGGGGACTTTCCCCAGGCTGGAGATCTCAGCCTAGAGGAACGAGAATTGCAACGGGCCCTGGCCATGCTCCATTGTCCTCCCCAGGGCTGTGGCCAGTGCCCTCAGCTGCCCTGGCACTGCAAACCTGGCACTCAGCGCAGGATAGGCCCAGACTCCAAAGACGGAGCCCCAGCATCCAATCCCGCAGGCCTTACTCAGGTACCACTCCTATTGTCTGCGTAAGGGCTGCGGGGGGGGGGGTTGACAAACTGGGGCAATAGAAGAATCTTGCTTCCCTGCAACCCCACAGACTGTCCTTCACTTTCAAGCTTGGTTGAAATCCTGGACTGAGAGTCTGGAGAGCTGAAATTCTGGAAGTAAATCTCTTGTCCTATTGCCATGCAGGACTAGGAGGCAAACATGAGAGACCACCAGAGATTTCATGAGCTTCCCAGCCCACCCTTTCCGTGGAGTTTATCCAAGTGCCAGAGAAGGATCTGAGCTTCTGGATCCTTCACTGGACCAAAAGCAAACTCTGCCCCTTTAGTGATCAGTCCAGGCCTCACCCAGGACACGCCCCCTGGGGATCTGGGGACCCTGCCGTGTTGGTGTGCAGAAGGGGTTAGAGTGTATCCGTGGCGAGCAAGAAGACAGGCAGCTTGCAGCTCTTGTTTTCCAGTTCCAGACCTCCTCACACCCTTCGCCAAGGGGAGGGGGAGAACTCAAGACCTTTCACAGCAGACTTTCCTGAGCGTCCCGCCCAACGGAGTGGTGTAGATACCAGATTAAGACCTGTTAGGGCAGAGTTCCAGACCCCTAAGGTGGGAAGAGGACATTACATGGGGGACATGATAGCATTGCAGCTAAGAAAGAATTGTTCTATCAAATTACAACTCTGTCCTACCAACAAGCTAGAGCTGGGAACGAACCAAAGCTAGATCTAAGCCCCTTCCTCCCTCCAAAACCCTAGAAATGGTTAGCCCTGGCTACAGGTGGAGGTTTTGTACCTTAGGGCCTTCTCTATCCACGCAGAGTGAGCAGATAGCAAGTCTGAAAAATCGGGATGTGGTAGGAGGTAATTGGTTCATATATAGGACATAGCTCCGACTATCAAGACTGTCCCTATTAAACTGGGACTTCTGGTCACCCTAAGTCCCCACACCCTAAATTTCTAGCAGCGTCAATGCTGTCTAGTATTCTAACTCATGTCCAGGATTCTGGAAAATTAGGTTTTATTGTCTATATAAATAAATATATATATTATGTATATGAAATATGGAAATTTATTTCTAGAAAATCTGTGTATTTAAAATGTCTCTTACTATATATATATATATATATATATATTCTTATGCTAGTTTAAAATAAGAATTTTGGTTTTAAATAAAAGTATTGTACATAGCAATTTGTGGTTCAAACTTTGATGATGACGGGGTTGTACTAGCCAGGAGTTTAGGGCAGTGGTAACCGGTTGCTCATTTTTTGTCATATAAAAAGTTAGCTAAACAATGCCAACCCGTTCCTACAGGGAATGCCTTGTGTGTCATTTTTACTGGTGACCACGAGGTGGCACTGTCAAGTAAGGAATGGCTAGTATTATTTCCTGCTATAAATATATTCTTGAGGTTTAACAGTTCCTTTCCCACGAGGAAGCAACATTCAAAGGCATCAAGGATTCTAATAACTTGGGTTTATGTATCACCCTGCGTTGCCTCTGCAAAGGCTGCTGGTTGGTTTGTTTACTAGTAAATAAATATCTGAAACCCTCCAGCGTGTGCATCGTGTCTTTGCTCACTGACACTGACCAGGACTTGGAGAATCCAGTTTTAGATTACAGATTGTTTGCTTTCCATCCTGGGTGCATGCTCCCCATTCCCTATGGGGGCAGTGGGGCCCGGGGCAGTGGGCTGAGCAGAGATGGGGTGGGCATTCCTGGCTCTGCCACTAATTTGCTCGGCCAAATATGCTCAGTATCCCAACCCCAAACAAGCAAAAATCACGAGAGTGCTTCAAAATCAGGATTCTTTTCTAATGTACATTTTGGATCCTTTTCATTTGTCTTTTGGATTTTCAGCTTTAAATCTCAGGCTTTTCTCTGCAGCCACAAGGGCTAGACCAGGGGTTTTCAAACTGGGGGTCGGGACCCCTCAGGGATCATGAGGTTATTATGGGGGAGAGTCAAAGTTGTCAGCCTCCACCCCACACCCTGCTTTGCCTCCAGCATTTTAACTGTGTTAAATATGTTAAAAAGTGTTTTTCATTGACAAGGGGGGGTTGCACTCAGAGGCTTGCTGTGTGAAAGGGGTCAGCATTCCCCCTGCCTTGCAGCCAGGTGTTATCCGTTCCGCAGAGCACAAGTGCAGGGGAGGGTGCCCAGATCTGACTAGCTACAGCCAGAGAAGGAGGAAGGTTGGTTTACCCGTCAGCATCCAGGATGAACGGTCCCCCCTCCCCCACCCCGAGCAGAAAGATTAGGTGGGAAGGTGGGAAAGATTAGATTTGCTTTGCTTTTATGCTTCGTGGAACCCTTCCACCTCTCCCGAGCCAGCCTGCTAATCCAGCCTCCAGGTGTGAGAGCAGAGGCGGTGGTTAACCTAGAACAAGGATACACATAACTGCCTTCAGTGGAACCGCTGGAAGGAATCCCGGAGCCGTGGGAAAGGAGTCACCCTTCTGGGCTTTCAGCCAGACCTGCCAAAAGGTGCAGGGAATTCACACAACGGGGGCCAACATTTACACCAGCTAGGACGTTTCCAGGGCATCAAAAGGGAATGGACAATGGAAGGGTTGCTTGTGAGAGCAATAACAATGCTAATTCCCCAGCCTGGCATCCTGGCCAGCAGGGCACTCGGCCTACGGGTATGTCTATACTACCTGCCGGATCGGCAGGGAGTGTTCGATGTATTGGGGATCGATTTATCACATCTCATCTAGACGTGATAAATTGATCCTCAAACGCACTCCCCATCGACTCAGGAACTCCAGCTCCGCAAGAGGTGGAAGCAGAGTTGACGGGGAAGCGGCAACAGTCAACTCACTGCCGTGGGGATGGCCAGTAAGTCGACCCAAGATACTTCGACTTCAGCTAAGCTATTCATGTAGCTGTGTATCTTAGGTCGATACCCTCCCCTCACCCCTCCTCCTAATGTAGACCAGCCCTCAAGTCACACGCACATGTGAGTGTAACTGAGACCACCATACAGCCGGGGGTCATTTGCTGGGATAGAGAATCCTAGACGTGTCGGGTCAGAAGGGACCTCAGAAGGTCACTGAGTCCTTCCCCCAGGACCAAGCATGCCTAGACCATCCCCGACGGGGGTTTGTCCAACCTGTTCTGAAAAACCTCCAGTGATGGGGATTCCACAACCTCCTTGGAAACCTATTCCAGGGCTTCACCACCCAGATTTTCCTGCTATCTCCCCCGCTGCTCCCTTGCTGCAGATGACGCTGATGTACTTCATGCTTGCAGAGTAATCTGCTTTCTCCGTATTGTGCCCCTTTGCATTTTATCCCCGGTTCAGGTAGGAAAAGCCTGACAGCGGACAATCTGTGTGTGTGAGAGCATGTTTGATGTGCGACTTATAAATCATCCTGACTGTCCCCTGAGGGCCTGACCTCTGAGTGCAAATCTTTCCTCCAAATTCCCATCTGCTACTATAACCCCGCAGATTCCTTCAGGCTGTTTTCCAGGCGCTTTCCTCAAGAATTTGCTGCAGAAAGCAAGAGCGTTTTCTTTTCCTACATCTCCCAATGCAGAGCCGTGAGGAGCAGCCAACCCAAATATCCCCCATGAGGCATATGAAGGAAGATGGCGAGGATGCTCTGCTAGCCAGCTGGACTGTTCAAAGCCAACAGGATGGGGCAGGCAGTGTCTTGTCTTGACACATTTCTGGAAATATTCCTGGTAGCGTTCGAGCCTTGAACAACCCCTGCTGCTAACAAAGGCCGTGTAACGGGAAATCTTGGACTCCAGCATTTTTCTCCCCATTCTGTTGCAATCTCTGTTGACAGATTAGATGCCTAGGGCCAACTCTGCTCCGTTTCCCACACACCCTTGCTGGAGCCCCCGGGGGAGTTCAGGTGCAGTTGGGAGAAGAATTGAAGTCTGGATTGAGGGGAGCGGGGCGGGGTGACGACGATGCAGCATTTGGCTCAATGTGTCCAAACCAGAGCAACCGTTAAAAGCTTTTCCTGCCCTTGGTCTTTCTAAGCGTCACCTCCCTCTTGAAGGCAGAGAGTTTCCCCACGAGCTGGGGGAGCAACTCTGGATTGAAGAGTGATAGCCTCACTGGCTAATTTTCAGGAGAAGAAAGTCAAATAAGTCAACACAACCAGCAAGTCACCCGAAAACCCCAGCCCTGTGTACAGAGTCTGACCTTCCCAAAAACATTCCCCCTGGGTCTCTTCGCACCCTGCTCCTGACTAACTGCAGGAGGAAGAAGGAAGCTCAAGTCAAGTTCATCCCTTGGTGACCTGGGACGAGGCACCTCATCACAGTCATCTCTAGGGCCATGGTCGAGCAAACAGCCATGCATGTGAATACTGAAGACTCACCTAGGTATGACGTCAAGCCCAGGTATTATCAGACCCTACAGACCTGCAGGGCACCATTTATAGACACATTTGCTGAGAATAACCCTGATCTTTGCTGTGCTTCCTTCCACGAAACGCACCTGTCTTCAGCTTTTGGTTTTCCTGTCTTACCCTCGGAACGGAGGCAGCAACCGGTGCAGGTCCCCATTCTGTTCTCCTCAAAGTTGACGGGAGTTTCGCTGTTGGCTGAAATGGGAGCCCATCAGGCGGTGTGTTTCGGGGTTCAGATCATGTGACAGCCTGGATCCGCAGCGAGCTGTACACCTGGCATGTTTTGGATTACCACATGGATTGCTTGGCGTCCACATTGTTTAATTTGAGAATGGAGGGTTTCATGAACATGCCAATTCTCTGCCTGTTTTCAGCCAATAAAATCCTTCGGTGTCCACAGTTTTGCCTTCGCGCCAGTTCTGCTCACATCAAAGGGAATCATTGGTTCTGCTCTTTCAATGCCTGTGACCCCGGCGTTATGCCCATTTCCAGGACAGAACTGATCCATCGTTCCCCAGCAAATGGATCCTCACCTACTTCCTGTTCCCAAGCAGCATATTTTTACTGCGAATAGCAGATGGCTTCAGTAGTATCTAAAGGATCATCTCTGGCGCTGTGTAGCCTGGGAAGCACTAAATGGCCACTCGACCTGATTAGTAACTGAAGTAGAACTCAGGCAGAGCTCACAAGCCCAGCAGTTTCCAGGATGAATAAGCCGACTCATCGGAGGTCACAAAGCCAAATGGAGCCAAATGGGATTTTGCCGAAATTCAGCATCTTGAATTAGTAACACTCAGGGTGACCAGATGTCCTGGTTCTATAGGGACAGTCCCGATATTTGGGGCTTTGTCTTACAAAGGCACCTCTTACCCGCAACCTCGTCCCGATTTTTCCACACTTGCTGTCTGGTCACCCCATTAACACTGAATATTTGGTTTCTCCGATTGAAACGAAGTTCTGATAGATGTTTATTGACGATGTGGGAGCCTGGGGTCGCTTTGGATAATAATCTCCAGTGCGTCCCAGTGACAGACTGCAGAGGCCTCCATGGTTAAGATTACAGGCCAAACAACAGCATCACGATCCTGTTATCCACATGCGACAGATGGGGAAATTGAGGCATGGGCGGGCGTGGGGGGAAGGGCTAGTTTTCACATTGCCCCCAATTTGGAAGCAGAGTCACTGGGGCTGCCCAATGCAGCCAGAGCTGCCAGTGGCGTGATACCCCACAGACCCTGCGTGGCGGGGGTGTCCAGAGCCCTCAATGAACAGCCTTTCCCTCACACCTGTGTCTGCCAGGCAATTGTTTGCATTACTGAACGTTTCGGGGGGCTCTGGGTTTTATTTACAGCTCCATTCTGGCCCTTGTGCAGCTTGCCTCAAGTTTGCTGGGGGCAGAGCCAGCCTCTTGCTTGCATCCCACTCTGGGGTGAACAGGGGAGCATGGAGACAGCTCCTTCCTTGCACCCCGACATGGGAGGATGCACAGCAGAGCTGGCTGTGCTGTTCCATGGGGCACATGCACTCTCCCAGCAGGGACTGGGGCGGAGCTCAGGGTCTGCTGAGGCCCAGTGCATTCCAGAGCCCTCCCTAAGGCCACTGGCCTCCCCGCTGCCCCAGACATGAGGCAGTGGCTGAGGGTGTTTTGAATGATCAAGTGCAACTGTCCCGGGTCTCACCATGGTTCATACCCATTACCCCCTCTAGTTCCACCCCAAACAGCCGCTCCCTGTACTTGGCTAGCTAGACCCTCCCTGGGGACTGCAGGTGGATGCTGGAGAGCAGCATCATTTTTGCAAGCATTCAACCCTCCTCCCCTGCCCTCCAGGCTGCATTTCATTCTCCTGCGGATCACGTCTGACTCCGGGTCCTCGCCCAGCTGTGCTAGGGGCTTGGGGTGTCCTCGGTGCCGCTTGTTGTGGTTAGCGGAGAGTTCCAGGCCGGCTGATCGTGGAAAGCAGAATTTGTCCCCGTGCGTCCTTATGCGAGTGGCCATCTCCATCGCGTTGTCTCCATACAAAGCAAAATCACTTGGCTCTGCAGGTCTATAACCTGTGCCCCAGCTGATTCCGATCTCTCTCACCAGCGTGAGCGGCTCCTTCGGCCAGTCTCTGGTAGCTCCTCTTCTCAGCCTGTCATTCTGAAGACACAGGCAGGAATGAGGCAAAGCCCGTAGGCTTTAAGGGAGGGTGGGCGTTCTGCCCTTGGCTGCTCCCGGGAATGAGGTCGTTATAGGTTTATAAGAGGCACCGACTCTCCCAATAAACCAGTACTGGGCATGCTCTGTAGCTGTATTAAAAGATCTGGTGTCAGATCCTGACCTCACTCACAGCAGGGTAAAGAAGGCCCGACTCCCCGGCGGTGTAAAATGAGGGGATGGAAGGTCAGAATCAGACCTGCCATCCAGCCCACCCTAAGTCCCATGGGACTGGGGGAGAATTCCAACCCTCAGCTGCTTTGAGGGGCACCCTGGACACGGAGGATGCTGTTATCTGGAATCACCGCAGGCCGATCCCCTGCTAGGGAAAAAAATGCATCTGTCCCAATGTGCCTCGTTTGGGTGCAGTTCCCATGACGACCGCAGGTGCATCCTGGATTTTCATGGCCATTTACACAGCCATTATTGCCTACGTCCAGTGCCCCTCCTGCATGCAATTGGGTGAAGGAGTGTGTGAGACATAGCCACAAATTTTAGCTGGGTCTTAAAGAGTATCTGACCACACGTTGCTCAGAGGGGCCCAAGGCACCTACATTCACAGCTGACTCTAGGGAGAGAGAACGGTGTTTAGGGAAGGGATGCAGACGGAGGCCAGGCATAAAGAGAAAGTCTGGGCTGACGAAGCCCCAATCCTACACTCCTTATTCAGGCAACATTCCCATTTGAAGTCCCTGATCCAAATTCACCCCCTGGGAAACCTCAGTGGGGATCAATTTGGCCCAGTGATATCAGTGGGCATTTTGCCTGAGATCAGGGTCTGAGTGAAATGACAGCCAAGCACCGAGAAACGAGGCTGGTTTGTAAATCTCCACCGGCGGTATTGACAGAGTCCTGCAGTCAGAGGGGAATGGCAATTGGGTTGGGAAACCGGGGGCCAGATTAGGTGCACAGTGCTGGGTCGCTGTGTGTGCAGATTACCACCACTGCACATCCACTGCGCCACGCCCTGAGATCTGCGCATGCAAAGTGGGGGTGCAATCCCACAGGTTTCTGCAGGGCTGGCCTGACTGAAAACCTGGCCTGGGGTGTCAGGTGAAGATTAATGCCCCTCCCTCCTCGACTGGGAGGGCCCAGGCCTTTGGTTTCTGCTTAGAGCCCTGCTTGTCGGCTTGGCGCTGTCAGGGACCCTTTGACCCGCTGGGGGACGTGGTTTAAAAATAACCTGGCGCTGACGGCAGCAGGTGTCATTAATCACACGCTAGACTCCACTGCCAGGCCTGGGGCGAGACCGGCGCCGGGGCTTGGGCTATCCAGAGCCGACCTCAGGCGTGTTCGGGAGGCGTCGGCTGATCACAAAGGATGCACAGGAGCAGGCTCTGCCCACAGCCAGTTCTCAGGGCCCAAGCCAGCACCAGGCCTCATTCTGCAGGCGGGCCGCTGGGTGGGGGACACTCCCCCGCTGGGCTGGCCAGCAGAGGCTGAGAGCAGAAATCAAGGGGAAGATGCAGCGTAATGCACAGAGGAGGGCAGCAAACCCCACGGAACTGCAGGCTGCAAGACAGCCCCTGTGCAGAGCATCTCGGAGGGGGCGAGGGCCGGGGCAGGGGGTGATGCGAACACGGGATTTCATCGCGCTCTCTGCCCGATCTGCTCAGCAGAGAAAGGGAGGCAAGGGATCATTGCTCCAGCGCGCGCCCTTGGCACAGGGATGGTGAGCTCCAAGCCCTTCGTGGGTGGGTGAGCCCTGGGACTGAACCCAGCCCCAGAGCTGGAAATCCTTCGGCGTGGGAGAAATTCTCACCAGGATGTGAACTTTGTGGCTAGAGTGAGCTGAACCGGCTCCTCATCCCCCAGGCACCCCTGAGTGAGCCTCGGGGAGCTGTGATCCACACACAGACCCACACGGCCCAGCCATGCCTCCCGCCCCCAGGTCTGCAATGAGCCAAACCAGAATCCTGGCTCTGAGCCTCCCGGGACTTTCGGGAAATTCACATCTGGATCCAGATCCAAACTTTGCAGCTGGGCCGGTCCCGAGGCAGCAGAGGGGAGGAAGAGATTGCTCCATATGGGTCAGTGGACAGGAGGGGGGGGGCAGAGGCTTTGCAGCAGAGGAGAGACACTCCCCCCCCCCTCAGCAATGGCAGCACCTGGAGCCCGGCAGCACCGCCTGTGGGTGGAGTGTGGGCAGGGCCACACCTGCCTGTTTGGGGAGGCACAGCCTCCCTCAGCCTTCCCCCGCAGCCGCCCGCCATGGCCATTCTATGATGTGAGCTAGGGGCCGGGGGCCGGGGAGGGGCGGTCACTGCTCCTCAAGGCAGCCTGGGCTCCCCACTACACAAACACTGTCAGACGACAACTCAGCTTGTTCTCCTGCCTGACACAGAGAGCCTGGCCTGGCTATGGGCAGAGCCAGCTTTAGGGGCGGGCAAACAGAGCGTCACTCTTATTGCCAACTGCCATGTATGGCAAATCGGGGTGGGGGGGTAAATTTCCCGGATGCCGCTCGGAGGAGGGAGGGGGTGAGCCCCGGGCAGCAAAACACCAGAATATCGAGGCCTGGTGCTGACAATGGGCATTTAGTACAAGATCAGGTGCACAGGCCGGAGTGGTTAGGACAAGAATTCAGCAACACAAAAATGGCCAGACTGGGTCAGATCAAAGGTTCATCCAGCCCAGTGTCCTGTCTGCTGACAGTGGCCAGTGCCATGTGCCCCAGAGGGAATGAACAGAACAGGGAATCATCAAGTGATCCATCCCCTGGTGCTCATTCCCAGCTTCTGGCAAACAGAGGCTAGGGACACCATCCCTGCCCATCCTGGCTAATAGCCATTGATGGACCTATCCTCCATGAACTTATCTGGTTGTTTTTTGAACCCTGTTATAGTCTTGGCCTTCACAACATCCTCTGGCAAGGAGTTCCACAGGTTGACAGTGCGTTGTGTGAAGAAGTACTTCCTTTTGTTTGTTTTAAACCTGCTGCCTATTAATTTCATTGGGTGGCCCCTAGTCCTTATATTATGGGAACAAGTAAATAACTTTTCCTTATTCACTTTCTCCACACCAGTCATGATTTTATAGACCTCTATCATATCCCCCCTTAGTCATCTTTTTTTCAAGCTGAAAAATCCCAGTCTTATTAATCTCTCCTCATACGGAAGCGGTTCTATACCCCTAATCATTTTTGTTGCCCTTTTCTGAACCTTTTCTAATTTCAATATATCATTTCTGAGATGGGGTGACCACATCTGCACTCAGTATTCAAGATGTGAAAGTACAATGGATTTATATAGAGGCAATAGGATATATTCTGTCTTATTATCTATCCCTTTCTTAATGATTCCCAACATTCTGTTGGCTTTTTTAACTCCCGCTGCACACTGAGTGGATGTTTCAGGGAAACCTTCCCCAGTCACCGAGCTGGCTCCTCGCTCCCAGCCGAGATACAGCAGGAATCCATCTAAACATCCTGGATTACAAAGTGCCCTCAAAGTCCCCTGAGCAAAAGGAGACAAACAATATCAAGCAGAGAGATCAAACTGCAGCCCCGTGCAAATAAGCAGAGTCCTTGCTGGGAAAACAGCCGGCAGAAGAACTGGGTCACGCTAGACATGGTCCTAGGAGGAGTCCTGGGCCCCCTGAATCCAGAGCCACGTGGGGGCAGGGCAAAGGGGTAGTTTGCCTTGCCACCCCCACCCCCCCTCGATTTGAGAGGGCCCCACACTGAGTGGTGCTATCACCATCTTCATGGGGCTGTGGCACCACCCGGTTTGGCCTGGCTGTCCCTCCGCGATGGTCCAAACCTGTGTGGCTTTGACAGGACCCCCACTGCAGGGTGCATCCAGGGGGGCCTTGCTCTGTCCCCCAGGACATCCCCTCCGAGGTCATTTTTTTTAAAGGGGGCGGGGGCTGAGGTCCAGGTTTTGCCCCAGGCTCCCGAAATGTGCGGCCCTGCCTTGATCGCACGGCAGACGTTCCAAGTCCTCTTGTCCAGGCCAGAGGGACGAGCTGCTCCCTTCTCAGTGGTTCCTCCAGGAGAGGAGTTTTGCTTCTAAAGAGGATTTGGCAGCCCCGGGGACAACCCAAACAACCTCTCTAAGGGATCCTAAATCACTCGTGAAGTGCCTCACTGGATCCGTGTTCCTCTACGCTCTAGGATGATCTTTGGCCGGGATGTTTTCCCGGTGGACTTTCCTTGCAGCGGAGTCAGTGAAATACAGGCCCCAGCTCCTCAGATATTATAAATAGAAACGGGCAGGGAAATATATTTGCCTTCCTGTCACTTCCCTGCACCCCGCAGGGTCACAGCTGGTGCTGATCAGGGAGGGACAGACTGGGAAATGTGGCCTTGCTGGGACCATGGGGGAGAAGCTAAAGTGGGGGCTGGCGGGGAAGAGGGGATTCAGGGCTGGCGCTGAGCAGAGACCTCACCCCTGCCTGCAGGATCGGAGAGTTTCTCTTCCCATTTCTTGCTGGGGTCACTCCACGGGTCCTCGGAAGAGCAGGCAGATAGCCAGGGCCCAGGCAGAGGGGAAAGCATGAGGGAGGGAGGGAAGGCAGCCCAAGGCGTGTGTGTGTGTGTGTGAACATTTCTGATTACATGTGAAACTCGAGCTCCCTGCAGTGGGCTAGGAAAGAAAAAAGCCAGAAGTATTGTTTTTAAACACAAGAGGGCCGGGGCTACTGCCTAGCCAGGAGACCGATAAAAGGGCTGGGAGGGCCGGGGCTGCGTCCAGAGGCGAGGACGGAGGAAGTGCCAAAATTACATTATTTAGACTTCGTTTAAAGAGCCCAATAACTTGTTCTGCGCAAACAGTGGCTTGAAACCTGCAGCCCGGAGAGCGATGTCCCCTCCCGCTCTGCATCCTTCAGGGAGGCACAGGGAGTGCGGGCTCTAGCCAGGGCGGCGTGCGAAGCAGCTGGAGCAGAGCTCTCCCACCACCATGCATGGTGCGACTCTCCAGCTGGTGGCCTTTGCCTGCGTGATGGTGGCTTTGTGGGCAGATGGGGGCCAGCGGAGGGGGCCAGGCGGCGGGAGCAGGCGGCGAGCCCACCGGGTCCAGCAGGGGCAGTGCAGTTACACCTTCGTCCTGCCCGAGGCCGAGCCGCAGCCCTGCCCGCCGACGGGGGCGACCCTCCGCGCCGACGCACTGCAGGGGGACTCGCCTGCCGCCACGCTGCAGACCCACAACTGGTCCTCACAGCGCGTGCAGCAGTTGGAGAGGGGCCTGGACAACACCACCCAGTGGCTGCTGAAGGTAAGGGGCACACCTGGCCGGGAGGGGGAAGGGGGGAGGGGCCACGGTGCAGAGAAGGTTCTCACCACCAAGGCCAAGCCCCTTGTCTCATTGCCCTCAGGGCAGGCGCCATAACGCTCGGGTGATGGGCATGCAGTGGAATGATGAATGGAGGGATGATGGGCAGAGGGCGTTCCTACTGCACTGCACGAGTCAGGGGGCACAGGTTTGGGTCCAACTTCCAAGATCTTTAGTGATCAGGCTCTCAAGCACCTTCCTGAGCTTCTGCCCGCACGAATTCTATCCCATCCCCTCAACCTCGGCAGGATAAGCCTGTCGTTGCCTGGGACCACCAGAGCCATGGGATCACTCCTTGTTTGACGCAGAGTGAGCTCCTTTCAAGGCAGGTTGGAAACACTGGGTTGAATTCTCCGCTGGCTTATGCCCCCTGCCATCCCACTGGCCAGGTTCATCTCCTGGACAACTTCCCTGAGCGCAGTGGGGGTCTCACGGGGGAGAAGGCCGATCAGAATCAGGCCCCCTGATTCCAGAAGGCTTGTTTCATGCTCTAGTACTTGTGTAATGTTTCATCGAGGTTAACTGGTGCTGAATTCTCACCTGAGCTCAGTCACTTGCGGCCCTGCCCTGCGTTTGTTGGCCCCTCGGCTCTCCTATTGATTTCCTGCAGGACCCGGCACAGAGTCTATATGGTTTAGTGTAAAACACCTGGGGAAATTCTGGCAGAGCGAGGGACGGGGGCTAGGTCAGACCCCTAGAACCGCTCATTTTTTAAACATCAGCTTTTTGTGGGACCACCCATGGCAATAAACGTGTGTCCAGCCCCACAGATGCTTGTGCCAGGCAAAGAATAAAGGCTGCGATTGTCCAGGCCACCTCGTCAACGCGGACACCAAATTCCCACTAACATTCCTGGCCCCGAAGAGGCACTGCAAATCACAGCCACGGGATTGTGCTTGACAGTCCCTCCTGCCGGGGGAAGGACCTCGACCTCTCCAGAACCCGGGTTTTGCCAGAGACGAGTGGAACTGGAAACTCTGGAGGCTGGAGCTCTTTCTGGATTTCTAGAACCCACAGGGTCTGGAGTGGGGACAGGATCTTGTAGAACAAGATGTTCCCCCCGACACACACACACCAGCGCTTAGCTCACAGGAGCGATAAACCCAGTACTGGTCCCAGGGGATGGCGCGCTCCAGGTCTCAGGTCAGGGCTTCTCCTCCTCACCCCGCTGCCACTCCAGTTAGCCAAGACAGCCGCTGCGGGGGAGCTGAGGGCCTGTCACACAGCGGGAGCAGGCTGACTGAAGACAGGCGGGATGGCCCGGATACTGCAAGCGCAGCTGTGTGTGGTGTGCGGGTACTGAGGCGAGTGTGTGGGGCTCTGGGGAAAACCCAAGAGGAGGTGACGTGAGTAAGGCTAAATTGGAAGCTTTGTCCTCTGCCCAGAGGGGCAGGCGCCTCCTGTCCCCAGAGCCCTGCTGCCGCACTCCCAAGCAGGCAGGGGAAAGAAGGGACTGAGCAAGGGTGTGTCCATGGAGACGCACGACGGGGCACTTCAAGAACACTCCTCTCTGTGCCCTGGGTGCCAGCCGGGAGCACACACTGCAAGGCAGCGGTGCAGCTGTCTCGCTTGGCCTGCAGTGCTCCACACCTGCTGTGTGTCGGGTGTGTCTCCGCACAGCGGAGAAGAGGCGTATGCCATTGGATCCCTCAAGCTCTCCTGCCCATTCACAGCAGTCCAGGATCTCCGGAGGGCACCGGACAGCAACCTGGACACGTTAGAGAGGCCTGAACGAATACTCCAAATCTCAGCTTCAACAGGGAGGATGTTTGAAAACAGAACTGGAGCCCAATGGCCCCAAACCTTTATCCTGAGCCAAACCCAAACCCAAGGCCTAAACCAGCAAACTCCTGGGTGTTTAAGATCTGGCTCCAGAGGAGAGCTCTGTGGTGAGAGCCTTTAGCGGTCCGTTACCGCTTAACCCCTGAGGGTGATGTGAGGGGGCTGAAGGCTGGACCTAGGGTCTAAGTCTCAAGCTCAATGTGGTTGGCAAGGTGGCTGGAATCCCAGAGCAAACGCCAAGCCTGGAACAAGATCCTCCATGGCGAGCAGCGGAGAGCCCTGAGCCACCCACACACCAGAACGCTGACCCTGGTTTCCTCCTCCTCCCGTTCCACGCTGGCGTTGATCTCCACGGGACCAGGATTAGCCCCGGCACGCAACAAAATCCGTCCACGGGAAGCTTGCTGCAGTTCGATGTTGACTCTGACCCTTGGGCTGGGAGGATCCACCCTTGGAATAGCAGCTGAGAACGCTGTGACATGCACATCCCTCGTCACGTGGGAACGCTGCCTGGGAAATGGGCAGAGGTTCAAGATGCTCACTTGTTCGATGCCCTTCCCCCAGACAGTGACGGTTCTCTCAACACAGTCAGGACTCGGTTTGTCTGCACAGAGCTGTCAGTAGAGTCTCCAACGCGGGGGACCCAGCTCCAAGTCACTGCAGCCCTTCATACGGCCGAGACGGGCTCCAGCATGGTGCCAGTCTCCAGAGCTGATCCCGGCAGATACAGGCCAGTGAACCTAGCTCCAGCCCCAGGCAAACAGGTTGAAACGACAGTAAAGAATAAATTGATCACACCCAAAGGTAAACACAGTATGTCGGGGAAGAGTCAACGTGGAGAAATCACGCCTCACCAATCTATTAGAATTCTTTGGGAAGTCAACAAGCATGTGGACAAGGGCGATCTTGTAGATATAAGATACATGGACTTTCAGAAAGCCTTTGACAAGGCCCTTCGCCAAAGGCTCTTAGTAAGCAGATATGGGATAAGAGGGAAGCTCTCATGGATCAGTAACTGGATGCAAGATAGGAAACAAAGGGTAGGAATAAATATAATTTTTCTGAATGGAGAGAGGTAAATAGCAGAGTCTCCCCAGGATCTGTATTGGGACCTGCACTGTTCAGCATATTCATAAATTATCTGAAAAAGGAGGGAACAGTAAGGTGGCAAAAATTACAGATACAAAATCACATAAGATAGTTAAGTCCAAGGCTGACGGCAAAGAGTTACAAAGGGATCTCACTAAACTGGATGACAAAATGATAGATGAAATTCAGTGTTGATAAAAGTAATCCACATTGGAATACATAATCCCAACGATGCATCTGAAAAAATGGGGTCTAAATTAGCTGTTACCATTCAAGAAACAGATCTTGGAGTCCTCATGGATAGTTTTCTGAAAATATCTTCTCATTGTGCAGTGGCAGTCAAAGTGCTAACAGAATGTTAGGCGCCTTTAGGAAAGGGATAGACAGGAAGACAGAAAATATCACAATGTCATATAAATCCATGCTATGCTCACACCTTGAATACTGAGCATAGCTCTGGTCATCTTATCTCAAAAAAGATATATTAGAACTGAAAAGGCGCAGAGAAGGGCAACTAAAATGATTAGGGGCACGGAACAGCCAGAGAAGAGACGACTAAGGGGGGATATGATAGAAATCTATAAAATCATGACTGGGATGGAGAAATGACTAGGCCAGTGATTTTTACCCTTCCCATAACACAAGAACCAAGGTCACCCTGTGAAATTAACAGGCAGCAGGTTTAAACATAAGGAAGTATTTCTTCACACAATGCACAGACAACCTGCGGAACTTGTTCCCAGGGGATCTAGTGAAGGCCAAAAGTAAATCCCCTAAATGCAGGCCCAGACCGGGTCGGGGACGGGTGACTAAACCCCACCGGCAAAGCCCCACCCCAGCAATGCAGCGGACCGTGCCCAGAAACATGAGGCTTAAATCACTGTGAAAAGCAGCCCCCACCTCGGAAGCCTGGTAGGAATCTGTTCCGCCTCCTGGGAAAAGGAGAACCCCTGTGTCTGCACTCAGCTCCCATTTACCTCCTGGGCAGGACCCGGGGGAATGAGGCCCCCTGCAGCCGCTCTCCCTCCCAAACAGTGGCAGTGCCCAGGGAAAACCACAGACAGATTCCCTCATCCACATGGGCCGGCTGAGCCAGCAAGTGCAGACCTACCACCAGCGGAAAGGAACGAGCAGGAGGCGGGGGAGAGGATAAGGCCTGTGTACCCCAGAAAACAGGCAGCTCTGCTACTCTAGATTCACATGGGCACGGGGGAGATCAGGCCTCTGGTCTCTCTTGAGTTCCCATCCTGTAGTGCTGCTTGCCTCTGTCATTTGGGCGCAGTTTGGGTGTACTCAGCACAGACGTGTGTGGATGGAGGGAGAGAATGAGAGGAGGAAGGTGAGATAGGATCTGCGACCCCAGAGATTAAATTACAGCCCCCCTCCCCACAGCTAGGGATGGGCCTGCACCAACCCCCACCCCCCAAATCTGGACACCCTCAGACTCCGGCCGGGGGCATGAGAATCCAGCTTCGGATCCTTCCGCGTCTGAGTTTCAAGCCGGGTTCCTATCATGGGTCAAACAAAAATTTCCGCTCCATTGGGGTGTGAAATCTGAGATCAGGGGTGTGAAATCTGTGCCTGAATCTGAATTTTGCAGCTGAGGCCCCCAAGAGGCCTGAAAGTGGGTGACAGGAAACAGCAACCCAGCAAAGAAGAGACTTTTCCTTTCAGTGTTTTCTCCAACATGCCATCTGACCCCACATCTGTCAGCAGTTCAAACAGCTGCCTGCGTCAGACCTGAAAATAGCTCCGTCCCTTCTTGGCCCCGAGGGCAAGGGACAGGGTCCCTAAACAGCTGTAAATATTGAGCTGCAGCAAGGGAACAGCGAACAAGGTGGGGAATCTTCTGGTGAGAAAAGGAAGAAGGGATTGAGGCCGTCTCGGGGTCCCTGCTCGGAGGAGCACTCCAGATCCTTTCTCCAGAGAAATCCAAAATGACTGCCCGGAGTGCTCCAAGCAGGTTCAATACAAACACCTGCACATCCTCTGCATTTGCCTCTGCCAGATTGCACAGACAGAGGGAAATTTCTGTTTCCAGACAAAAGGCCCCGAGCTTTGATCTTCTAACACTTTAAAGCTATTCACAACATTCACGTTTTTTCTTCTCCAACCTTCCCGCCCACCCCCACTCACGTGAGCCAACTAAACAGCAAACACGGCCCTTCGTTCCAGAAGGTTGGAACGTTATTAGTAATGTTAAAAGATTTTCCACTGAAAGCATCATGCCCCACATGATCTATGTCTTTATGTGAGTTGCTGAATTGGGGCGCATCCTTTCAAGATGCGGTGCATTTATTTTCTTGTTTTCCTGGAAGACATTCCCCACGCAGTTAGCCAGGCCAGACAAAACTACGGGATGGATTCTAAGAACCTGGGGCAGAGAAAATACTTCAGAGAATTAAACCGGAAAAGAATCGGCACTCTCAACGGAACGATTCTTCGGCTTGAGCTGCAGTTTGGACCTGGGTCTGACATTTCCCAGCATTAGTGGGCGTGTGGACATAGGATTTCGATTCAGGCTCGGCACGATTAGCTGAGGCTGCATATGGTCCCACTCGCTAGGACTTTCTCCCTGGTGCAAGTGATTTGGAATTCTGGAAACAGCTGATGAAGGGAATGGTGATCATTCAGTACGGCAAGGTGCACGGCTGGGCACTGGACAGCTGAAGTCAGACGGTCCAATATTAGGTGATCATTTCTTTGAAAAATGTAGGCGGATAACGAGGTATCAGTGCCGCAACAGTTCCAGTATTCCCTAGGTATTCTTTGTATTTAGTATCTATGTAAATGAGGAAGGCCTTGGCCCTGTTTACATGCCACCATCAACTACGGCACATGAAAAGCTCTGGAGAACCACCATCCAATGGGAGCCATTAGGAATCCTGCACATCTGGGCAGCTGTTGAGCAGCACCCCATCTGGGAACCCCAGTGCAATAGGTGGTAACGTAAGTGTGTGGGCTCTAGCCTTTGTATTTTAAGCGTGTGCTGGGGGTCGGGGGGACGACACCAACCCAACAGGATAAAGGGAAAGACTCTCCCCCGGCCCCTGTCCTTGAGACATGAGCAGCCGGATCAGAGGCTGCCCAGCCCTGTGCGAGGAGAGTGAACACATGCTGTGCCTCAGTGTCCCATAAGCAGATCTGATGACTGTCTCTGTGAGGCCTTTGGGGCAGGGGATTCTCTCCCCTTACCCGGCTGTGGCGCTCAATCTTAGCCGGGGTCTCTGGCCGCTCGTGTTATGCTAACAACCGCTAATAATAGCAGGGGGAGGGAAGGTGCCTGCAGATCTCCATGACCTCCCAGGTCGCTTTGCAGAAATAGCCCCACCGCGGAGGGGAGGGACTCCAAAGACCCGTATAACCTCATCCCACAGCACAACAATTCCGGGAAAGGGATTGGGTTTGGGATTTCCCCCCCGCCCCCTCTAATTTAACTGGAACCTGTTTTGATTGGATTCGAGGCCTGAATAAACAAACTGGGGGTAGAAAGTGGCACTGAGTTTATGAAAGAATTGAAAACAAAACACACACTGCAGCTGCCAGTTATCCAGAAAGTTCACGGCGTGCTTTGGCTCGTCGGTCCCTTTAGCTGATGTCACGAGGGCTCAGTTCTCAGAAGGAGGGATCTGGAGTTCTGCGCCTGCTGCGTGTGTGCAAAGGCACTAGTGATGGACACCCTTAGTGTGGACAAGGGGGGGTGCCCAAACACGAGATTCAAGGCACATTCAACTGTGCACGGCCTACGAGGAAGGACCATTTTCTTTATTTACTGCTTTTCACAATATGTAGGAACAGAGTTGTGTTCTTTTAAATAGCGTGTGAACCCTCTGGTGGCACTGTGTTCTGAGGTCCAAAGACCAGCTAGAGCAGCAGCGTGTCTATGCAGTTGTGTGTTGTTGTGTATTTAGTAAATTCGGTTATTTCGCCCCTTTGCAGTACCTCTGTGGTGTTCTTGTTGTGTAAAAAGCAAGACACAACATTTTCTAAAGGCAACCTGACATCTTAGAGCTCTTTGTATTTTACGTGCAGATTCTCAAAAGCTGTAGATAGTCAGGTGCAAAATCCAAGCCCATGACCTAATCGGCACACACACAGTTACTGGGGGATTGCACACGGAAATACGCCTGACTAAGCATGTGTGCGCAACTTCCTGATTGTGTGCACAAGTACAACAGTCACACATAGCGGGGCCCAGGGGGAGATTTTCAGAACGGGCTCAGAGGTTTAGCTCCATTGACATGAATGGGTTTTGCAGATCTCAGCCTAGGAATGGAAGTGTGCACCTCACGTTTTGAGCAGGATTTTCAAAAAGAAATGTCTAGAGTTAGGCTCTGTAGGTGTAATTTTCATAAGTGCTGAGCCCTGCAGCACTACTGGGTGCACACAGCCGTCATGCAAATCACGGCACCTACTTAGATGCCTAAATAAGGACCCAGCAGCCTGATATTTTTGATAATCTTTCTTGGCCTTTTTACGTAGACGCCTAAGTGCCATGCGACCATCTTGGGGGTGGAGATTGCCAGCCAGCACCACAGCACAGAAAGAGGCCATTTTGGCAAAGGACACCTGGGCAAACCTCAGCTCTTACAAAGCGTGCCCCAGGGGATCTTCAGGATCTCCGTTTTCAAGACAAAAAACAGTGTCTGCCTGGGAAGGATAAGGGGCCGAGTTTTCCCTCATTTAAACATAACCTTGACTTTGGTCCATCTAGGCTGGAAGAACTAAGAGTCCTGAGGAACTAAGCCAACCTAGAAATAATCTGGCTGATAAACAGAGCTCGAATTGGGGTATCACTGCCCTTTGACCCTTGACTGCATTGCAATTTACTGAGAACCTCATTCTGGTCGGTGCCTTTCACAGAGCCCCTGAGCGCAGAGATCCAGCTCCTGCCTGAATCACCCGGAACCGGGCTGCACAATGCACCCAGACTAGCATGGGCGCTTCTTGCCACCTCTGAAAGTTGTCAGGTCTGACGGCGGGAGAAAGGGATGATGCAGGCGCCCAGGATAAGGGGAGATAGGAAGAGACAAGAACAGGTGAGGGGAGGAGGTGCTGGGAATGAAAGGGTGGCTGGGAGAAAGCCCATCCCCTTCCTCTCTTCCAGTGCCGGATTACTTTCTCCCTTGTTCTCTCTTTTGAATCAAACCCCGGATCCCTACAGAGTCCGGACAGGCAGACACTGCCTCCTCTTTAGGGCCTCCGCATCCTTCTTCTTAGGCATGTCGCTCCAGCATCTCCTTTGAACAACCGAACTGGACCTTCTCCTGCAAGGCTAACTTTCCCGGGTCCTGGCCCAGCGCTGAGATCCCCAGGAATAACACACCACGGCTCTCTCAACGGTGCTGGATGGGCCGGGTTTGTTATTCTTGCTTTATCTGCAGTTGGAGCAGCTGGGCCCTCCTTCCCATCTGGCTATTTTCAGCGCGGGAGAAATTAATTTTAGTTCAAATGAAAACATGTTGTGGAGCCTGTGAGTGGAAGGAGTGGGGGGATTGGGGCTGGGAGCGGGGCATGCTCCCCAGCTGGAGGCTGAGGGATTAATGGCTTTTGGGGCACTGCAGAGAGAGAGAAAAGCCTGGAGCTTACCCAGCGTGGGTACACGCCGTTCCCGCACAGTGTCCATCAGCCAGAGTGGATGGGAGAGGAGCAGGAAGGGGACTTCGCCAGAAGGAGCTCTCAGGTGCCTAAGTAGCTCTAGTGGGAGAGGGCTGGGCTCTGGGGCCAGCAGCAGGGTGCTCAGAGCCGCCTCTCGGCTGCTAGACCTGGGGCGTGACACTGAATCGAGGCCCGAAGTGACTCAGGAGCAAAGAGCCATGTCCTGGCTGTGTGGTGTCACCTGCTGGCCAGAGGAGGGCTGTCTCATCCCCTCAGCAGAACCTGTCGCACGAGGGCCAGAGGCCCAGGACTGCCCCCCGCGCCATGGCTGAACCGGCTTGGCCTGGAGGAGCTGCACTGGGCCTGGCTCTGCTGGGAGCCACGTTTTATTTATCTTCCCATTTTCTCCCCATCTGGGAACACCACGCGGGAACCGCTCCCATCCGCATCCCACTTGCTGCCTCTGTCAGTTGGTGTCCAGACCCTGGAGCAGATGTAACCAATTCACTGAGTCTCCCTCCAGCTGTGCTTGCGAGAGCGTCCTGGGTCACACCACGGTGGGGATTCGAACCCAGATCCTTGCAGCCTGGGGGCTAAACCCTGGCCTGGTGCCCAGAGCGGGCAGGAGTTCCTGGGCACGCTGCAGGGAAGAAGCAGCAGAACGTGCACAGGTGCTGGGCCCCGGCACATCTGGTGTCTTCACAGAAGAGACTTGGCCCCAGGGTCTATTTCCAGCTGCTTCTTAGAGGCCCGAGAGAAACAGCCACCGTGTCCAGGTCATTTAAGTGAAAGAAAGACAGAAATTCCTTCCGCGAGTCCTGGCCCGGCCCTGTCCTATGGGACACATACTGATGGTCCTATGGAGCTGTCTATGCACCGCTCCAGCTCAGCCCCGCCCGGGGTATTGAATGAGCCCCTCGGCCTCTTCCATTTCTCTGATAGAAACAGGATCAATTTAGTGCACAAGGAAATTAACGAGGGAGCAGGTGGGGTACAGTCGATTTTAATAATCAAGAGGCCAAAGATTCCCAGCACCTCCTTCCTCTTCCCCCTCCAGCTCTGTTCGCCAGGGTAGAAAAGTCCATTCTCCCCTGCCCTGCCCCACACTTGTACTGTGGACAGTCCCGGGGTCAGACTCAGGGGCCAGGCTACAGCACTGGATACTCTTCCCCGCACCCCCTGCCAGCCCCCAGGTAGGCCTCGAGCACTGGGCTCCTTAGTGCCAATACAGCAGCAAGGTCACTTCATCCTGCTCCTCTGGGGTCCAGTCACTTAGCTGTACATAGTGACCAAGCACGTTTCAGCAAAGAACATGGACGCATTTGCAGAGGCACCGGCCACGGCATCTCAGCCTGGTTTGCGCCTTCAAGTCAAGTGAAAGACAAACCGCTCCTGATTGTCCACTCGGGCAACAGGCTGGAGAATGGGGCCCAAGAGCTGCCAAGCAAGAGACCTCCCTCAGCGCCATCCTGTCCCAGCTTTGCAGCTTTCGTGCATTTCCAGTTCGGCCGTGCCCGGTCTCTGACCCTGGAGCTCTCTCGGCCCTTTCAGCTCCGCTGAATCCTGGTGGAGAACTTCATTGTCCCACATTCCCTCTTGGCCTTCCCTGCTTATTGTCTGGTTTCTTGGCTGGCCAGCAGCAATTCTCTCTGAGGTTCTGAATCTTAGCAGAGCTTGTGCTTGGACTCCAAAGTCTGCCTTGACTGCAACTCAGCCCTCGTGCCTAAGGGTGGATTCTGGCGTCATGTTCGCCCCGGACGTTGGGGGAAGTTACTCCTGACTTACACTGGAAGGGCTAGTGGAACCAATCTCAGCTCCAAAAAGAGTAAACAGCAACTTGTAGGGCACACGCAGCAACCTCGTGGTGGGGATTGTTTCTTTCAGCTACATGTACCTGACTCCTGTAACTCTTTGGATGCTCTAGGCACAACTTCTGAAGTAGCCATCTACGTTGCAATCTGGAAAATTAAGCACCAAGCACATTCGTAAGAATATAAAACCATAAGAGCAGCCATACTGGGGCAGACCAATTGTCCCCCTAGCCCAGTGCCAAATGCGTCAGAGGGAATGAACAGACCAGGGCAATTTCAAGTGATCCATCCCCTGTTGTCCACTCCCAGTTTCTGGCAGACACCCAGAGCATGGAGTTGCATCCCGGACTATCTTGACTAATAGTTATTGATGGGCCTATCCTCCGTGAACCTAACTCATGGCACTGATAAGTAATAATCATGATCATCAACAGCCTGTTTTCTCTAACTTTCCCTTCTGCTCCCCACCTGCAAGACCACTTCCTCTGGGGAGCCTTCCTGGGCTGGGTGGCTCCCTTCTCTCTGTGTTGTTTGCCTTGCACCATAAACCCTGCAGAATTGTAAAGCTCAGACCTGCCTTCTGATGGTCTTCGCACTTTTGGCTCCATCCTTTGGCTTTTCTAACTTGTTGTGATCAGTGTGTTTCATTGTTAGATTGCGGCAGTTCCGTGCTGACTTTTACCCTAGGCTGGGTAAAAACAGCTGGGTCTGGACCCGTTGTATCATCCCCTTTGCCCGCCACACTTGATATTGTGTCAGAGGCAGGTAACCCATTAAGCTTGTCTGGATTGCTACTTCCCTTTCCAAGCTAGACCGTTTGCTGCACAAGTTGTTTCCTTCCAGCCAGGTCCGTTCCCTTACACCTTTTGCTCTGTTCTTTCACCAGGGGGAAGTGGGGGGTGATGTTCTGGAATATGCTTGAGATCCTACATTCAGAACCCTCGTCTTGTGACATCAAAATTAGTCCAACCCTAACCAGCGGTGGTGACCTCACTTGGGAAGGATCAGTAGGAGCAGATGACCTAAGACACAAAGAGCCTGTTGTCATGCGCCTATGACTCTTGGATTCATTCACTAATTTTCTTACCTGTGCCTTTCTCCATCACTGCTGGTCCTTTGGTCACTAAGCTCACCCGTGACCCGTCTCACATGCAGAGGGAAATCACTTGGACACGGCAACACATGATCTATCTGTGGTGTGTTCCAGGAAGGAAGGGAGCCCTTTGCAGGACAAGGAGATTTTCTACAACAGATTCTCCTGCAGGGAATCTATGGAAAGTGAAGGAAAGATTCCCTCTGTGCCCGGAACCATGCCCCATGGAGCACTGGGCACAGCAGAGCTGCTGCTACTCATGTCAGAGCAGCTTGCTGAAAAGAGACAAAGAAGCTTCGCCATATGAGACGTCCCCACACTCTTCAGCTGGTGCCCACCCACCTCAGCCAGCTTTGATTGGCAACGACACTGCGTTAACTCACCGCAGCCTAAACAAAGTCAGCCTGGAGCAAGAGAAGAGACAGCTCTGATGCAATCAGGCGGTTGGACTACAGGACTAGATGACCCTTGCATAGCAGAACAGAAACTCCACTGGGCTGGTTTTGATGGGGGCAGGGGTGTTTCAAATAGGCTTTTCCTACTCGTGGGATTTATACACACAGGCTAAGTCCAACCATTGGAACAGAGATGCATTATAATCTGCTCTTGCATTTTGATTGTTCCCCGAGCAGTAAGGAGCAGAGAGACCACGGATTGCTTCTTGTCCTAGCGTGGAAAGTCATGGAAATATAGGCAACCAGTCACGGACAATACACACACGCATCATCCGGCCTCTCCAAGACCAACAGAACTGGTACAAGACCAGCTCTAGCTCCTCTCACACTGAATTGCACCTTCCCTCACCAGTAATTCCTTTGAACTGTATTCCTGGCCACTTCCTCGCTTGGCAGGAAGCATTATGGGAAGGGGGTCGGGTCTCTCCTACTTATCAAACAGTATTATGGGGAGAATTTGTTGCTGCTCAGCTCAGCACAAACAGCGCTTGACATCCAGGCAAACCACAGTAGATCTTTTTGGCTCAAGCAGACAGATCCTCCAGGGAGGTTCTGATACCGCGGTCCTACACTTTTGCACTCTCCCTGGCTTCTCTCCAGCCAGCTGTAAATCAGTGAGAACGGCTGAAATTCTGATGCAGCTGATCCTCTCTTGCTCTGGTGGCTTGGGAAATGCCCGGTGGTGCCCAAGGGCAGATATTCCATCTCTCTCAAGAAGGAATCACGCTAAGAGAGCTGTTTATTTAAAACCCCAAACCAAAAACTCCCTAGGCCTGTGAAGCAACAAGATTAACAATGTGGTTGAAGGGACTCTCTCCAGAAATCATTCAGCTTCATTAAATGTTTTCCAGACATGATTCTCCGGCTTCTCTTTGCTCCCTGGTGACAAGAAGCTTCTTCCTCCTTAGCACGTATGCTGCCCGGGGAAGCCTGTCCAAAAGCAGTGGTCCAAGAGGGCGTCCCAGTGGCCAGAGTTAACATCGCTCGGGGATTGCAAAAACAGAACACCCCTTTGCTTGTGTCCCCAAGCTTCCCCTGCCCCGGGATTCCAAAGCCCCCCTTCAATGAATATCTGCAGAGGGATAGTTCAGCTCAACAGAGAGCTGGGGTGGCTGCCTGCATATTTCTTCACGTAAAAACATGCAGGGGGCTCAAAACAGAGGAATATTCCCTTCACTGCAGCTGCCCTGTCCTCTCTGGTCCAGCAAGCACCAGTGTAGCGCCTGTTACCAACTCCTTAGCAGTCCCAGCTAGTCCTTTGGGGTAATCCTTCCCCAGAGAGCTCAGTTCACTTCGTCTCCCTCCCTTTTCCCACTGGCTGGACAGGGACAGGAGACGGCCGGGTGACACTGCCCAGGATCACACAGTGAGTCAGTGATATGGACAGGAAGGCTGATTCTGGGAGAATAAGTCCCCATCTTCCCGCACACAGCTTTTAGCCATTTCCAGACCTGGACTAAAAACAACCCTATAAAGTTCTCTGATTTCACTCCCGGGTTGCAGACAGGGCTGGAGGCAGAAGTGTTGAAATACTGCAAGGCAGGATCCTCTCTCACTGGTGTTGGGCGACTCACCAGGGCCCATTCTCATGGTCATTCCCGGACAGCAAGTGTGAAAAATTGGGACGGGGTCAGGGGTAATAGGAACCTATATAAGAAAAAGACCCAAAAATCAGGACTGTCCCTATAAAATCGGGACATCCGGTCACCCTATTTCCAGGCCAGTTTTGAGGCCTCAGGAAATCCAGAGAGTTTATTTGAGCACCTGAACTCAGCCTATCACAAGAAGTCTCTCCCAGCAGAGAAAGGACAGATCCCGGGTATGATGTCCCATGTAATAATTCCTCTTAGCTCTCTGGCTGGAAAACTCATTAACAGAGCCGCTGCCTCCCAGAGTCACCAGGGAGGAGTGGTTGTAAAACCTGGCCCAGATCCTGCCAGGATGGAGGGGACTGCTGACAATGCTGCAGGGATTGTGGTCCAAACATGTTGTGCTTCACCCATCAAACTGCAACAACACAAGCAGGATCAGAGCCCTGGGGAAATGTTCTAAAGCACAGTCGGGAGTTTGGCACCTAACTCCCAAGATGATTATTCTTTACTGTTTGCATTGCCGTAGTGCTTGGGGCCCCGCAGCGCCAGGTGCTGCACAAACCCCCTCTCGCCCCTAAGGGCTGACGATCAAAATCAATCCCATCGACTGTCAATTTCTCTCTGCCATTGTGCTGCCCTGAGAAGTGTGAACACGACGAAGTGGGGCCGATCCACTGGCGCCTAGCTTTCTCCGTCCCCCATGGAGGAGGAGGAGGAGGAGGTGGATGAAGCTCAACCCAGACACAATGGAGGCTGATGCTAACAAGCAGAGGGAAAGAGTTAGAAGAGTTTGCTGCCACCAGGTCTCCTCCAGCCTAAATCATCTGTCCCCGAGTTTTCAAAGGCTCCTGCCGCATAGGGGTACCTTTCGGCTCGGGACTCTCCCATAGCACTGGCTGCCAAGTGCTTGCTGCTGGGGGATTGCAGGCTGGTCTGTGGAGTGACAACCGGGTCTCAGACACATGTTCCTGACTGCCAGGCATCACTATTGCAATGCTGTGCAACTTGGGGTGAAAGCGTCCGCCTGGGATGATCTGCATCTGCTGCAGAACGTGGCAGTTAGTCCCCTTGACTATACGACTAGGCTCCCAAACGTCTCCCACCCTTAGAGGGGGCTCACTCGGCTGGTTCCCTGTTAAACTCCAGGTCAGGGTTCAGTTCTCTGGCCATCCAGGGGCTGCAGAACCAACGGGAGATTCCTTCACTCTACCGTGAGCTCGCTAGTCCCCCAGGCTATCCTGTCTGGGTGACTTTGCAGACCTGGCTCTCTCCTACGAGAATTCCCTTTGCTCGGGTTCCTTCCGCACCAGGATCGACTCTCCAGTGCTGTGACCACAGCTGGATCAAACCCATTTCAGGTTTCTCCTTCCCTTCGCTCTAGAAGCTTTGTGTATGATGTGTCGTTTCTGATCACGTCCCTGCTCGAAACATGCCCCTTGGAGTTCATTGGAATGGAAACCTCATGTAAAATCCTCCCCAGAATAGAACGCATTCAGGAGAGGCATTTCCCCAATGGATTAGAAAAGAGGAAATAACATCTGAATTTTATTTGTAGAAACTCCCCGCTTCTTCCCAGCTTTAAAAAAGATCACCACAAAGGAGTTCTGGTGCAAACATCAGAGACATGGCTGCACCCTCGTTCCTGACTGGATTGTGTCCAGCTGTTCAGGGTAAATGAGCTTCTTTACAAGAGGATTAAGAGATCTGTGACAGTGCTGGCCAACAGACAGACAGCAGGTCAAATATTCAGCAGATGAACTTTCCACACTCCCTTCCTCGGCCCATAGCCAGCTAGAGAGCTGGGAAATGACTCCGAAATCGCATATATGGAAACACGTCAAACACGGAGGGAGACGTGTATATTTCATCCATTCACATGGGTGTGTTCAGCATGACGAGCTCCAGTGGTTTATACACGACAACTAGAGTGGAAAGAACTGGAACGAGGTGCATTAGCCCCGTCTAGCTTGGGTTGATTCACACTGGTCTAAGGACACCAGTCTAGTTACCAGTCACACCAGCAAACCCTCCAGTTGTCCCAGGGCAGTGTCTCCCCAGTAGCGGTTGGCCCAAAAAGAACAACGCTGCAAACACTGGTGCCAGTTTCCCTGGTCTAGACAAGCCCTTGGCTCGTAGCATGATCTCCCGAGGAAGGTGATGGAAGTTGATTTGAAAGAGCAAGAGGAGACATTCTTTAGGGAACGTCCTGCACTATCAGAGGTGAGACAGCTGACAAAACAACCCAGAGTTTGTGTTTCCAAAATAGGGGGGAGAGGTAGCTAGCTGCTTCATTTGCATATGCAGATAATAATAAATGAGCTTGTCTTCCCAAAGAGTTTGTAGTTTTATATTGAACGAGCTTCACCACATCCCCTTCTGCAGCAGGGAAACATTATTTCCCCATTTTAGCAAAATGGCTAAGTGACCCGCCCAGGGCCACACGGGAAATCTGTAGCGAAGCCCGGCCTACAGCTTAAGTGGCCCCACACTCAGCTCTGTCTCTCTCCATCCAACTGCCATTGTATGGTGAGGACTCAAGGATTCAGGTGCCCAGATTTAGTGTCAGCATTTGTGGCGTTGGCCCAGTCAGGGCTTCTCCATTTCTGCCTTCCATGGTGCCAGCTCCAGCCAGCAGTGAAGCCTGACGATCCCCGCACCTCACTGAAACACAGAGCAAAATATCTCGGCTCAAACCCTGGCCCCATTGACTCAATGGGGTGGGGGTTCCCATTGACTTCAGTGGGGCTGTGATTTCAGTGCGTTTAGTATCTTCTGTCCAGCGAGGCCAAGGGGTCACTTCAGAGAACTAACGTATTTGTTTTCCATTGGAAAAGACCATCCAGTGCCTGCGGGGCTGGTGCCACCTGATCTTCAGCGGCTAAAAATAGACATTTCCCAGCTGTTTCCAGGGCGAGTTCCGGTTGTTTTCTTTTCCTCAAATGTCTCAGTCTCCAGTGAGACGAAAGCCCAGTGGCTCCTCTCCTGGGGAGTCGTTCTTCTCCACTGCCCCAGAACCCGGGCTGCAGCGTGCATGGCGCAAACCAGCGAAACCAGCTGGGACCTGGCGCAGTCTCGCGCGCCGTGGCGTGTCACCGGATCCGAGGGCAAGGGCGAGGGTTTGCCACTCTGCATCTGCTGCACCGATGGAGCACAGACAGTGGGGAGGCGGGGACAGAAAACCCCCACCTGAGCGGGGCAGGGTGACTGGAGGGCACGTGGAAGGAGAACAGTGGAGCTGGCTTGATTAAAGAATGGGACAAGAGGGTCGGGAAATGTAACCAGCAGCTTCTCCCCATTGCAACGTAGCCCAGATTACGCCTGGTCATGGCTATTGGCCTGTCTTGATCGCTTTGTCTGGCTTTTCTCTTTAGACTTAACAGCGCCCAGCTAAATGGGGCCCTGATCCCTGACTTCAGACTCCAGAAGCTACCGTAACACAAACAACAAATCATTACTAAGAGTGATGGCGCTCGCGGCGTAGCAGCCGGTTCTCACGGTGCATTATCTCTCGACCTCCCACATCTGCTCTATCTACACCCGGGAGATTTTTAAAGGAACCCAAGGGAATTGGGTCCCCAAATCTCATTGAATTTCAACAGAATGCAGGTGCTTAATCCCCTTAGACTACTTTGAAACCCCAGTGATGGGCATTTTGAATGCACGCCTAGGTGTAATACTCCCCTCCAGCCCTGGAGACCCCCATGGTGAGTTCACAGCACACACTCTGCCAGGGTCCCCAGGGTCTTCACTGTTATGTCCCCTCTGATGATCCAAGCACAGAGCAGTGTTACAGCAGTTAGAAGGGGCCTCCCCTCTGCTCCCTGGCTCAACCTTTTATGGGAGCTAGCCAGCTGGTGAACTGATTACCTCGTTAACTCCTTACACTCCCAGCAAGTGACGGTGATCCCCACTGTCCTTCCAAACCAATCCGATTGTCCAGTTCCCTTTGACTCTAGCCAGACTTGGTGCTCTGTGGGATCTAAGGATCCCAGAAGGGGTCTATTTATAGTTGCCAATGCCACCCTGTCACAGGTGTCAAAGAGCCAAGATTCACTAGACGGTAGACAGGGAGAGATTCTACCATCCCCTGCCTGGCACCTCCACTCCCCATGCTTTGATTTCATAGGGGTCCTTTTCTCATTTCTCCTTCTTCTCCTATCCTCTTCTTCATTGCCCAGGACAGAGTGATCAGGGAAGGTTTCTACCAAGAGGTGGCTGGTACATTGCGCTATGAAGATGGGAAAGCCAAGGGTCAATCCCATTTCATACAGTCTTCCAAAATCTAAACACGTGTAAGGTGTCTCAGCTGGGTGGCTCCCTCTCACCTCCAAACACCTACAGAGAATCCCCTGGGGAAGAAAGCCCCAAAATCTCCTTGGTAATTTAAGACAAAACCCAGCCCTTCCGCTCAGACTGGAAATGAAAGGGTGAAAGGCAGAGAGAACAGTCTGAACTGCACAATTGTCTTCTCTTGTTCTCAGCTCACCAGTGGAGGAGAACAAGCAACATAAACAAAACATTCCACATGCCACAGGCACGGAGACAAAAATAAAATATACCCACCTCCTGGCCCCGAAGAACGGACAAAGAAATGTAGCGTGTGTCTAGCCCTGCCTGGTGTGTGGTCATTTAGACAGTGGTGATCCCAGGAGCAGAGCCCTGAGTGGGTGCAGAAGCCAGGGTCTTAGTGAACAGGGCTCTTCCCCATGTCTACCATGCACTGTGTTTCAGAAGGGGTCATCGAGGCCCTGGGGTTCGACATTAGCCCCATTGAGCCCTTTGGCTGGTTTCTTACTGACGTCCCCTCCCCCTCCCCATTATTATTGCTGTTAGCAGTCGTATCACGGGAGTGGCCGGCTGCCCCAACAAAGATCTGGGCCCCACTGTGCTGGGGCTGTACAGGGCTTAAATTCAGCCAGAGCACCGGTAAATATTTTCAAACCCATGGAGCCCCAGCATGCCCTGTGGGGCTGGAGCCCAGAGTCTCGGCACCTCGCATGGGGCTGAAACCTCAAAACCTGGTGCCTCCCATGGGCCGAAGGCCCGAGCCCCGGTGCCTCCTGCGGGGCTGAAGGCCTGACTGTCCGGGAAATACTCGGTGAGAACTCCCACCCTGGTGCTGTACAGACAGAATCAGAGACAAGACCTTGCTGGCAAAGAGCTCAGACCCACGAGACGGACAAAGTGTGGGTGGCCCAGCAGAGACCCATTCGGCACATCTACACAGCAAGGGGGAGCAAATCTCCGGGCCTGGAAATCACTGAACTATCATTAGACAACCTGGAAACAAGCCCTTCTCCCAGTGAGCACGTTGGAAAGATCAAAATAAATGAAACAAACAAGACGTGTAGGGTAAAGCCGTACATTTACAAATCCAGGGGTGGAGACAGCTGATGGAGCAGTGTGAGAGCTTTGAGGGCTGAAATCCCCATCCGGCCCTAAAGACACAGTGACCCTTCCTCGGTAGAGCTGGTGAAGTGGTAGCTCTGTATTGCCTACCCCAAATGTTCAAATATTGTGAGTCAGCCCCCTCTCCCCCGCAATCAGGAAAGTTAAAACATAATCCATTTGGTGAGCTTTGATTGTCTTCTGGCCCTTGCGGCACTAGGCTTTCAGTTTCCCAGCTTATCTCTGCAAGCTTAGCGAGCTCTCTGGGTTCCATCATGGCCAAGCAAGGCTATCGTTTACATGGGGGCCAAATACGAACCACTTCGGAGAGCCCAGAATCACTGCAGGTGGCTACCCAGGCCTCGGTCTAAACCTCTTGCGAATGCAGACCCAGATCTTCCTGGGGATGTATTTGCATAAATGGCCTTTTGTTTTCAACTCCCCTTTCCGTACTGCCCAACTCGAGATGGGGAGCCTCTGGCACCGGCGGCTCTGAGAAGGAGGGATGATGTGCCATGTGTCTGTAGCAGTGGCAGGATTCTGCACCAGCATCGCGCAATGCCAGGATGGGGCAAGGGAGAGCACAGGGAATCTGATGCCCCATGTGAGTTTCATGTACATGACACTGCTTTGTGGGGGCCTGGGCTAGAGATGAGCCGAGTGCCCACAGTGCCAGATGAAGCCAAGGACAGCCCCAGACCCTCAGCACGTCTGATCCTGCATCCACCGAACCCCGTGACTGAAGTTCCAAAGTCTAGGAAGAGCAGAGACTTCCAGTGTGTCACCCGGCCATTGCAGAGTGCGAGCACAAGAGCACAGGGTGCGGGGGTAGAGCTGTGATCACAAGCGCACATTCCCTCGTTAGCGCAGAGAAGGGGCCCTTCTTCACCACTCAACTTAGTGAGGGGAGAGAGAGATTTTAAGGACACAGCAAGTCTCTAACAATTCCTGAGCCAGAGAATCTCGGAGAGATTGATTTTTCCAAGGGGACCTCCTCATGCCAGCAGGCCAGGCTGCGGCCAGGACACACTGTCCTCCCGAGAAACATCAGAGGGCAAAGCGAGTTAATGCCAGGGTGAAAAGCTTGAACAGCCCCGTGTTCTCTCCTCCCCAAGTCACCATTCTGATGAGTAACACCAGGGCTGGCTTAATCCCAGCCAGACGGCAGGGAGTCGAAGGGAGAGATTTCACCGGAGGGAGGGAAAGGTTGCTGCCATGGAATGAAGAGAGTGTCTGTGTTGGGCTGGGGATAAGGAGCGCGCTGATACCATGTAATAATAACTGACGGCTTCCCCTCCGTCCCCCGATCTAGCTGGAGAGCTACGTGCAGATGAACGTGAAGTCTGAGATGGTCCGGATCCAGCAGAACGTCGCTCAGAACCAAACAGCCACCATGCTGGAGATTGGGACCAACCTCTTGAACCAAACGGCGGAGCAGAGCAGGAAGCTGATGGTTGTGGAAGCGCAGGTACAGCAGGAGCATTCTGGGAAACGGCTCATAACAGATACACGCAGGGCTGCCCAGAGGGAGACCCGGAGCTGGGTTCTGATCCAGATCTCTCACTGACTCCCTGTGTGATTGTCCTTGGGCAGCTCGTGCCACCTCTTGCCTCAGTTTCCCTACCTGTAAAAGGGGGATGATATTTCCCCCATCCTCCCAAGGAGTTACGAGGCTTAGCTCAGTCACCTTTGTAAAGAGCTTTGAGCTGCTTAAATAAAGGGTGGGGTGACGTGCAAGCCATTCCACGGGGCTCCCATCTGCAGCGTGCAGGATTCGGAGGGCCGGGGGGCAGATCAGTCACAAAGAACTCATGGCTCACATGCCTTATGGGTGGGCTGAGATTTCCGAAGGGATTTGTCTGTTCAATTCCCATGAAAATTAATGAGAAGGGGACACCCACAGCCCACGCCCAGGGCTCTGACAGTCCTGCTCATGGAGTTGGTGAGGTCCATGGAAAAGAAGCAGAGACCAGGGGTTTTGAGTGCTAAGTTTTTACGCTAGCGTGACCAACAGGGATCACATAATTTGTCCAATCAGCCTCGGCTCCCTATTACTCCTATGGCCTGCTGTATTGGAAAGGCCAGGATACGCTCTCCTCCAATGCGACCAGTATGCACGGTATGACATTCTATTGGCTTGAATGGATGCTCCAGCTAAACTGGTTTCCTTTGGAGCAGGTGTAGGGCCTTTGTGGTGAAATATCACACTGGGGCAGGTAACGCTGGTCAAGAATCAGGGGAGGTTAAAGTGGGAGGGAAGAAGGGAGCATTCAGGAGACAGAAGAGGGATCCCACCAGTTACTCTTCTCAACTGCTTCTTGGACAGGTTCTGAACCAAACCGCCCGAATGGAGACCCAGCTGCTGGAGACTTCCCTGTCCACCCACAAGCTGGAGAAGCAGCTGCTGCTGCAGACGAATGAAATTCACAAGCTGCAGGACATGAACAAGTACGGCTCCCGGCCCCGGCCCCCGCCCCGAGGAGGTTTCACTTTGGTTCCCTTGACCGACTCTTGTCTCTTTACGATGTTGAGAAGGACGGTGAGGATGGAGGGTCTGTTAATCGGCAGCAGTTCTTATGGCCCCAGGGGTAAACGCTGACTTTTAATGGTGACCTATTGTCAGGGGACAGTTGTTTTCAGGACAATGTGGGAACCCGCCCCATGTGGCTACAGTGTCCCAGTACCTCATGCAGTTCCTGTTGGTTGATATCTCTCTTCCCCTGCTCAGGGTCATGCCTCCCATGGCACCGTGTGCTCCGCGTGCTCCCATTTCTGACTCCCGTTTGATGTCAGGGCTTTTTTGCTTCCCCCGGGCTCTGACTGCTGGGCCAATGCACATGGTGGGCTGGAAAATGCCATGACTCCACGTGTTCTGTGCCTCGCTCCCATCTCTCGGCTTTGGCCGATGGGGTCTCCTGTGACTGCGGGGCCTATTTCTGATCCTCCGTCCGCTCACGTATCTGGGCAGAGTTCCTCTGGGCGGCGTCCGCTGGCTCCCTTGACGCCTTCGAGGAGCAGTGGGCGCTGGCTGGGGTGCTCTGCTCGGTGTCCCCATTGGGTTCCCTTCGTTTGACCCTTTGACCCCACTCCTCTCCCTCTTCTTTCATTAGTTGTCCCCCAGACTCATTTGGCTTCCAGATCCGGTGCGGGGAGGAGGGGGGGAGGGGGGTCCTGTAGCAGTAGGGGGCTTGCTCCCACCCACTTCCTGGATCCCAAAAGGATCTCTCAGCTTTGGAGGCTGTGGAACGTTTGCTCTCAGCTCGCTCCTGGCCAGTCTTCCAGGATGGGATCAGCGCCAGGGCCTCTCAGGGTGGAGCTGTCTCATCTTCATCTGCCGCTGCCGCTGAGTCCCTGCCAGAACCACCAAGCTCCAGAGCTGGGGGGTCACTGTTTTCTCCTTTCCATCGGAGAAAGGCCCAGCTGTTGCCAGGACTTTACCCCAGTCCTGGAGCAGGGGGTAGGTGGGTCTATCATCCCCCGGCCCGAATCACCAATGAACCAGGAGGAGAAGTGGGGGGGCTGGTAGCACTAACAAGATCACTAGAGCATCAGACACTGATTTCCCAGGCACTTCCAATGGGAGTCGGGCCCCACGGCCCTTCGGGCCTTTGCAAACCTGCCCTGAGCGGAACAGTTATCCCAGAGCAGGCAGGGCGAGGCCAGGCAGAAGGACAGACGCTTCTTACAGATCCCCAGAGGCAGACTGAGTGAGTTCTAGCCCTATTCCCAGCTTTGAAGATAGCAAATATCACTGGAATGGGGAATAGCTTTAAAAGCAGAAAGAACTTTTTTAATGCACCCACTGTGCATGTCATTAACCAAGCCCCATTCTGGCCAACTCCCTCGGTTGTGCTGCTGTCCATTTTAAACCCTGCGGGACATGACCTATCGGGCCAGGTTTTCCGACTTTCTTCACCACCTCTGGCAGGTTGATCTGGATAGTCTGAATCCCGCCATGAATGAAATGAGTCACCGAGACAGACTAATACCGGGAGCGAGTCTATCCATGACTCCTCGGTGGCGTGTTTCCAGTGTCAAAGCAGGAGGAAGAGATTTCTGGGCAGGAGCTCTGGGAATAAGACCATGATTTGGGGCTACAACAGCAACTCCCCTGTCAAATATAAGCCCTTTCACTCTGATGGTATTTTAAAAAGACTGCTCACTTCCTGCCGCCCCTTTGTGCTTTCCAACGCCAGCTCAGGGCAGGTAACAGGATGGGCCCGTTCTCTGCACAGGTTAATGAGCAAGGTTTAGAGACACCTTTTTTGACCTGTCCAGCAAAAAACACACACTCAAGTGGACTGTAGCCATGCTTACTAGCCAGCGGGACACTCATCTACCGGAGTTTCGGGGGTGCAAATATCTATTTGCATAGACAACATTGTTTTGGGAAGCCAGAGCCCTCGCTCCTGTGTGCACTGTGTTACAGATGTGACATTGGAGCTTTTGCTTTGGCTAGTAGAGAATTCAGCAGCTATTTCCATGGAGCTCGGGAGGTCTCTGCAGTAGCACAGGCTCCGTTGAATGCTCGCTCTCTCTCAGCTGGCTTACAGTGGAAAGATTTGCAGCTCCGAAGAGGGAGGCACTTGCCTGAGTTAAGGGGGAGATCAGGACTGGTTTCATGGGATGAAGAACGGTCTCCAGCTCCCAGGATAAAGCAGCCCCCCCGAGTCATGCTCATGAAAGACCTTCACAGCCTATAGGGGATGGGGCGGCACAAACCACACAGAGAACCTCCGTACCCGCGTGAGCCAAAACCATTGGAAGTCAATGAAAAGCCTCCTATGAACGTCAGTGGGCTTCGTCTCAGGCCCTAGCAGCTGTCTGACTCTTACCTAGGTGTTGTGTGGCCCGTGCGGTGCCCCGGGGAAGAAGATTCCCCCCGGCAAGCCCCTCACCCGTCCTCTCTTGGCCTGTCCCTTTGCAGTATCCTGGAGACCCGGGTGCTGGAGATGGAGACCAAGCACCAGACAGCGCTGGAAGGGATCCGCACAGAGAAGGAGAAGCTGCAGCGCCTCGTGAGCCGCCAGATCCGCACGATCGAGGGCCTGGAGAAGTCCCTGCACGCTGCCAACAGCAACACCAGCCTGCTCCAGCGGCAGCAGCTGCAGCTCCTCCAGTCGGTCCAGAGCCTGGTCCAGCTAGTCTCGCAGGGCAAAGGTGAGTTCATCCCCCAGGAGAGGCCTTGGCTCGCCAGCGCTGGCCTTCAGCCAGGGTATCGCTGACCAGAGAAGACAGCACGTCCCGGATTCTGTCAGCCGGGGCTATAACACGGAGTGCAAACTCCCCTCCTCCGCCACTAGCTGGGACCCCTCTGTTAGCTGGGACCCCTCTGATCAGCGCCCTGTTTGTGCAACAGTGTGAGCTTCCTCCCTGCAGTGCCCAGAGCGCCAGTGGAAATCCACACTGCTCAGTGACAGTATGGGTTAGAAAACTGGAAAATATCCTCTCTCTGCCAGCCCTGCTCCTGCCTTGCTCGACATTCCAGCTGTCCGGCACCACCTTCCACCTGGTCTCAGAACAATCCACCCCAGGCAGAGGCTGATGGGAAGGCCAGGGACCAAGGTTTTGGCTCATTCCATGGCAGCAGGGCAAGCAAGCTGAGATGCTCCGATTTAAACCTGAAGCTAGATCTCAACTTCGCCAGAGTTAGGGGCCCTCTCTAATAATTACTGCTGGTCAAGCTATAGCAGGGTTACATTAGAAGTCCCATAGATTTCAATCAATCGATCAATCAATTAGACAGACAGACAATGGCTCTGAACCATCAGGGTTTGCTTTAAATATGTCCATAACTGGCACAGAGCAATTCAGTGCCCAAGATTCCAAGAGTGAAAAGTTCTTGCACTAGGCCATGTTGTTCTATGTAATCCTTTTCCCCATCCACTTTAAATCCTCAAAGCTTAGTCTGGGGATCTGTGACCCCGAGGGGGCACAGACATTGCACTCACACAGATGTACAAAGAGAGAGAATCAATTAGACCCACAAACCTCTAACTCAAGAAGAAAAGAGCGACAGAGATGCAGGGCCCAACCAGAGCAAATCCAATTCTCCCTTATTCTGGCCGTGCAAAGGGGCATCACGTAAGCACGCTCACTTTAAGGCCATGAACGTTCCTTCTAACGCTCTTGCTTTCACGCTTCTTTTATCTGGTTTCCAAGGGCCCAATCCTTCACGACGCTCAGCCCCCCCCCCGGGGAGATCTTGACACGCTCAGCACCCGCTACCCTCTGCAGGAGCTGGGGGTCCTCTGCATCTTGCAGGACCGAGCCCCGAGACGCTTGGCGCTCCTGCTCCCTTTGCAGCGAGTCAGTGAAAAATTGCACCAATGGGCTTCAGTGTTTTGACGGCGTCGCAGCCAAGACGCTAGTGCCATCCTTGTCAATAAGATGGTTTTCCAGGGAAAGGGCTGTTAAGATTTCATCCTACTTATCTGTGAGGCGCCCTGACTGTTCCTGAGATGGAGCCAGGCAATGCAACCACACTTTCTGTTTTCCAGTCAGGGCAAAAGAAATAGCTCCGCGTTATCTCCGCTCCCCCGGGAGGGAGCGCTGCCTAAGGCTCCAAGTGAACAGAGTCTGACTCCAGCCCTGGCCTCGCAGCAGACAAATGCAGCTCCGAGTCGGACGCTACGAAGGCAGCATCGGCTTACAGCTCGGCTGCCGCCCAGCCAGACCCCACTGCTGCATTGCAGGGCAGCGGAGGGTAGCGATGGAACCCAAGGCAGAGGCTCATCCTCTTGACCTTTGACCTCCCGGCATTTAGACAGCACCTTTGCTTTGTTCTTCCTGAGGCTGCTTTCCAGTCTGCACCTGGCTGAGGCCTGATTCCCTGTTGCCCCTTGTGCCGTAAAATCCCGCCAGTCGTGCAAATGGCCTCATAGAGTGCAAGGCTGTGGGGGCTGAAGCCATCGGCTCCTTGTGTATCCTGACACCGCCCTTCCCTTGTCACGGATCTTGCCCCTTGGTTGGTTTTAAAGGTGTTTTCGCTCTTGTAGCGGCTGTATGGTGAGGAAGAAGGTTTGGGTTGTAACTGGGGGGCCCAGGAGGCTTTGAAGAGGCGAGGAATAGATGAGGAATATTGACGACACATTATTGACATACAAATAAAAGAACCATGTGGGGTGTTCCTGGCTCCCAGCCTTGTACTCAGGCCACGAAACAGAGGAGAATCCCTCTCGCTCTGCTCCTTCCCCTAAGCCCTGGAGATCAGGTCCCATCACCGATGCTTGCGGCCCCCTCACTGCCGCTTTGCTCTGCCTTGCCAGCTCCCCTCGCGAAGGACGAGCAGGCGTCCCAGGACTGTGCTCAGATCCACCGAGCCGGGTTTAACGCCAGCGGGGTTTACACCCTCCACGTCGCCAACACCACAAGACCCAGGAAGGTGAGTGACAGGCTCAAGGCAGGGCACAGGCCTTGCACTCAATGGAGTTTAGCGCCCCAGAACAAGTGAGACGGGCAATATCAAGGGCAAGTCTGCCAATCTGCCCTACCAGCTGCCATGCCATTGCGCCTCAGGCCTCTCCCACGCCAGCCCTCGTGTGTCAGTACCGGGGCTCTGCAAAGCAATGCCACGTCTTGGTCCTCACCAAATCTGCTCCATGCATCTCAGTCCTGACTTGCAAAACAGCCTGTCAACGGGCGCGTGGCCCCACCACGCCGTAGCCACAAGACCTGTGTTGACCTGACTTCCTCCCTGCACAGTCCAACCTGCCTGTGCCACTCCACCCCGGGATTCCTCCCCTCCGCACTGGCTCTTTGCGCTCTCTGCAGGTGTTCTGCGATATGGAGACAGACCGAGGCGGGTGGACGGTGATACAGCGCCGAGCCAATGGCAGTGTGAATTTCCAGAGGAAGTGGAAAGAATACAAACAGGTCTGGCCTCACTCCTGCCCCCTCCCCCTGGCTTGTTCAATCCCTGATCCACTGACAACCCTGGGGGAAAAAGGGGGTCGTGCAGCGACTGGACACTTGTATGTCATGCATGCACTGAGTGGAACTAACGAGCTCCCTTCCGCGTAGGCAAGAAACGACCCAGTGGGAGGAAACCAGTCAGGCGATGCAGTAAACTCCCAGTCACCCTGAGCACATACCCAAAGAGAGGACACGGGACAGTGGTGGACACTGATGTTGCAGGGCAAAGTTCTGCAGATGGCAGGGGACAACCTCCATGACCCACGTCAGGTCTCGCGGATCTGCCATCTAGAGTCCATAGCGCTGTTGCGGGAAAGGACCACAGCGGGGGAGGGGGTTGGAGCTAGGACTCCCAGGGCCCGACAGAGAACAGCTGGTGGGCACAGGTGAATGCAAAGAGCTGGCTGGCAGGGTAACAGGCGAGAGAAGACTGGCTCCAGACAGGATGACCGAGGGGAATTTTGCAAACATGTCCACGTTTTCCCATTGCCCCCCTGAATTCGGAAATGTCATCAAGACATTGAACTCGGAAACATTTCTCCCACCTCCGTCCTGGATTCGCAGGGGTAGATAATGGGCCAGTTATTCCCAGGCTGCCCTGTGACTTCACTGGGGACGCAGGGCTGTAACTGAGGGCAGAATTTGCTCCAGTATTTCTAAAGCGGATGGAGTTTTGCCACGTCCCTTTGCTGACCACGTGGGACATTGCATAGCCCAGGGACACGGTCTAAATCCTGCCCACCGTTGGCTCTCCTCTTCCACAGGGCTTTGGGGACCCTGCCGGGGAGTACTGGCTGGGGAACGAAGCTGTGCATCTCCTGACAAGCCAGGCTTCCTACTCGCTGAGAGTGGAGCTTCTGGACTGGGAAGGGAACCAGGCCTACGCCCATTATGAGACGTTCCAGCTGGGCAGCGAGCGTCATCTTTACAGGTAGGATATGGACCTGGACCAGTGAAACGTTCCCTCGGGTCTTTCTTCAGACCCCACTTAGACAAGGAAACTCCCCCAGTGCCATCCATGGATCGGTGGGAATGCTACTCGAGGCAAAATCACAGCACCAGCTGGTGGTCCCTCAATGTTTGTGGAAGAGGCTGGGCTAGAGAGCGCAGCGGGGGAAGGAATCAGTACATGGGGACTGGGGTTTCTAGGGTTTTGCATTCCACCCTCTTTACCAGGCTGTTCATCTCAGCAGCTTCTTAATCGAAGTGCCGCAGAATGAAATTTTGTGCATTCACTGTTATTTTGCAGCAATTTTTCTGTGTGAACTTTGTGATCAGAAATGTTACTACATTGTCCTTTTTTCTCCTCTTGAAAACCAAAATACATTTTCTTGGAGGAAAAAAATGCATCAAATTGCGTTAGGAAAAGGAATGTCTTTTTCTTGCTTTTTTGCAAATAGCCACATTTGCATACATCAAGGCCTGGGCTGGGTGTGCAGTTAGTCGCGCGTGTACTTCTCCAGGTGTAATGGTGGTCACGACTTGCACAGCTGGGTTTTAGAGTTCAATCCTGCAAGGTACTGAGCACTCCTGTGAGGTGCTGAGTGCCCAAAACTCCCATGGGCTCCAACAGAAGTCAAAGTGCTCTGAGCACCTCACAGGATCAAGCAATAAGGGGCCGTTTGCATAAGCAGCTACCAGATTTGTGCACACGAGTGTAGTAACTGTGCTTGCAAAAGAGAACAAATGCGTATGCAAAAATTAGGAGCGTCGCTGCAAGAAAATCTAACACCAGCAAGACAGCAAGAAATCGAGCGCCACTACTTGCTCTGAAATACAGCTGAGGTGCTGCTGTGTCCAGAACCATTATCAAGCCATGAAACAATGGCAACCTTTAAAGCAAAGCTTCTAAATCAATACAGTGCTGGGGCTTTGGCGGGGGGGTTTCACTGAAGCATTGTGGGAAAAGCAAAGTGAGAAAGAGGGCAGGTGCCCTTTGAAGGTCCTGAGGGGCAGCTGACCAGCTCTGGGGGCCTCATTCTTCCCTCCCTGTCTAGGGGAAATTGCTGCCTCTCTCCAAACCCCCTGTTATGAGAATGGCCCAGCAGAACAGTACAGTTGTAGTAAGTGCGAAGAAGAGACACAAATCCAGCTAGCCCAGACCCTGCTGAAGAGGGCTCCCAGGTCGGTGGTTTGGTTCTGGAGATCCCTGCTTCAGAGCTGAGCTGTCTGGATCCAAACTGCCCTCAAAATCTGATCTTCCCTAGTGCGATTGCAGCTCATGCTCCTAGTCAGGTGCCTAAGCCTTTAATTGTCCCAATAATATCCAGCTGCAATGAGGGATAGGGGTTGCCCCAGGCTATGCAGCTCCGGCCATGGGTGGTTCCATCGGAGTACCCGGCTCACAGTGCAGGCACATTCCACATGCTGTCAACTAACGAGACAGACCTGGGGCGGGGGGCAGCTCGGGGGGATTAGATGTGCCCATCGGCTCTCTGCCTTTGTGACCAACGCTGTCTCCACTTCTGCAAACATCGTCAGCAGGGAATAATCGCCGGAGCTTACCCATTAGACCAGCGACGCTCGGCGATTCTAGAACAGGCCAGGCAGCTGAGCCATGCAGGCTGCAGAGGGAACACTTTGCCCCCCATCAAACCCCACCCCCAGAAACCCAGCAGGTCAGGATGGGGCGTGAAGACGACTCTTCGTGATCAGCTCCTCTGCCCTCCTGCATGACACGGCCCACGGGAGGGCCCCACAATCGCTCTCAGAGCAGAGCTTGCTGAAAAACCTCCCATCTGCCAGGGACAGAGAATCCTCCCGCCCCCACACACCGCCCCCTTGGTCAAGAGCTCCAGTGGTTAATTCACATCACAGGTGAAAACTAGCCAGCTGACGCTGCAGGAGCAGGGAGTCCCAGGCAGAGCACAATCATCTAGGCTGAAAGCCGTCCAGGACACCAGTACTAAAAGTATCACGGTATCTTCAGGCCTCAGTCCTGCCAGGCGCTCAGCTCTCTGGCCCTGCCCCAGCAGGACGCTTCGCTTTAAAAACCAGCATGGGCCCGCTGGAGTCTCTCCTGTGTTCCAGTGTTTGTCTGGACTGGGGGCCAGGGCACGGAATACCTCACTGGACTGAGCCCTGAACAGCTCGTGAGACTCTGTCTAGGACAGAAGGACCACGAGTGGGGGAGGAGCCCTCTCTGTGCCAGCCCCTCCAGAGCTAAGGTGAGTGCTGGGTACCATGTCGTCAGCCCTGCTGCAGGCACCACCCTGGCCTTCCTGCCTAGCCTGGGGGCTTGGCCAGCACCACCCATCTGGTGGCCGGCTGGAGCCTGCGGGATTTCGAACATTTGGCTCGCTTGGCACTGCTGAGGTGGGATCACTCTGGGGTGGGATCGCTCCCTTAGCTGCCCCTGCTTGGTTTGATTTGCAAGGACACGGGAACGTTTTCTTAAATCGATCCCAGGAAACGCTGACAGGAGTTTGAACAGTAATTCTCATCCTCGGCCTCGTTGTCTCCCCTTCCTCCTCCTCTCCTCCCGTCTCGCCCTCTCTCTGCTTCGCTCCTCCAGGATCTCCCTGAAGGGCTACAGCGGCACCGCTGGGCACCAGAGCGGCATGGTCCTCCAGGGAACCAACTTCAGTACCCGCGACTCTGATAACGACAACTGCCTTTGCAAGTGCGCCCAGATGCTGTCGGGAGGTGAGTGAGGCCACGGACCAGCCTTCCCCACGCTCCCGGTTTCCTGGGGTAGACGGGTGGGGGCAGAGAGGATGGAGCAAGTGAGGCTGAGTTCTTGGGAAGGCTCCATTCTTATTGAATCTCAGAACTAGCGAGGAGGCAGGGATGTAGTTTGAGAAGGATCAGGAACTTCATCTGAATCCTTCTGTCCCACCAGGTTCCCTTCCCCCTACCCACGTACAACCAGAGTTCCCCCATGCTGCAGTGGCAATTCCGTGCGCCTTGGGCCAGTAGATCCATGTATCAGACACATGCCCAGGCCTTGCTGCAACACCAGGACTAGGAATGGGGTGGGGGGAGCTCCATGCTACTGGCCAACTGGCAACTCTTCAAGAAATTGAGTGCCAGTCTCAGGGCAACCGTGTGTGCCGGGACGGGGAGGGGCTCCCAGATCAGGGGATTCGCTCTCCTTGTTTCAGCTCGATTCCCCGGATCCGGGGCTGTTACTAAAGACATGAGCAGAGCTGGGGCCCTTGACACGAACCCAGGGAATGGGTTTGGATGGATAGGGATATGCCTGTCCAATGGTGGAGCCTGGGATCCCCACCAGGTGGGACGCGGGGGCACAGGAAAGCCACGTTTTTCAGAATGTTCTCCCGGGGCCAAATCCTGAGCTGGTGTAAATCAGCAGAGCCCCACTGGGTGCATTAGACACACAGCAGCGGAGGAGCTGGCCCTTTGTCTCCTGCTCCTCTCTCGTGCGGGCACCGAATTCTCTGTTAACGATGGAGATGGGCCAGAGCCCGGTCCTCCCGCTCCAACCAGACTTGGCCTGGCAGGGTGACAGCACAAGAACCCACGTCTGAACAACCTCAAAGCCAGAATAATCCCCCCAGGATCGTAATGTCCTGGTGCCAGGCAGTTCTCTGAAGGTCATTCCCCTTTATGATGCAAGAACACGCATAATCACAGCCATGAGGCAGAACCTTCCCGGGCCAGGAAAAATGTGCTGATTACTACACCCTTTAGCTGCTGGGCATGGTCCGGGATACCCCAGGGGTTGGTATCCATAGGGCGAGGTTCTCCACACTTTGCCAGTGGTAGGATACTGCCAGGGACAACCCTGTCCTTTCGGGGTTAAGACTTTCCTTTTGTCCAGTAGCTCCTAATACCTGGGGTTCTCGCATTTGTATTGCTCCTGTCTGTGTGTGCACAGCACCTAATTCCCGGGTGTTGTGATCTCAGCCAGCTCCCCCCCACACTCCCCCACACAGCGGTAACTCACACCGGGTTTCACCCTGCTCCACTGAGTTGCCAATCACCTGGTCCGAGGAACGGCAGAGCTGGCTTCACTGCAGGCAGGAGAACTCAGGCCTGGGTTTCGTTTTTTCACTTCCTTACAGTTTGATTTTTGAAAAACTCTCTCCAATGACAGGAAACATTTTTTTCCTAAAATCACCTGGTTCTTTTCGACCAGTGTCATTTGAAAAGTCCCTTGGCTGTGTATTTCTAACCAGGCGGAAGTCTGTGCATTTTGTTTTACACTATTCATGCCTCGCGTCTAGGCATACCGGGGAAATGACCAGACATGCTGCCAAGGACAAGCCTTTGGCTAGAACCAAACTGAACTCCGAGCCCAGAAGTTTCACGCACTGTCCGAAGTCCAGACTCGGTCTGGTGACTTTTCTAACCTTTCCCCTCTGTGTCTCCCACTCAGGTTGGTGGTTTGATGCCTGTGGTCTGTCGAACCTGAACGGCATCTATTACCCTGCCAAGCACCATGTCCGGAAGCTCAATGGGATCAGGTGGCACTATTTCCAGGGGCCCAGCTACTCTCTAAAAGGCACACGCATGATGATAAGACCCTCAGACTTCTAGCGCCCCAGACCGGGGTGGGGCAGAGGGCAAGCCAGGCTCCAGGCCTCCGTACTGGCAGGCAACAATCCATCACGGAACTGGTAGGACCATTAGACCAGCAACAGATGGCAAAGGAACAGGGACACATCCGAGCAGGAGCAGGGCTCTTGTAACCCAGTGCCTGGGGCTCCAGCGCAAGGGAAAGGAGGAAGACCTGGGGCTAAGCAGGGAGATGACTCTGGGCCTGGACTCTTGGGCCTCTGAAGAGAAGGAGAAGAAAGAACAATCAGAAAAATATATCTAAACACGAAACCATCCCATTGTTTTGCTCCAGACAAGTGTGATTCCTTTCTATGTCGTATCATCCTCCGGGAAATCATCTAGACCACAAAGGGACCTGCTGCACCCTGGGCCAGGGGCTGAGAAGGACCCTGCAAGCAGCAGCTAGGGCTAGCGTGGAGCATACAGAGTTATTGCAGTGGGGTCTGGTTTGAGCACATTTCTAGGACACACTCCACCCTTTTCCTTCCTTGTTTTTCCCTGCTTCTGAACTGCCACATGGCCATCCAGCTCCTCGGGGCATGCTCTTGTCTGCAGAAGCTGGCTGACAAGAAAGCAGGCTGGTGAGAAAGACCTGTGAGTCTCTGGATATTAGGAAACCCTATTTCACTAGGAGGATGGTAAAGCACTGGAATGGGTTCCCTAGGGAGGTGCTGGAATCTCCTTCCTTAGAGGTTCTTAAGGTCAGGCTTGACAAAGCCCTGGCTGGGATGATTTAGTTGGGGTTGGTCCTGCTTTGAGCAGGGGGTTGGACTAGATACCTCCTGAGGTCCCTTCCAATCCTGATATTCTATGATACGGATCAGGCTAGACAGAGAGGCAAGACGGACTTGCCTTTGGGCTCGCTCTTGTGTTTTTCCTGCCAAGTCGGCTCCTGACCCAAATGCAAAGCCTGCCCGGAAGAAGAGCAGGAGCCAGGCCTGGTGCAGGGAACGTGGTACACGGAGGAGGATGGAATGAGCTCAGTGTTGTACATGGAGAGAGCACGGTCTAGAAAGACCAACCTCTGACCAAACAAGGGGGCAGAGTTGGTCACTGTGATGGGGATGGTGCCAACACCCTCGCAGCCCAGCCGCTGTCCTGTTTTTGCAGGACAGAAGCAGGTTTTAGGGAGTGATTCGAGGGTGGATGAGGAGGTAGCTTTGTTGGTGGTTACGAGAGCTCCTCCTCGGCCAGGGGGCAGCATCAGAGAAAGCACCCGGGGGCTTGTTTGAAGATGTACTGAGCGGGCGCAGGAGTGGGCCATTGGGAGGTGGAGCTGCCATCTCAGTGGTGTGTGAGAGAGTCCAGGTGGGTAGGGCTGGACTGAGAAAGGCCTTGAAAGTGAAGCCAAGTCATTTGTGTCTGATGTGCTAGAGAAGGGGGAGCCAGTGGAGGGGTTCATGGAGAGGCCCGGTGTGGGCGAAAGGAACGGCCAGGAAAGCAATCCTTGCCGAAGCGTTCAGAGCTGGTCTGAGCGGGGCAAGGTGGGATCGGTCCGGATCAGAGAGGGGCACGTTGCAGTGGGCTGAGAAGCCGAGAACCAGGGCGAGGGTCTCAGCTGTGTGGGTGGCTAGGAAAGGCCGTATCCCGGAGCTGCTCTGCAGGAAGAATCAGCAAGTCCCCAGAGAGGATCTAGAGAGAGCCAGGAGTCGAGAACAATGACACCCTGGTTATGGGCCTGAGTGATGGGGAGAGCAGAGGGGGGTCCAATGACTGAGGAAGAGGGAGCGGGTGGGGCTGGAGGGAAGATTGAGAGATCTGTTCCACGCGGAAACAAAACATTTTCCTTTTAATCCCTGTCCCCTTTCTCTCTTTCTGGAAAGAAACCAAACCCCCACCCCCACCGCATTGTTTTGATGAAAAACAACAAAAAAATTCCATGATCCATTTTTAATGAAACCAAAATCGTTTTGTTTCCTTCAAAAGTTTTTGTGGCAATAATTGCCCTTTTCTGACTCGCTCCGGTGAGTGACAGGTGAGCTTTTCCCAGGGACTCTCTTTTGTTTCGGCGTTTCATGCTGGGAAAGGACACTGGGGTCAACTGTGGAGCATGACCCTGGGAGGGCTGGAATATGACGGGACCGAGCGGGTCACCCAGCGTAAGGAAACCAGACTGAATGCAGGAGCTCCCCAGATCAGAGAAGGCCCGTTCCCTGCACGAGCCAGCGTGGAGCTCCAGAGCCGCGGCTCTCCAGCAGCTTCACGCTCGGCATCTCTGATCAACGGCGGCTTTGGGGGATTTGCCCACGGATCCCGTCACGTTGTTTAGAACCGAGTATTGCTGCAGCGTTATTTCACACTTCCAGCCTGGCCTCAAAAGGACGCTGCCCAGCCCTTCTTCCTCCCCTCCTCCCATGCTGAGGAACAGGGGGCACTGGGCAGGGGATGGGGACACGGATGGCCTGGGAGCTGGCTTGTCTTGTGCGCAGTTATTGGCTCGCCTGGAGGGAGGGGGCATTAACCCCGACTCGTTCACCAGCATCTTTCACGCCTGGTTCAAATGAGAATGCTTTTATTTTTCTATTAACAAATGTGTCCTTGGGAAGCCCCAGTGTGTGGGTGTCTGTCAGGCTGAGACAGGCCCCCAAGATGGACAGCTCCCCTGGCACCCCTTCCCCAGGACTGCAGAGTGCGGGAGGGCCCATCTCCTTCCCTGCCCCAAACCATCACAAAATCCCCCTCCAGCCACATCCCTCCCTCAGGACCCCCACACTCCTGGACCAGGGTTGGTCTCTATCTGCTTGCAGTGCTAACAGGGAGCCAGGGAGGGAGGCTGTCCCTGGATTATCTGCCCAGGAGACCTGGCCTGGGACCCGGCCTGGTCCAGAGGGGCCGTGGAAGATTTCAGGCACAGCTGGGTTGGCACATCCAGGACCAGGTTCGAATCCGAACATCGGCATTCAGGGCTGTTCAGAGCTAGGGTTTTGGTCTCGTCTCTGTTTCCATTCGAAAGCCAGAAGCCGTTTCCCTGTTAGACTCAGTGGCCCCCCGCTCCTCCCAGCCCCAGATCTCTCCTCCCCTTGCATGCATCTTGATGTTCAACAAGCACCAAAAGCTTCCTGGCTTTCTGCACATGGCGCGTTAAACCCAAAAAGCTATGCTGCTTTTGAGCATCTTGCCTGCACAAAGGCCTGTCCACCGCATGGATGATGAGTCCTCCCCAGGCCCTCTCGCTCTGGGCAGGCAGAATTCCTTGCAAATCAATTTCTCATGTTAATAGCACCCGAGCCCTGTCCCCCGTCTCCGTCTGACCGCTGAATCACCCCAGTGACAAGTGGCTCAGAGATTTCAGCCAGCCCCTTGCAGTGCAGTTTGGACGTGGATCCAATGCTGGATTACGCGGGGTCTGGGCTTTTTAGAACCAGGTTTTAATTATGCAAGAAGCAGTTTAACAAGTTGTTAAAAAAGAAGGTTTGGGGGAAGTCTGGAGCACGGGGTAACAGCCCGACTGATTCCAAGGGCTGACGGAGTAGTAGCAAGTGGTGGTTTGCCTCTGGATTCTAATGCACATCGTATGTTTGAACTCCACATAAAGGATTTTATAGTAACCATCAATAACCCTCTAGCTCGTCTTTGGGTGAATTACCCACTAACACCGTCTTCCTCTTTTACTATTAGCAGCATTGCCTCCAGCAACAGTACGAGCTGGGGTTATTCCCTTACTCGCCATCCCTCCGTAGGAAGCTCCATGTCTCCAGCAGGTCTCTGGGAAAAGTGGGTGATAACTGCATGGTCACGGAGTCCCCTGCTCATCTCAGACTAATCTGGGTCCAAGCTTAAAGTTACAGGCTGAGCAGGGAAGCAGCATGAAGACATCTTGTATTGAATGAGTAGATCCCATCTTACTCTAGGGAAGGTGGATCCATCCCAAGGATGAAGTGGGTATAAGGAAAAAGTGGGAACACATAGAGGTGTCTTGCTAAACTGGTGACTAACCCTCCGATCCTGTTAGACTGGGTATTTTCCAAGGCTGCTACGAGAACTGAATGGCTAATTCCCATGAGAGCAAATGGGAAACTGGTATTGTAATCCCAGAGATGGCTTTGAAACTCTCTGTTTGAATCCCCATGACAATAGTTCCAATGGCAAGTGAAGCTCCAGGGATGCTGCTAGGTTAGCTGTTTTGAGGAGAGTGGCCGGTAACTGGAATCCCACCCCAGCTCGACATCCCGATTCTGGGATTTGTTTTGGTGGATGTTCTTTCATTCCCCACCTCCTTTTAGCCAGACCCATTTCAAAGCTGGACATTTAAACTGCCCTTGCAAAAAGTGTGTAAAACCCGTCTTGGGCAGAGATGTTCAAACCCAGGGACTAAGATGCCCCCATAAAATGTGCTCCTCGCCTACCTATTCTTGCCAGACTCACAGCTGTGCCTGCAGCCTGGGACACGCCACATTGGGACTTAGTCACAGTTACCTGGTTTGCCTGAGCAAATTCCCATTTGCACAAGTAGATGCAAGGCATGTGCTCACAACAGCCATGGGTCCATTTTCTGCAGACTCACTGTGGGGGACTGCAGTGGTAAATTTGGCCCCTGACTTCTCAGCTTGTTCTTTCTATCAGAAAAGGAAGAGACTTGAGAGTGAGAAAGGGCAAGACATGAGCTATTCACTCCAGCAGGGTCCTTCCAGGAGCAAAACCTCAGCACCGGCATCAAAATCTGGCCCCAGATAAGCCCAGTCAGGAGAGTGAGCCAGCCATGGGACAAAGGCAACAAGCTTGCTCATCCCCTTGACCTCAATCCTCTTTCAGCGATCAAGACATTTCCCCTCCACTTCACCCCCCGCCCCCTCCAGTTAATTGAGTTTTAAAGGTTACAACTATTACATTACCAGGGCAGTTTATTGTGGTTCACCCTCCGTGTCTTTCTGGGCAGTGTCACTTCTAATCAAGCAGCTGTAAGGACTCAGCTCAACCCTATTCTCGCCACTGCTCGGTCCCCCCCTGAGCCCAAGGCAAGGTGGGGAGAGGATGGTACAGGACAAGGCTCCAAGGTTTCTTTTCGTCTCTGTGGATTGGGCGAGTTCCGGCCCGTTGGGACGCCTGGGACCTGCTGAGTGGACAGGGGAGGGTGAGTGCTTCTGAGCAATACCGTTCTGAAGCCAATGGGCAGCTCGTCGATGACAAAAAGACAGGAGCGGAGACGGGCCCATTCTCCCGGGACCCTCCACAGCCCCTTGGCCTGCATCGTGAGACGGAGGCACGGCCCAGGGGGCGGGGGAGCAGGTTTATCGGAGGTTAGTGGAAAGCTTAGAGCTCAACAAGGCCTTGCTAGCTTGGCCGCTTCCCTCGGCCTTTTGTAGGGTCTCTAGGCTCCAGTACGGGCCACGTTTTCTGCCCAGGCCCCGGAGTTTGCATGCCACTCCCAGCTGTTTGCATATAGATGTCTTGTAAAATTGGGCACCCAAACCCAGCAGCGGGCATGGGGCCCACTGGCCGTTCGGCCCTCGGGAGCCCCCCGCAGTCCATGCGTTTTCTCTGCCTGTGGCCTAACAAGCCAGGGATTCTAGCTGGGAAGGGCCTGTGGGATCTTACCCACCCAAACAGCAACCTCAGGGGCCTGCACGTGCGGCCCCATAGACTCAACAGAGTTACCCTGGCTCAGGCCAGCGTGAGAGGAGAATCAGAGTCCATCGGCTCAGGGCACCCACGGTGCATTCTGTGGTGCCTGAGTTGTCCCACTTCGCTCCCACCCTCCCCAGCGGCGCCAGCACCGTGGATCCCTTCTCCATTGCCCCCCGCACGACAGGAGTTCCCAGCCGCTTGGGCCCGGCAGGTTCACAGCAGCAGAGATGGGCTGTGGATACTGAGGCAGCGTTTCTGGCCCAGGCACATCAGCAGCTCCAGCCTGACCCCAAGAAACACCCCGGTGTTTGGGGGGACGCTGCCGCATCCCACGCTGTTAGGGGAGGCTAAGGCTCTGGGCTGCGGACCGTCGGCCCTTGCACTGATCCAGACCTGACTTCCAGCAGGGATGGAGGAGATGCACGGCACCAGTGACACTGATCCCATCAGCTCAGCCCATCCCATCCTTCCCTGCAGCCCTGGCAGCTAAAACAACCTCTTGAGGTACCCCCTCCTCCTCCCCCACACCCCCGAATCCCCTTTGCAGACCGAGACCAGTAAGTGTCACAGGGAGCTGCTCTCTCAGCTCTCTGCTCCTTTAATGGAACTATTTCGGACATCTCCCCTTCCCCTTTTGGAGTCAGAGCAGTTCTGGTTCTGCCCGTTCCCAGTGCAGAGCAGACCGCAGTGCTATACGCAGTGCTTTGCAAAGACTCCCTTGGCCCTAGAGATGCCTTCATCCAATAAAATGCCTGAGGGCCCTCAACTTGGCTGGTTATTCCATCACATTTCACATCCCCTCGGTGGATGATTTATCTTCCAAGCCTTTTTAATGCGCTGCCCCATCCGCACCCTCCCTCATGTTTGCTCAGAGCCCTCACATGGTAGATATAAACCACTGAAAGGAGGCAAGCGCTTCCCTGACAGACTTGTAGCCAACCTGGGAATACAGGATGTCAGAGATTTAGTAAAAGGCCGTGTTACCTTGCGTTTCATTTTCCTGATTCTGTTTAAGGTCGGCCGGACCCAGGATCCGCGCAGACACAGCTGCTCTGGCACCCCAGACGGTGCAGGGCATGTCCCAGGAGAGGACACCAAGAGTGCAGCAGCATTTCCAGGACAGCCCCCACCCCTTCCTGAATAGCCCAACAGCCACAGCAAAGGACCGAGGGGCACTTTCACCTTCATTGATGGCACTGATTTAACTGGGTCAGAACCAGCTCCCGGAAAAGCTGAGAGCGATGGAAACGCTCCCAGGAAACGTGCGCTTGGCAATTTCATGGAAACACGTTCTTTAAAACCCTTGTCTCCCCAGCAGAGCAGCTCAGACTTTGCAGGCCTGGGCTAGGGCAGGAGAGCCCAGAGTGAGACTGACTATAAACAAAAGGAAAACCCACTAGCCTGCTTCCATTGCCCCGGGCAAAAAGTAAACAGAGCGTACACAGCATAACAAATCTGACCTTCAGACTTCACAGTTCACAAGCAAACATTGCTAGTAAAACATGGGCAAGGAATTCCTGAAGACGATACAGGAACGGGTTTTAGTTTTATGACATGAGGGTCCCTTTAAGGAACACACGTGGAGCTAGGGAGGGTGACCAAAAATTTTAATTAGAGGCCTAAAAAAGAGTTTGCTGCAGACAACCCAGTGTTGGAGGAATGGTGTGTGCACCATTTGTGGCCCTGCCCCCCGTGCTAGGACCGGTATATCTCATGGAAATACACAAGATAGACTAAGAAAATACCCAGCCTCCACATGACTGAGCTCTGATCTACCACCAGTCAGCAAGAGGGTGTCAACCTCAACCTAGGCATTTCCATCGCCCTGTCACTGTAAAGTCTGAGCACCTGAAATGTGAATGAATTGATCCTGAAAGCACCCCTGGGGACGCAGGGAGGTATTATCAGCCCCGTTGCTCAGACGGGGAACGGAGGACAAAGAGAGATTAAGTGATTTGCCCAAGTCATACAAGAAATCTGTGGCACAGCCAGGAATTGAACCCAAATCTCAGGCCAGTGGCTTCACTTGCAGAGCAGCCGTCCTCTAGAATTTGCATTGAGAACTGCAGCTACTCTGTGCCTCGAGGGCTCATTACCCTGGGAGGGGGGTGATGAATGGAGTTACAAAGCCAGAAACAGGGAGACTGGGGCTTCCTTCCCTCCAGGACCAACTGGCCTCTCACAGGTGATTCCATTTGCCCAGAGCCCTGCTGCTGAGAAGTTGGGGTGGGGATGGGGGGAGGAGTCACTGACAATAGAGCATGCACCCTTCATTGTGTACAACAGCTCAGATGAGACCCGGAGCTCTAACTCAGAGTTTGCAAAATAAACCATTCGAACTGCAGCTCCAGACACTCTGCTGGAGGAGCCAGAGGTGGAGGGCGGGCGGGGGAGGCAGAGGGAAGTTCTGGCAGAGATGGACAGTCACTGAAATATGCCTCAACTGGTTATTTTGTTAATTCCTACCAAGCGCCCCAGGGAAGAGCGCGGCAGAGCCGTTCTTTGGAACGGGCAGCTCGGTGCAGAGCCAAACACAATATCGGACAAAGCAGAATCCAAAGGTGGGGAGGGGAGAATGCAGGGGACCGGAGCACAGGGCTTTGCAGAACTCTGTCGTGAATACATGAACCAGGGTGGTCTCCCTCAGTGACCTCTCCTTGGACAGACCCCTCCAGCCCAGGCCTGCAGCAGCCAAGAAAGAGAAACAAGCAGAGAGCTATGGAAGGCTTTGCAGAAAGCAGCGTATGGGCTTCTTGCTCTCATTCTGCCTCCAAATCGCTCTTCCCTCCTTGCATTTCTGCTCACTGTCCCTTGACTGCCGACATTTCCTTACTTGGCCCTTCGCACAGCACCCTTGGACTTCTCCTCCCACCCCCAGGTAGACTCTCACCAGGACTCTGCGTCAGAGCATATAGACAGGAGACAGCAGGCAGATGTTCCGGCCCCTCCGTCCTGTTATTCTGACACCCATTTTAACCCCTCTTCTTCTAGTCCCCTTGTCAGACTCGCAGCAGCTTTGAAGTCAAACGCCACTCGCCTGCAGGAAGGAGCCATGGGAGCCGGATACTCGGCCTTCCCATCCTTGTGCTAACTGATTGAGGTGGGACAGTTACAGGTGACGTAGCCAACTGATGGGGCAGGGGGATATTTATGGATGTCCGGTGAGAGAGGGCCAGATTGTCAGACATGAAGCCCTGCAAATGTAATGCAGAGTCTCTGAAGAGTTCAGACATGCTAACCCAGCTGACAGAGTGGCTGCTAGTGCATCATATTTAGGGGTGTGGTTAAATATCACCCCCACCCCCTTCAGGTCTGCAGATAAAAACCCATCTCCTTTAGAGAACTTGCTTTGCCCAATACAGAGCCCAGTCAAAAGCCACATGGGTCTAGATTTAGAAGCGAACACACCTCAAGTCCATTCAGCTCCAGCAAAACCCACCTGCAGAGCTTTTCCCATTGGTATTTTAATTCCCCACATCCCTCTAGAAGCAGGGCAAGAATCACTGTCCAACTAGCTTCTCCCTATTTGCATGACATAGGTGGTAGAAACACACACAAGGTTTGGGATTAGAGACACAAAAAGCCCAACCTGTGTAGTTTGGGGAAGTTCTGGTTCTGTTCTGGAGCCAAAGTTCAGGGATGGGGGTTCAGACTGGATGCTCGAGTCCAAGCCCATCTCTAGCTGGTTAATTACATGGTCCGAGAAAATCAATGGATGAAATAGAAGGAAAATGGGTTTTGTGAAACCTGAAGAAGTTTTGTGAAATAATTTTTTTTTAAGCTGAAGTTTTGTGAAACCCAAAACATCCCCAGGGATTGCCCCTTCCCCAGCCTGGGGCCTCCCCTATTTCCAGGCTCAGTGTCTTGCTCAAATGTATTTATCACAGATGCACAGTTCTCTTTCCCAGAATAAATGGCACTTTCTAGCTCTTCTATATTAAAAATGTTAGTCCCAGAACCTCTACCCTCCAGCCCCAGGCAGGCTATTTCCTGAGACATGTCAGTGACATGCTCTCACCTCTTCGCACTCCCGCAGTTTGGAGAGTTATAATGAGCCCCTCCAGATCACGGCTACTGTTAGCAGGAGGCTGATACAAACTTTTTCTTCTTTTGGTTCAAGTGAGTGTGCACTGGCCTCAGTAGGAATTGTAACTGCATTGACACATCTTTCATTGGAAGGTGACAATATATGCCACATATTTTAGTTTAAAATCACAGACCCCCCTGAGGTGGCTATTTTCTCTGTTTTACAGATAGGGAAACAGAGGCACTGAGGGATCAAGTGACCTTCTCAAGATCACACAGTGAATCTGTTGCAGAATCAGTAACAGACCCCAGGTCTCCTACTTCCCAGCTATGGGCCTTGTTTGCAAAACCCTTAGGACAAGAAAAGCCTGGCTCCAGGAGGAAGTCACCAAGTTTCCATCCAAAACCATAAATCCTTTCCCAGTACCTGAAAAAGAGCCCGGGTTTGCTCAGCAGACTAGAGCAAGGCTCCCAGAACACAACTGGCAAAGCCACCCAGCTGGCTGCAGGTTTAGCGCTAGTTAAAGACACCAAGAACTCAGCCTTCCAGACAGCCGGCAAGTGGATCTGAGCTGCATTCAGGCAGCCCAGTTAATTGCTACCCAGGCTGTCAGCCCCTGGGGAGATCACAGCCTGCAGGTGAGAGCAGCACAGCAGTGTCCTTTGTTTAATAAAGAGAGGGCCGTGACCAAAGCCTAGGAGACTAAATAACCCCAGACAAGGTTTACAGGGTTCTCTTCTACTGTACCCTCCCAGGAAGCATTGCCCCTCCTCACAGCTAACTCTCCACTAGCCTGGGCCTCAAGGAGGCCTTTACCCCAGTGCAAAATGAGCACAAAGCACATCAAGTTCACCTGCCTGCCTTGGAAGCCTTTTCCTTCCCCCTTTGCACTAGTATAGTGATGAGAAAGTCCTGGAAAATCCCCCCTCTCTGGTAGAGGCTACTGCTAGATCTCAGCATAGCCCCACTACTGCTAATAGAACCTCAGCTGTGATACTAGGGCCCCCCCTGGCCTGATCAGCCCTTTTAAGAGGAGGAAATTTAATTACCCATAATGCCCCACCCCCCAAGAATTAAAATCACTTTCTGAATTAATAATAAAAAATCCATTGAACTGCTTCATGCTGCAGACAGACCTGGGCACTGCCCCATCTTTGCTACAAAAATTCACTTAGGAAAACCTTGCTTGTTAATTTAGCCAATCAGAACAGTGCCTACAACAAAATGGCCACCTGCCTACCAAACTACATCTCCCAGAAGGCCACAGGCCTAAGGGCAAAGGTCATACTAGCCACCTAAGTATAAAAAGCTGCAGCTTCAACCCACACCTCTCTAATTAGAGACTCAAGCCATTATCCACATATGCCCACCAGTGTAAGTCAGGAACAGTAGTAAGGGAGATTGCTATCGCTCTGTGCCTAGAAGGCTATCGCCTTACAGACACCATACCAGGGTGCTCACCAGGACATGGGAAACACTGTATGGACAAATAGCTGTATAAAACTACAGCCAGCATGTCCCATTCTGAGTCCATGACTGTAAGCCTGAGATGGACTGTGGCAGAGAGCCAGGCCCACTGTAACCCCAGAGAAGAAAGACTGCAACAGTAGGACAAGGGAAGTGCTGAAACAGAGGGACGTGTCCCACTCTTGAGTTCAGAGCGCGAGGGCAAAGATTTCCTCACCTTACCATAAATGAAAACAGAGTTTTGCATGGAGGCAAAAAATCTGTGTCTGACCTTGGCAGAAAGGAAGGAGAGGCAGACTCAACACCGGTCCATGTACCTCGCTGTGCTTGCTATAATTTGTATTACCGTAGGGCCTAGAGACCTCAGCTGGGCCTGGCCCTGGCCCTGGCCCTGGCCCTAGCCCCATTGTGCTAGCTGCTGTACAGACATAGACTACAAGCCAGCTGGCTCCAAAGAGCTTAAATCTATAGACTACCGGGGAGTGTTTGTAACAGCCAAGTTTGAGGGGGAGGGAGGAAGAGTAAATAATGGCTTAAGATGAGAGAAACCCCTAGGCAGCCCCACCCCTGGTTGCTCGGACACCTACGGTAATCGTATCTCCCTCTGACAGGGAGCCAAGGGGCTGTGCTGCTCACACGCTGTCTCGCTTGGTGTTTGCAAGGGGGGAACTTGGGTCTTTTGCTCTTTCCGCACCGACAATAACGATAGGAAGCAACCCCATGAGCATGGTGGGTTTCAAACAGGCAACAACACACCCCCCCAGAGCCTAGCTGCATGCCCCCTGCTAGGTTCTGGTGGCATCGCAAAGACAGAACCCAGCGAGTGCCACTGCAGGGCTCCCAAGTGATCTAAGGATACTGCCCATTTCTGCACTCTGCGGGGATCTGCCTTCCTGGTGTCTCACTAGCCTTGCTGTTGCATAAGCAACCACACACCATTACAAAGAGCAAACGGGTCCTTAGCCGTCTGTAACTCATTTCAGCCTAGCCCAGTCTCATGGGCTACACGGATTACAGAGTCAGCCTTTTTGGTTTTTATTCTCCATGTCTGAACACAGCTCTTCTCCTAAGAGCCAAAATCATTATGAAAGTCCAGAGCTGTGGACACATCCCCGCTCCCCCAGACTCCCTGACACAGGAGACGTGTGTGGTTTGGCGTTACTCCGGGACAAAAATCAAAGGCAGATGCTGCCGGAAATAGTAAAAAGGACCAAGTAACCGTCTCTTGGCCACAGACAGCCCAATGCAGGCTCAGGCCTCCAGATGATGCACAACACCCGGTGTAAGGCTGTCGTATTCTGTGCACAGGTGCTATCTGTCAGTCAGAAAAGGGATGGAGAAAGAGACTATGTCACCCTTATTGACAGTCGTCTTTTCACTTGTTCTCAAAGACCTTGGGGGTGGGAAGAGATGGGTTTTATCGTCCCTGCTTCACCGATGGGGAAACGGGACAGTTTCGGTGACTCACTTCAAGACTCCAGAGTGAATCCATAGCAGAGATGGGGACAGCACATAGTTCTGGCGCACAATTGTCCGCTCTAACTACTAGCCCACGCTGCCTCTTTTGGCTGCTGTTGCCGTTTTGATTTGCTACCTAGTGCTTTTTAATGCGTTACAGAAATGACAGGCCCCAATTCACCCTCTTTTCCACTCCCCCAGACGGCTGAGGGCTCTGGATAGCGACCTTCTCCCACGGGCAGAGGCCCAGATGGCTTAACCTCAGAATTGCCTGGGTAGCGTTAGCCAGTCACTTGTGCCCAGTGGGATCCCTGGGACGGAGCTCACTTGCACCCCAAACAGAATTATTGCCAGAAAGGGCAGCGAGCGCCTCCCCCTCCCCCGTCCTGCTGCTCAGCAGGATCTAACGCCGGCAGCAGGGAGAGCTCCTTACAGGTGCGCTGCTGCTCCTGCTCAGCCAAATGCTTCATTTCCAAAGCCAGGATACAGCTCAGAGAGATTCTCAGCAGGAAGAGCCACCATGTGTTGAACTCGTCTCCGGGGCTTGCGGGGTTTCCCATCCTTTTAGGGGAAGAAAAGTAGCCAGACCTCCCTAGGGGGAAGCATCCAGGAACTTCCCGGGAAGCAGAAATTCACTCTCGATCATCCCGGAGGCTGGGTTCCAAGATTAAGCTGCCTCCCATGCACACCCTGTCTCACCCCAGAGCACTCCAGGCTTTGGTCCCTCTGGCCTCTTTCAGTCGGTTGTAAATTTCAGGTAGTAAATTCCTTTTGACTGCTGGCCCCTTATTCTGCCAGTATTATGCTGGGAGGGAGACTCCCTGTGGGTCTTCCAGCGGTAACACAGCCACACTAAAGAAACAGTCCGACCCAAGGAGTTTGCAGCATCTGTCTCCTCTTATGAGCTGTCTAGGCTAAAGAAGCAAACTACTGGTCATTCCACGCACCAGCAACACAGGGCATGGAATGGCCAGTGGTTTGCACGAGCCAGCCAGTTTCAGGTGCATTTTCACACTGTTTCCACGGAGCCACGCATCATGCTCCTGTGGCCATCTCGAGCTGCAAAGTGCCGTGCAGACTCCCATCCCAGCAGACGTGTCTGCATCATGACCGCTGGGTGGCTTCATTCACGATCAAGTCTCAATAAGGCCTGAAAAGCGAGGGGAGCTGAGATTCAAGATGTAGGTGCACCATGGATTTGTATAAGGGCAATACGATACTCTCCGTCTTATTCTCTATCCCTTTTTTAATGATTCCTAACATTCTGTTCGCTTTTTTGACTGCCGCTGCACATTGTGTGGATGTCTTCAAAGAACTGTCCACAATGACTCCAAGATCTTTTTCCTGATTAGTTGTAGCTAAATTAGCCCCCATCATATTGTACATATAGTTGGGGTTATTTTTTCCAATGTGCATTACTTTACACTTACCCACATTAAATTTCATTTGCCATTTTGTTGCCCAATCACTTAGTTTTGTGAGATCTTTTTGAAGTTCTTCACAATCTGCTTTGGTCTTCACTATCCTGAGCAGTTTAGCATCATCTGCAAACTTTGCCACTTCACTGTTTACCCCTTTCTCCAGATCATATATGAATAAGTTGAATAGGATTGGTCCTAGGACTGACCCTTGGGGAACACCACTAGTTACCCCTCTCCATTCTGAAAATTTACCATTTATTCCTGCCCTTTGTTCCCTGCCTTTTAACCAGTTCTCAGTCCATGAAAGGATTTTCCCTCTTATCCCATGACAACTTCATTTACATAAGAGCCTTTGGTGAGGGATTTGTCAAAGGCATTCTGGAAATCCAAGTACACTATGTCCACTGGATACCCCCTGTCCACATGTGTGTTGACCCCTTCCTGCAGGCTGGAATAAGAGAAAGGGGAGAGATTGCTATTTCGATTCCTAATACCTGGGAGGTGCTCGGAAACCAGAGAAGCGTTCACATTACATTTACCAGGCACAATCTCAGTGATGGAGTTTTTGCTGTTTACGATGAATAGACCAAGATGCCCTCTGCTGGCGTAAATTGGTTTTACTCCCTGAAAAGATTAAGAAGTAATCTGAGTTGCTGTGGTTTTAAGTGTGTGTGTGTGTGTGTGCACTCGCACACCTGCCCATCTGTAGGTTCATGGATTAATGCCAGGTCAAAACAATGGGTAACCCTACAAAAGAACAATATAATGATACCACCATAATGCACACTGGCGGTGTTACAAAGGTGGCTGAGACGCTCACACGTTACAGCTGGGCAAAGTAGGCCAGTGAAGAGCTTTGCCCAGGCAGCCAGGGGTGAAATCCGAAACAGACCCCACCTTTCCCAGCTCCCAGCCCCCTCTTCTCACCGCTAGCCTATAGCAAGGCAAACGTATACTGCATGGTGCTGCATGTGTCCATGTCTGTCCATCTGGATATTCACATGGATGAACAGGCACTTCATCTCAACAGCTGCAGATCAAGAGACTCCGGGTCATTTAATTTGCTCCCTGGATTCGACTCTCATGTGGCACACTATTGGCTCGTGGCTTGGAATGGGTTACAGCAGGCTGGACAAAACCCCTTCCGATCCATCCTAGCTTTTCCCGAGCCAGGGTCACAGTAGTGACGGCCCTTTCCCAGGCCCGGGAGCTGGCTGGCAGCAGCAAGCGCAGAAGAACTATTTTTTAAGATGTACAAGCTTTTCACTCCCAAATCTGGCAAAATCTGCTCTGGTTTGCTCCGAGTCTGATCCTGTGTCTTAATTTTCTCTCCTAAGACAGCCCTTGTGAATCTAAGAGGGTAGTAAGTTCATAGGAGCACAATCCACCCTGTTCCTGTTTGAAATGAATCCACACCACATCAACTGTGGGAAAACCCTCCTTTATTTACTTGTGATCTGTGACTAACGAAAGCTGGGCTGTCAGTCACCCGTGATTCTTTCCGTGGGGCTCTGGACAAGTTGAACTCTCTCTCCACCCCCACCCTCCGAACGTTATCCCTCAATTCCCCCTCAGTTCCGAGGCATGGGGCAGCCCTGCCAGATTATTTTGAATTCATTTAAAATATTGCAAGCGTCTTCCTTTTGCATTGACCGTGAAACGTTAGTGCTAACGAACCCACTTGTGAGACCCCGCTGAGCAGATGCAAGGAACCAGTCTGAGCACTGGATAGCTATCCCTGGGTTCACACTGGATTATGTTCAGACCGTCGTTCTAAACCTGAAGGTTGAACACTTGCCACTAGATGTCCCCAGAGGCCCAGCAGAAACTTTCAGTGTTGTGATGGGACTTGCAGATAATTTAACTGAAGTATTTCCTTGAGAGACTGTACTTTCTAAATGGACAACCTACCCTAAATTCGCAATTACTGAGGGACAGTCTTCCCTCACTGATACACCTCTACCCCGAGAGAACGCGGTCTGATAGGAGGTCAATTCTGATCTAACGCGGGAAAGGAGCATGAAGGCTGCAAGTCAGTCAAATGAGCCAGCGAGTCAGGAGCCGGGGGTCAAAGGGGATTTCCCCTCATCCCTTGTTTTGCCAACCACTGATTAGCTGATAACCTGGGGCCCCGCCAGGCAGATCTCGTGACCCCAGCAATGTGGTCTGACGGGCTCTGCAGCTGGAGCTGAGATGCGGAGCTGGGACAGGCTATCCATCCCCTCGATGCTTAGCAGCCTTATGCACTGCACAAAGCCCCTGGGCCAGGCCCCCCGGGACCCAACGTGATGTCTCCATGGGACCATGGCCAAACGTCAAGCACAGGCTAGCTGGCTCCTTCCCTGCTGCTCCTCAGCGTGTGAGTCTGCAAGAACCCTCGGCCTCATCTGCTGGCCCTGGACAAACCCCTAGCAAAGTGCACAGCACTGCTCCCGAGGCCACGCTGCTATTAGCAGGAGTCCAACTTCAGCTGTATCTGGTCACGGAAAAGTTCTAGCTGTGAAGCTTGATGAAAACCAGGGAACGTCCCAGGCGAACGGCATCCAGCAGGGTCTGCTTTGCCTTTCGTTGGCGTTTGAAATCCGTGAACATTCAGAACATTTCAACACTGTGAATCCTGAAAGTTTCCCCAATTTGATCCTGAGGATTGTTCCCCGGAAGGCTCATCTCAGGAGCCCTTTGCTGGATTTTCCATGGTCCTCCCATTTCAAATGGCTCAGTCATCCACACAGGAAGCAGCAGCCCACACCGTGTGGCCCAGGTGACCAAATCACACAACACTCATAGCGAAGAGCCAAAGCCATGACATTACAACCTGTCGCTGAAAACTCTTTGTTCAAGCTCCGTGCCGAATACTTGGGAGTAACAAATCCACTGAGAGGGATTCAGGATTGAGTTACTAGCCCAGTGTTTCCCAAAGTGGGACATGCCCCGTAGGGGCACAAAGTAACTGTTGGCCCAGACAGACATCTGAATCATTCTGCAGTCCCAGCTCCTTGTTTTAGAAAGGCTCTTGCTGCTTGGGTTACCAAGAACCCTTCGAAAGATGAGGCGGGTGTAACCAATGGCTGCCTGAGTTTGAAGAGAGTCTATAAAAATAGCTCTGAGGAATAAATTGCCCCCATCACTTCAGTGGAGGCTAACTCAGGTGCCAGTGCTGGTGGAGACTGAGGCACCAGAGTCTGAAGAGCTGCATCATGTGTCCCCAAAATGTGGGGTGCAGACTGGGGGCAGGGAAGCTGTTAACATTAAGATGGGCTGGCCTTTGGTATCTCAACTGCGCCAGCCAGTCTCTGAGCCCCTGTTGTGGGAGCGTCTCACGGGGGCTTTTGCGGGTGGCCAGCAGGCTCCTGGGGCCAAGCCGTTTCTCGAGGAAGAATCGTTTCTCAACAATTCCCCTCACGCCAGTTTCATCCTCACAGATCCGCGTGCCCAAAAGCTCAGCCAATCAGAGCACGGACCCGGAGCACGAGCAGAACAGCTGACATTGGGAATGGCCAGCCCCAGGGAACGCTCCGGGGTAGTGAGGAAATCGTCACCCGTTTACTGGCGACGCTCAAAGGCCAAGCGGCTTGAGAACACCGGATAAAGGCCTGGGGACCAAGGAGACACCCCCCTCTTCTGCTAGCCCCATGCCCGGGGCGCACCTGGCCTCCTCCGCCGGGTTATGTCACGTGCAGTGGGCGAGGCCAAGGCATTTGCCTTCCGTGCCATGCTCAGGCCCAGAACAGGACATGCCTCAGCCTGGCGAGTGTGAGGTACAGAGTCCTCCTCCTGTTAACTCCTTCCTCGCCCACCTACAGCCGGGCACTGAAAGAGCTTCCAGCTCCACAGGAACCCAGATCCACCAGCCAGCAACCACCGGAGGGCGGGCATCACTCCTCCACAGCCAACAGCGCAACGCACCAAAAGTCCCCCTCGCACAACCCTCTGCCAAACGCCCCCACCCTCCTCCAGCCCCCAAGCAGACCCCAGCAGCTCTCTGGCCCTACTCTGATCCACCCCAGATCCTCGGTGCTAAGCTTCCGGGGCATGCAGGCCTGTGATTCAGTGATTCTGCCTTAATCCACCATGCTAGGAAATATTCCAGGCCCCTTGGGGGCCATCACAGAATGTGCAAACCTGGCTCCACACCCACACAAATAATAATACTTTGCATTTACATTTTAAACCTTCAAAGCACCCAAAAGACATTAGCTAATTAACAGTGAGTAAAGCACATGAAGTACTTGGCATGCCCGGAATGATGCTCATCAGTGAATTCACACATAATTAGCAAATGGAACTGATATTAAAGGTGGGGCCCTTAACACCACCCTTGTTGGGAAGAATATCTAGGGAAGGGTGTTCTCCTAAAGAGAACAGGGAGGCAACATCCCTTAGCTTCCTTCTCCACACCTCAGACAGGAGATGCTCTAGGTCTCTTCTTCCCTTACTGTTTAATAATAACATTAATTGTTATTATTATTGGATTAATAATACAATAATATGTGTCCCCATTTGAGATCTGGGCCCCACAGTGCAAGATGCGGTATACACACATGGCAAGAGATAGTCTCTGCCCCAGAAAGCTTGTAATCTAAATATACAAGACCTGCAAAGGGCAAGGGGGGAAACTGAGGCATGGACTGGTGAAGTGACTAGCTCAAGGCCACACAAAACAGAGCCAGGAGTAGAATCCACATCTCTGGTAGCTCAGTGCCCTTTGCACCACTAGACCTTCCTGGAGCCGTGAACTGCACAATGCCACAAGTTTCCCACAAATTCAAGAGAGCTGTTCTCTTCTCCTAGCTCCTTGTAGCTGAAGATTTGGAGGGCAGGGTCCCTGGCCCTGCTGGATCTTGGCCTCGGCTGAAAGTGACACAGCGTCCGCCAGGCAGTGAGAGGGCTCCAACCACAAAGCTCCAGTCCAGATCTAGAGCTGAACTTCTGCAGAGTTTGGGCCGTATCCACCCAGCGAGGCTGGGAAGAAATGACCTTTAAAAGATGGGGCTGCAGTCAGATAAACAGGCTTCTGAGCATTTAAATTAAGGATGGCAAGGAAAGAGACAATCTGCCACTGCCCTGTACTATAAATAACAGGCATACTCAGCTGTGCCTCCACACAGAAACTCAACGCTGAGGAAAAACAGGTGTCAAGGAAAGTGATCACGCAAACCCATTATTTCCGCCGGGGCAGGGAGGGCCGGCCGGCCGGCTGGGAGGAAGAAGAATTCTGTTGATTACAGTCCAACGTTCAGACTTGCCAGGCGGGAAGGTTTTCAGTCGCCCTGGTGCAAGCCAAGGGGTGTGGAACGTGGCAGGGGGGCACTGGGGTTCCCGGCGTTCCCATGCCAAATGGTGACATGAGAGCTACGCGCGTGGATCCCTCTCTCACCGTTCCTAGTGCAGCTTTGGGGCACGTTGACGCTGCTCCCCTCCCAGCTGCCCCCCTGGTGCATCAGTAACTCGCCGCCAGACACCTGGCACGTGTGCCCAGCCCCCGCTTCCATCCGTCTCGGTTATAAACAATCATCCGCGTGGACGAGCCCATCAGGCAGCGGAGTCCCAGGGCTCCTGGCTGCGGAGAGGGCTGCGTGTCATCACCAGCTGTGGGGATGCTCTGGGTCTGGGATAGGGCCTCAAATGATTTGAGTGCAAGTGGCAACAGCCAGGAAGGATGCAGAGGTGTGCGGGACTCTGGCCAGTTTCCCTCCATCAGATCTCCTGGGTCAGCCTGGGTCAGTGTGGGGGAAATCACCCACACCATTCCAATCCCCCTGTACTTGTGACGGCACCTTCCTCGCAAGGCGTCGCTGAGATGAATTTGCCCATTTATCCCCCCGGCTTAGTATGAGTGCCGAGGCCTGTCAATGAACGGAACGACAGGTACGTTTAGCCCACCCTGCCCCTCAGAAGCAGGCCTGCTGTGAACGGCAGATGCTCGGCGAAGGAGCCGATGCCGGAGCCTTGGGATGCTCTTGCTTCTCAGAGCACGGCCTGTTCTCGGCTCACTCCCACCCCGGCCCTTCGGTGCACAACTCCCCCGACAGTCCCATAGCACGTCATGCCTTCCCCGCAGGCCAGACTGGTCTGTACAGCATCCTGCACTGTAGCAATAGTAAACCATAAGGAGTAATAGTAGGAATATAGTAAATCATAATCAGGAGGTCCTCTGATTACTCTCTCGGGGGCACGTCCCACCTTAACCACAGATGATCTGGCCTAGAGCAGTCATGTAACCCAACCCTCTTTGCAAGGAAATCTCTGAAAGACCAAACCTTCCCCAACAAAGCTCTGTGTGGACTTGGTCCATTCTTCTACCATTGACGTCATCCTGTGTGCACGGCTGTCAAGGGCTGCCAAGTCTAGGCAGGCAGCGCCCAGGAGCGCGGGCTGCTGAGGGCAAAAACCGCCACCGATCAGAAAAGGTGGGGGCAGCAGGGCTGTCAGCGGGGAAGAGTCACCTGCCTACTCCGTAACTGTATAATCTCCGGGAACCGAGCGCCAGAGCGGAGAGGTGCAGAAGCTGAGGCTGGGCAGGGAAGCTGCCCCCACGGAGTAGAAGGTGACACCCCAGCTCTACAAGAAACGGCCCCATTGCTGGAAACAGTGGGGCCGCCCTGCTCGGGGAATGCAAGCAGTGTCAGCAGGACTTTCGGGGCACTTGTTAGTGGCATGCGTCAATTCCACTGTTGATAGAGGCTCCGGGATCCAGTGCCACTGGCAAACTCCCGTGTCCATGTTAAGTGGAACATTGGCATGGCCACCTGGTCTCCCCTCAATCCCTCCTTCTGTTTCCTCTTCCCAGTCCTCTCCCCTCCTTGTTAAGGGCCTGATTGGGCCCTTGTGGCCCTGCAGCGGGGGAGGCGGGGAGCTGCAGCAGCAGGGGCCAGTGCCTGGGCAGGGGGAACAGAATCCTAATCCGCCCTCGTTCCATTTGAATGGAAAATAATCCCAGGAGGCCCAGCCGAGTCTCTCGGGGCCCTGACATCATTAACAGCCCCAGCAACACGGAGCAACCATTTCATCAGGGGCTCTGCTAGCCAGTGGGGTCCCTCACGTGCCACTGGGCACCAGCCAGCCTGTCGCCGACGGAAATGCCTTCCCGTCCCTTCAACATCCCTCTCCCAGAGTGCCTCCTGCCTGGTCCGGGAGAGGGGCAACCCCTTGAGTCCCCTCCATGGAATATGCATGGGGCACCTCTCCCCTGTGTCCCCACCCCCACCCCGCCACCATTTAGTGCACGGCCAGGTAAGAAGGTGGCAAAATCTAGCCCGTGGCTGCTCTTTGGTGCTATGATTCTGTGCAGCTGGGGGTTGGCCTGCGTGGCCCCCTGCACGCGGCCTGCATTGCAGAGGTTCCTAAAGAGCAGCTCCCCACATATGACCCCAATGCAGCAATCAGGGGGTCAAGGCCTGGGAACAATAAGGGTCACGCGTCCAATGGGCTTCCTCCTGAGCGGCACAGGCTGTGAGTCTGGGGACATGCCATGCATCCCAGTGGGGATCTGACCGTCCCTGCCCAGATGACAGCCTGGGGCAGGTCAAACACTGCTTCTCAGCATTCTCCCCGTCACCCCCCAGACACATTCTTCCTGCCTCTGCACCCCGCCCTACCAGCCGTAACGGGGGATCTCCATTTTCCCCAGCCCTCCGCTCACCCACCTGCAGGAGGGTTTACGGTGAGAGGAACGCGGTGAAGCTCAGTCTCTGAACGCCTCTCACCTCAAATCCAGACTTGCACAGGGGCATTATTACCGCGGCGAGGCAGACATGGGCGGGCGGCTTTGCGGCTCTTTCTTCTGTGCTGTGCGGGGCTGGGCACATAACGGTCAACGACCTTACCCTGCCCTTGGACACTGCCGTGCTGGGTGACCCAGGAAACTCCGCAGTCACCGCAGAGAACACAGCTCCCCTTCGGCGGCTGTGGGGCGAGGGCCGGTTAACCAACCGGGGAACATTAACATAGTCCAACCTCAATGAAGAAACCCCTAAGAAATACATACGACCCCCCGTGACAGCAGCTCACTCCATTACCCCCGGGGCTAGAGGCAGCCTCTCCTTATCAGTGAAATGGCTGTAACTGATCAGGGGGATTTGTGAATATACTAAATCCCCCAGAAGAATCAGTCCTGGACTATGCCATAGTTTGCATGGTGTTTTGAAACGGCAAAGCACTGGGCTGTAGTAGCGCTGCCCTGGGTAAGAGATCAGTCTTGTTATTGAAGCATAAAAGGCCATTGCCTCATCTCCTTTATTGCACAAAGCACCAAGTTATTTTTACAGACTCCTGCCTGTCATCCAATAGCCAGGCTAATAGGACTGCAGCTGTATCATCATCAAGGCATTCTCACGGTCTGTGTGTCATCACCATCTTCTTTTTCCAGTGTCGTTTATTATTAATCTTCCAGATGAAACGTGAACTTGAGGTCCGGGCTATTAAAGATCCCATGGGTAAATTCCATCTCAGAGGATTCACATCCTGCCAGCTTAAATCACCCCACTGCTCACGCAGTTGGATAGTATTCTTCACTTCCTGTCCTAAACTTTGCTGTGCACTGGTAACCAGCCACAGCGTTCCACTCCAGACACAGCTGCACTTCAGTGGTGGGAGAAATGGCCTGTATATGCTCCACTTTCTTATATGGCTCACAGGGTGGGAGGTCTAACCAGTATTTGTAAAGTGCTTTGAGATCCTTGAATGTGAGCCAGTATAGAAAGGCCCAGTAATATCGTTACTGGGTGTCCCAGACCGGACAATGACTTTGGGTGTCCCAGACTGTGAGTGTTCACAGAAACTAGACATGGCCAGTTTTGGAATTTGCTGTTGTGGTCCCAGAGAAGACCTGTTCTTTTGACCAGTGACACATTGCAGCCCATTATGAAAGTTAGTATTTCGAGCTAGTGTCATAGAGTTTAAAAATAAAAGGGACCATCAGATCATTCTGTCTGACCTGCTGGATATCACAGACTATTTTAGTTCACCCAGTTACCTCTGTCTGGAGCCCAGTAACGCCTGCTGGACTAAAGCATCTGGAGAGGCAGCCAGCCTTGATCTGAAGAGATCAGAGATGGAGAATCCACCACATTCCTGGGGAGTTTGTTCGAGTGGCCAAACACCTGCATGGAGAAAAGTGTTTGTCTAGCTTCTACTTTGAATTAATCCAGCTTCACCTTCCAGCCACTGTGTCTTATTCTGCCTTCTGGTTAAAGAGCCCTTTAGGCCTTTGTATTTTCTCCCCATGTCCCCTCTTGCCTGAGTATTTGGATAGGGGAAAGCCCAACTGAAATCTAGTTGAGGAACGCAGAGGGGGTTTCTGGACTAGACAGGGGTATGGGATCAAACCACAGCTCAGCTGGGGGGTCCCGAGTGCTCACAAGATCTCCAAGCGGCTTCAGAACATGCTCAGTGCAGTTTCGCTTAACTAGCAAACGGCATAGGAACCACCTGGCAGTCAGCAGCCCTTCGCTGTTCGCTTCCCACTCCTAGCAAACAGGTTTGCTGGCAGCAATGCTTAGAAAAACGGCGACTTTGGATCAGGGGCCTGATTTTCAGAGGTGCCAGCCCCCGCAGCGCCCACAAATCACCAAGCGCCAGTGTCGCACTTCTCTATTTCAGCATCTCCCATCCCTACACCGCATGGTCATTAGGGGATGTTAGACCTTGCCCTGGGGTAGGACAGACCCTCAGCTCTACATGGGCAGCGGCATGGGGAGTTTGGAGACACAGACACAAACACGTGTGTGCATCCACGCTGCTCCGTGCACTCTCTCCCCACGCAGCCCTGCGGGAGAGGAAGCAGCCCCTGGGGGGCTTTCAGCGATTCCTACCGATATTTTGCCTGGCATCACCTTCTTACCGTAGCCCACTTTCCATGCTGCGGGTACACAAATAGCACTTGGAATGGCTGAGGGTGAGACAAGGTGTTAATTAGCACCCATCAGAGCACACTCAGAGCTGCCCCGCGCACGTCACCCTAGCACACTGCTGCTCCACACGCGGCCAGAAATGCCACCTCTAATGTTAGAGACCCACTGTGGGGGAGGTAACATCTTTTACTGGCCCCCCCTCTGGGGGTGGAAGGTACCAGTTCTTCTTCAGGTCTCTGCGTGGCTCAAAATCTTGTGCCCTCCGCCCCCGGAAGCTGGTGCAATGAGAGGTATTACCTCCTGCCTTTGTCTCTCTCATATCCTGCCATGGGCACGGCTCCAGCAATCCTGCACTCCCACCAATTAACAACCACATGCCCCGGGCCTGAGCCTATTCCAGGTTCACACCAGTGCAAATAAGAGTCGAGTCTGAGCAGGGCGTGTGAGACGCTCCCCGCAGCACAGGGCTGAAAGCAGATCCCTTTCTCCAGACAGTCTCCCCAGCCCACATTTTGGGGGGTCGGATGACACAGGATTCCACCCAAACCCCAGCCTTGCAAAGCCACCGAATCCTGGGGCGGCCACCTCACCTGCCAGGCGTGTGCTGAGCATGTGGACAAACGGAAATAGGAATGATTGAAGACATCGGCTCACAAGCATGCGGGCAGCAAATCCCCATGGGCCCCGCTCCGCTGCCCTCACGCTGCCTCTAGTTTCCGGGCGGTTCTAATGACAAGAAATCCGTGAGCTTCGCTGCTTCCCCCTGCTCCTTCCGCGGCTGGGACCCCGTGGCACGGAGACCCATGGCCATGCCCACCAGCCTCTTGCTGATCGTGCATAATGAGCCTTCTTCCTCGCAGCCCTGGGGCAGCAAATCCGGCCTGGTCCCTCCTTACAAGCTGGGACGTACAAGCAGCATAGGCAAGACCTTGCTGAACCTCCTGAGGTCGTCCTCCTGCCAGTCCTGGCCGCCCCCTTCCCAGGCCGTCCCTCCACTTTGCTCTTTTGCCCAGGAGGGAGGGTGGCACCCGCTGCGGGTTTCCGTGCTGCTCCCTAACCTGGGCATGGCTGAGGGCCTGCCACTGCGTTTCCCCTGCCCTGTCCCTTTAACTGGTAATGGCCCTCCGGCCCATGTGCCTTGGCAGCCTGCACGTGACGCAGGCCCAGCCAGGACTGCTCTTGTCTGGCCACTCTTCAGATTTCCAGCCAGCGGGTGACTAATGTACAGGGCCCATTCCAGCACCCTCGGGAGAGACCAACAGTGCCTGCTGTGCCAGGGTGGGGACGTCAGCTCCCCTCGCCCCAGCCCCTATGGAAGAGAAGGGGCGCACCTGGACGGCTGCCTGCAGCCCCCGGGGACAGCCAGTGCTCCCATGGGCCTGTTCCCCTGGAAACAGAGAGCCGCGGCTCCCATCCAGAGATGCCGTGTCCGGAGAAGCGGAAATCCACTGGGCAGGTCCCCACAGAACGAGCTGGACCCAATCCCACCGATCTCCCTCCCAGCCCCAGATCTGGCCAGGCAGCCCTGCCCTTGGTGTGGGCTCTGCGCCCCCATCCCATCCAGGTGCCACCTCGCCATGTGCCAAGCTCACGCCCCGGACCCAGTGCTGCCCTGCCCAGACCCGGAGTCCACACGTGGACAAGCAGTAGGCTGATTTTATGTCTAACACATAAAGTTGCAGCCTCTCTACCACCCCCTCAAAGGTGCCCCCATGTTCTCTCCCTTGGTGCCGTCCATTCTCCTCGTCAGGGCTCTAACCCTGGCATGCCAACCCCTGCTTGTTACGGACCTTTCCGATGCTGGTGGAGCCAGTCCCCCTCCCCTTCAAGCCGGGCGGTGTCTAAAGAAACGTCCAGGCCCCCAGGGAGGGCAAAGCTTAGGGAACGCCGCCTAGCGCGAGTCTGGGGAGCAGCGCAAGGGGCTCCGGAGATTGTCTGCCCAACACCCCGATGAAAGCGGTCAGGGGACCGATGGGAAACCGGCTGCCAGCCACAGAGACAGGCTGGGAGGCTGTGCTGGTTGGAAGGGCTGACGAGGACCCAGGTTGCTGGCAGGGGCGCTGCTCCCCGTTCCAGTCCAGACCAGCACGATCGTCTAGTTTGTGATGTGTCCCAATGACTCCGACAGCGAGACCAACCCACCTCCCCCCGCCCCTCTCCCCTTCCTCACGCTCACCAATCTCATGCTTAGGAGACATCCCATCAGCCCCTTACTTCTAGGGCAACCCTAGACAATTCTTGTCCTTCCAAGGAGTTTACACCATTCTCCCATCCACAGGGACCTGCCAGACGCCCTGGAACGGTCCCTTCGAACAGCTGCGAACCATGGATGCCAAACAATCTTCCCACCTGGCATCTGGACAGGACACTGGCAGCACCTTTAGCAGACCCCAAGGAGACCCCTGTGCGTCTCCCTCACCAACAGGAGTTGGGTCAGAGTTCCCCTCCCCACCTCGCTGCTCTAACAGCCACTCGCTGTCAGTTACCCAAGGGCACGTGTCTCTCTTGATCTGGCCTTGGAAATCAAGCCCTCAGTCCAACCCCTGGGTTGTCTCTTTGCCCGATTCTCCTCCTGGGCCCTGACACCAGGGGGCAGGGGGAGGTGCCCAGAGGACAGTTGTTTCTTGGCACTCCAGATTCCGGGGCGTTCTGGCCCCTGGCCATTCAGCTGCTGCCTCAGACAACCCCTAGCCCCGATCGCTGCTGTGCTCAGCTGTCCCAGAGTCACATGCAAAGGGGCCCTGAGAAGAAAGAGCCCTTGTCGTTCCGAGACCACTAGCCCTGGGCGCTCGTGCTCTGGGGAACCCCCAAGCGCTTGCGTTTCAGACCAGCCCTGCTGAGCTCGCTTTGCTAGAGCCGCACGTTCTTGTTTTGGGCCTAAGGCTGCTGTCCCTTAAGCACTCTGGTGTGGCGGCAACAGCTCTGGGGGGTCCTGCTACAGCAGCAGGGTGAGGGGAGAGAGCTCTGTCAGCCAGCGCCTTCTCCGCTTCATCTTTGAGGTCTCCCTAGAGACTCCCCAGGGCTGCCCCCGCTGAGCCGGGAGTCCCTGGTTACCTCTCTTCCCCTCGCACTGAAGAGAAGGGAGAGCCGGGCTAGCCGCACACGGGCCTTGTTCTGTCCCCTTGTGCGGGGGATTAGGAGCCGCCTGTAGACCCAGCGGGCACACGGAGCTGGGATTTACAATCACTTTCTAAATAAGGAAAACCAAGCGCCAGGCGCGCTGGCCCCACACATCTGCCTCCCTCTAAGCTGCCTGATGGGGTCTTTTTACGGAAGCACCTGCTGTCACGGTGCCCATAACTGTTCCATTGGGCCAGCCTCTCTGATCCACCCCTCTGAACGGCAGAAAGTCAGACCCAGCAGTGCTGGGCCGAGACGGGGGCAAGGGCTCTCCTGCTTGCTGCTTCCTGCCGAGCGGTGCCCGCGGTATCAGTACTGGGGAGTTTAACAGTGTGGTCCAGAGATCTCCCTATGTGACAATACATCTAGAAACAAGGCAGATCTCCATTGGCATAGCTCTGAACCGTTCTGCCAAGAGGTATCAAAACCAATCAGGCTAATGAGATTTCATGCAAATCAGCTGCTGGCGGCCTTCCCTTGGATCGCCCCTTTGATGGGGTGCAGGAAGTCTTTTGGTTATTTAATGCAACTCAAATCAATGTTTGCAGCAAACCAGCCGCCCAAAAGCAACCTGACACTAACGGGAGGAGGAACCCCGATCCCTATGAAAATAATATGCCACAGCTAAGCAACAGGAAGAAACACCAGCAATAGACAGCAGGGTCCTTCCACACTAGAGAATTGCTTCATTTCTAGATCAAAGGGCAGTGGGGCATCTCTGCACAGGGGACAGGCGAGCAGGGCATGCACGCTCCACACATGGGGCGGGGGGAAATCACACCCCTCGCTCCGACACAACATACGGTCTCCCAAGGACACGCTAAGCTGACTGCCTGAGAGAAGGTCTCGTGGCCTTTAGGCCTTGTCCACACAGGAAAGCGTGACCGGCTGTGCAGTAGTTACACCACTATAACCCTGTATGGAAACACTCTTAGCACAGTATTCGAGGGACTTTTTTCTGGTTTAGCTAAAAACCCCTTCCCAAGAGCCCACACAGGGGGAGTTACACCTGCCAAACTACACTGGCTTAAATTCACACCTTAGCTTATACTGACAAAAAAAACCCTCTCTCATGTCAACAAGGCCTGAGGCTGAGACAGCCTTTGGTTCATCGCCTGTAGGAACTCCGGCCATGGGCTGCATCACTCTCCACTGCTGCTGCTGGCAAGAGGAATTTATTTACAAGGGGAGTGGGGGGCAGAGGTTGTGCTTTGCTCTTTAGTCTGTCTGCCCAGCAGATGTTTTGACTGAAGACCCCTGGATTTGGACTATGCGATTCACCCGTGAGCCTGCTGCAGATTGTTAAATAGTGGGCTGGGGAAGAGTTGGAGGAGTTGGTGCATTGGTTGGCAAGGGCCTGGTACTAGAAATCTCCAGTCAAGTGATAGAAACAGCATGAGATCGTGAGTTACCAGGTATGTCAATTCTGCTTCTTACCTGGTTTCCTACCAGTTCATGCGACTGCGAAGTCTTTTTGGAAAAAGACCACAATGGCCTTTGATTATGCACTGAGATTGTTCCTTTGAAAGTGGAACATTTCCTATCCCGGTTCTTAAAGACGGTTCACTGGGTGGAGGGGACGGGGGGGGGGGGAGGTTTTAAAGAAGTACCTGCCATTGACAAAAAGGCATGATGATGGGACACAAGGGCATCTGAAGAACAGCATCAGGGGACAGCCCTAGTAAACCAGAGCTGGCATGGGTCATGAGGTGCATTGGCAGAGCTGTCTGGAGAGAATACTTAGCACTTTTCCTGATTAATGAATCTTCCTTAGATGCCTGCCCATAATGATCACCTTCCCCATTTCCCAGATGGGGAAACAGAGAGAGGTTAAGTGACTTGCCCAGGATCAAAGAGTTGTTGTCAGCAGCAGGATGAGCTGATGGAAAGTCCCTGGTTGTCTGAGCTGAGTCAGTCCTTCCCCCTATCAGCGCTGATCAGTCTCCCCGAGTGTTAATTAGTGACTGTTCCCAAAGTGGTGTAAAAGCACAAAGCATGATTCTGCCTTGGGACATTCCCCAGCTGCAGAGGGGAATCCCGTGCCCATGGACTGGCTGCTTGTTTGGAATCCTCAGCACATGGACGTTTCCAGCAGCCTGTACCGCTGGTGGTCACTTTGCTGCCCAAAGAGCCCGGTAGCTGGGCACTAGCTATGCCCTCGCGCTACACCGGTGCCATGCAGCGATTTCTTTCTTTCTAGGATGGTGCAACAAGTTTAACTTCAGCAGAGCAGGATGGAGGCAGGTCTCCCTCTCTCCTGCTGCACCTGAATCCTTCCAGACCTTTGTAACCTAGGCACGGATCGGTGCAGATTTCAGAGATGAAGAGGGAAGCTGTCCAACCATGCAGCTTAGACCATCAGCACCCCGGTGCCCCAGCTCTGAGACAAAGGTGGAAGCAGATGGCATGAGCCACAGGGGCTGCAAGCAGCCTATGTGTGTAACGCAGCTCACACGGCAGACAGCCAACACCACCCCCGCACTCCCCCAAAACACGCTTCTGCAGATCCATCGCAGACTATAAGTGGGGCAGACCCTCTAGCTAGCACAGATGGGGGCTTACACAGCAGGGCAATGCACGCTTTGCCATTAAATATGCATATGAAACTGGCTAGGCATGTCCTGAGCTTCCAGAGAGCCCAGCTCCCAGGACACAAACACCAAATAGCAGCTGAGCGAGGGTTAACTGGAAATGAGACCTTGCCTGTTTCCCATCTGTCTCTCCTGAACCACTGCCTGCTCCTTGATTTTCCCTTTAACAAGGGCATTCCCTTCTCGGAAGGCTCCGTATCTCTCTGCGGCTGAGACATGCCACCCTGCAGGCCAGAATCAGCCAGGCAGAGCTGCTCAGGGACTATGGACTTGTGAAGAGCGGCCCCTTCTGCCCATTCTCTGTGGACACCATCCCCCTCCTTAGCTACACTCCAGCCCCCCAGATGCCCCCCCCCGCCTCCTGCAGGTGCCACCAAGTGCAGAGGACCCCTTGACGTCCTGCTGCCGCTTTGGGGGGGCTGGGGGAGGACCACTGACGAGCCAGGTACTGCACAGTCTGGTGCACTGAGCTCCAGGGAGCCAGGAGGTGCCTGGGGTTTGGTCACACTCTCTGCTGTGAACAGCACAGAGAACTGAGAAAAAGGGGGATTTATTTTACTTTGATTTTATTTTCTCCTTCTGACGGGGGTAGGTTCCGGCCTGCCAGAATTGCCCCCTGCCTGGGCCACATACGTACTCCCAAGCTCCATTATTTACTCACTTTGAACCCAGCCCAAAAAAGGGGACTATATTTATTCAGAACCCATCCCTCTGCAGGGCGGTCCCCCCGCTGGAGTTACAGGGTGTCAAGCTGGTCTGCGGCCAAGTGCGAACAAAACAAATACAGACCATCCAAAGGAGAGGACTTTAATAAAATCATTCGGTCTTTTACAGAACAAATGTCAGCAAATACAGTAGAAATGAGACGAGAACGATACAGAACCATCTTCATAAATACCTGGAGCCAGCATTCCCAGAACGCTTGGGCGTGTTTGACTGTGGCAGAGGGAAAGAGACACAAACACACACACACACACGTATACACGTAAAAAACACACACAGCAAGAGCCGTGAGAAGCCTACACCGAGGAGGTAGATTTTTGCCTTTATGGCTAAACAGCCGAGTCTTTGGCTATTTTCAGCCTTGAAAATTGAGCCAGTGCTCACATGTGGCACGGGCCCTCGCACGCTGCTGCATTGCCCTGCGCGCGCTTCCCAGCGTGTGGGGGAGGTTGCATTGATCTCCTCCGGGCAGTTTATAAAGCTCCCGCCAATCGACACTCGCTTCCACATAGTTCCACTTGGCAAGCAGGTAGCCATGAGGAACATCACTGCTGGGGCATGAAATCAGGACACACAACATCACGGGGATGCAGCACGGCAGTTTGTGGTAAGACACTTTCCAGTGGAAGTAACTAGTAACCCCGCAAAGAATAGTTTTCCCTATTACATGTCACTTACAAGGCTCACTCCCCCCGCCCCCACCACACACAAGCATCTCCCCAAGGGATGAGCTATTAAAACACAAGCTGGCTTCCGCTGAAATGTGCGCAGAACTACAGCAAAGTAGCAGCTGCAAAAAGAACGAGCTGGGGAACAAAACCAATAGCCAGGGCAGCCCGAGAAAAGTACAGTCGAAAGGGGGCTGTCAGGGGGGACAGATCTGTCCCAGCCCCTCCCGAGTCACGGAGCAGAGCAGCATCACACCTGGGCTGTCAGTAAAGAGCAGACCCGGCTGTTCTCTCCAGGCAAGGAAGCCGAGTTTGTTACCATCGCCCCAAGCTCCAGGCCCACCGCAACCCCAGGATTCTCCTATAAACACCCATTTCCTCCTCCCCACAAGAGAGCTTAACTAATGTGGGCTGGAGGATTCACTCCCCTGAAAACCTTGTACGGGGGGAGGAGAGATGTTCTCTTGGTAAGTGAAGCAGAGTGATCAGCGTTTCAGTGTAGAGCCAAACAAAAGCAAACTGAAGTTTCATTTGGATCAAGCTGCCTCTTAAAACTCCTTTGTCTCTGAACTCTTGTGGGAGCTATTAAGGCTGAGCATAAAATACAAAGACTTCCTGGGCTGGGGGCTTTCAGAGGACCCCCGAGGCGACCATTTGAGGGACAGACACTGGCACGCACACACCCCATTAACCCGGCGTGGCCCCTTCACGCCGGAGGCGCACCATGTCTTGTGGAAGCACAGCCATTGCATGGTGTGCCAGACGGTGGCTCCTCATTCCAGGCACTGCAGGCTGGGCTGACACAAACCGGCTTGCAGGGTGCAATTGTTGCACTTTGGATGCTACCGTTAACCGGAGCTCTGCTAACATGACCAACCCAGCTAAGAACAATCCCAGACTCCGCACAGCTGGTCCACCCTGCCTGGAATGGAAGGTGCAGTCCAGGGTGGGGTAAGAGTCTTAGCACCAGATCCCCCGGGTTTCTGGCAGCTTGGGGCAGAGCCTTTGTGGGGGTTGTGTTTGTGTTGTGCACGCGGGGCGGGAGAAAAGCCCTCTGCTGCAACAACCAGACCCTCAGCCACCCTGCAGGAGAGCCATGAGCTGCACAGATAGTCCGTTGGGCTCGCCCATGAGGTGTGTACACAGGTGTTCTTCCAACCGCCTCCTGATAGCAGAGGCGTTTACAGTCCTCTTGGCGCCATCTCAGGCAACTGATTCTTAGGACGGTGCGGGCAGGTGCCAAAGAGGATCGAGCGGAGCAGGTGCAAGCCAGCCCTTTGCCCTCACTGGCTCTTTATTAATAGCTTGCATATTTACAGGACCAGTTCCTCTTCGGAAGGAAACCCCTTCCCACGGCCAGCTCTGTTGACCGAGGCAATGTACAGCCCTGAGACTACTGAACATCCCTATTTGTGCTGCCAGGCTGGCCCCGCTTCTCCCCTCGGCCCCTGTGCCAAGGAAACTCGCCCTCTCCCATTGCTAGGGCCTGGCAATTCTTGAAGTTCTCAACTCGACGGCCGGATCTCTGACCACCACAGGCCGACAGAGGACTAGAGTTAAAGGATACTCCATCAGTGAGACTCCCCATCGGGTGTTTCCCAGCGGTACCAGACTGAGTCATGCAAGAAATGAAAACACCCCCTTGGACATCACACACACACATACACTAACAGGGTTTGCTCTCAGAGTTTGTGGCATCCAGGGCGTCACTATACGTTGGATACCTTCTGGGGCTCTCGGGCTTGCCGGAGTCCGTACAGCCACTTGATCACCCTGGCGTTGCGCTCGATGACGGAGATGCCATAGGGCATGCGCTCGGCCTGCCTGTCCTCCAGGGTGGCAGCGCTGCGCTGGGAGCGGGCGCACTCCGAGCTGGCGGTGCTGACGCTGTGAAACTTGATGGAGACGATGTCCGAGCTGGCCCGGGCGAAGTGCTCCATGCCTATGTCCCTGACCTCCTCGGGGTCCAGCCCGCAGTAGTTGAAGAAGCGTTCCAGGTCGGCCGTGGCCCGGGAGTACCGGTCGCTCAGGTCAGACTTGGACCGGTGCAGGAGGGTCTGCCACTTGGCGCTGTCCATCCGCCTGGCGTGGGGGCTTCTCTTCGGTGAGCTAAGGGAGCTGGTGGAGGGGATCCTGCTCTTGGCGGGGGAGACGGGCCCAGGGGTGACCTGGATGGCTGGGGTCACCCTGTCCCGACGAACCCCGCAGGGCCGGACGTCCACTCTGCGCACGGCCACCGTGCTGGAGGGCTTGGAGGTGACGGAGCTCTCCGACAGCTTGCTCATGCCATCCGAGGGGCCCATCCTCCTCCGCACAGCGGGGTGCCCCCCCAGCTTTTGGTCCAGGGGCTCCCTCGTCTCTGCTCTCCACTTGTGCTCCCGGGGACTCTCGGACGTGGGGAAGGGCAGGGGGCTGTCGCAGATGTTGATGAGGTTGTTGAGGATCTCCAGGTTCAAGGAGGTCTTTGGCCCACAGGCCTCCACCCTGCGGCCCCCTGGTGGGGTCTTGCGGCTCGGAGTGAGCATGGCTCTCCGGACCCCCGGGGTGAAGAGGGGCTGCTTCAGGAGCGGCTTCACCGGCTCCTGCTTGGTGCTGGCGACCTGCTGGCTCTTCACGTACTTGGCTTTGTCCGCCTCCAGCCTCTCCACGGCGCTGGGCTTCCTGGCGCCGGCGGCCGCCTGCCGGCGGAAATACTCCGGCCCCTTGTTGAGGATCCGGAAGGGCATGACCGAGGTGAAGGGTGCCGTCACCGAAACCCCCTTCATTGCGTCCCCAGCCTGGAGGGTTTCCACGGGCATTCTGCTCAGCTGGTGCACGTCCCGGGGCCGCTCCTCCCCACGCCGCCGGCTCCGCCGTGCCCTACGCAGCAATGTCCGCCCAGGGTCACATGCCACCCATGCCTGGTCGCGAAGATCAGTCCCGGTAGCCAAATCCCTCCGATCTTCCAGAGGAGCCTGGAGCAATGAGTCCAAGGGGCCGTCAGTCAGCCGGGGTCTGCCCCGGGGTCACGCTCCACGCACTGCAAAGAAGGGACCAGAGATCAGTACACAGCCGAGAGCTGGCAGGAGCCCATGGCTTCCCCACCCAGTGATGTTGCCTCCTGCTTCTGCCAGCTCAGCCAGACAAAGGCACTGGCAGGCCAGCCGCTGTCTGCACCAGGAGGCGGGGGAGCTTCCTATTTCAAGGCACAGGCCCCGCCTCCTTCCAGCCAGGTCTCTCCCGCCAGCCAATTGACAGAGGCAGAGACACTTCAAATAGAAACCTCCACCAATGGCGGGAGAGCGGCTCTAGACAACTCCTTGAATGAAAAGAGGGAAGGAAGGAGGAGAGCGAGCAGTTACAGTCTGGCCTCCTGCCTGGCCCCCTCCTGCCATGATCAGCCCCTTCTCCATGGCCCTCAGCCAGGCCTCCCCTGCCCTCTTCCCATAGGGGATGCCCAGCTGACCCCTTGTGCCCGTGTCCCTGGGTCTGTCCCATGCTTTCCTCCCCCGGCCCCCTGGGAGCTACCCACGGGCAATGGAGATTTACCTGATATCAGTGGGCGATGGGAGATAACATCCCATTGAAACATGCCAGGCTAAAATCATCCCCACCCCCCCGGAGCTGAATGGGTGAGACGGGGCCCAGAGAACAGAAAGGGGCCTCGCCTAGACCGATCTGCAGAGGTGTCTCTCACCTCCCAAGCAGAGACAGGGCTCACCCGGGACTCAGACCCCTACCCTCGGCGGGGGCAGCCCCCTTGAGAGGCCAGGGAGTTCTGTGCTGCGGCTCCTGAGGCAAAGAGCCTGTGCGCCTCTCACTCCTGCACCCACCAGCCTGGCTATACCGGCCACGTGCTGGAAGCATCCCACGCTCTCCAAAGGGGACAGTGACCCTTAGTCTGATATCCGGGCCGGGCTGGCCCATCTGGAGCCACGAGTGCGAGGGAACAGTACCGGAGAGGGGGGTCCATGGCCTGGTGCCACTGCACGCACGTGGAAGCGATTCCTCTGGGCAGCCAGATGCCACACCAGGGAATCCCTCCTCATAAGAGCATAAGAAAGGCCATACTGAGTCAGACCAAAGGTCCATCTAGCCCAGTATCCTGTCTACCGACAGTGGCCAAAGCCAGGTGCCCTGGAGTGAGTGAATCTAACAGGTAAAGATCAAGTGATCACTCTCCTGCCACCCATCACCCCCCTCTGACAAACAGAGGCTAGGGACCCCATTCCTTACCCAGCCTGGCTAACAGCCATTAATGGACTTAACCTCCAGGAATTTATCCGGTTCTCTTTTAAACCCTGTTATAGTCCTAGCCTTCACAGCCTCCTCAGGCAAGGAGTTCCACAGGTTGACTGTGCGCTGTGTGACAAAGAACTTCCTTTTATTTGTTTTAAACCTGCTGCCCACTAATTTCATTGGGTGGCCCCTAGTTCTTCTATTATGGGAACAAGTAAATAACTTTTCCTTATTCACTTTCTCCACACCACTCCTAATTTTATATACCTCTATCATATCCCCCCTTAGTCTCCTCTTTTCCAAGCTAAAAAGTCCTAGCCTCTTTAATCGCTCCTCATATGGGACCCGTTTCAAACCCCTAACCATTTTAGTTTCCCTTCTCTGAACCTTCTCCTCCCCACGCCCTGGCTCGGCTTGTCACACTGACAGGGCCCCCGTCTGCGGGAAGGGGCCACAGAGAGGAGCTGCTGTCTGCCAGCGATAAGCACATGTGCTGGGCTAGGAACAGATGCTGAGCACCCAGAGGCCTCCGGGGGCCACGCAGTGAGGGTCACCCTGAGGCCTTTGGGGAGAGTTGCTGTGTTGAATTCTTGCATGCCCTGACATGCAGGAAGCAGGAGCTGAAGTCACAGAGGCAAGAGGTGGCTGGAATTTAGGGCGAGGGGATGTATCAAAGAAGCCAGGCGAAGGACCCTCGTTACTTTGCACAGAACCCTACAACACCTAGGAGAACAGCCCTGAGACCGCTCAGACACTCCACTGACATATACACACTCAGCTCCCCGCACTCACTACAACACAGTGTGCCGTGGGCTGGAGACGTCTTTCTTCCCACCGCCCTCCCCTCCTTAATCCTAGTCAAGGGAGCATTTTAAACATTTTACAACTGCTTCTGTCTCTCATTAGCCACGGGGATTAGCAACGGGCGAAGCACAGAGGCTCAGCGATTTGCAGGGGAAATACTGCTCATCGGAATATCTTGGGACTGGGAAAACCTTAGCAAGGCAGCCTCGCTCCCAGCCCCTTGGCACATCCAGTCCCAGCCGAAGTGCAGGAGAAAAGGACTGGTCCGGGAACTCATCCGGAGCTCAAAACAGAGCCGTGGGTTTAGCTCTGGAAAGGGTTCAGAAGGGCACTCGGTTTTACCCAGGTCTGCTTGCCCATTCTGGCAGGTGACAGTTGGGGACTGGGAGCCAGGAGCTCTGTTCTGCTGCAGACACTCCCCTGTGTGACCTCAGTCCAGTAACTCCACCTCGCTCTGCCTCCATCTGCCCCATGGGGATAACAGACAATTGCAGCTTCGCTTATCTGCATTTTCTTGGTCCATACGGCAGTGACAATGAGTCTGCAGCCAGCTTGAGAGCTGTCAGTCACCAGCAAAAGGGGAAAGCGCCCCCCCTCCACCTCCCCAGCCTGACAGCTGAGCCAAACATCCAGAGCCAGGATAACTAGCCCCTGAAAACTCGTCTTTCCTGCTTCTGAATGAGGAGCCAATCTCCCCTAGCGCGCACAAAAACCAGCCCTGGAGTGCAAAGAAAGGGAGCTGGTAAAGAACTCAGCAACGGGGATAATTCTGCTTTGGAGGCAGAAGGAACCCAGCAGGGGCATTCCCTGCCACCTAGCAAATGCCAGGTCTAGTTCTGCTCACCCTGCCCCCCGCACGCTGCAAGCCGGCGTCGCAGACCAAGGACCCTAGCACCGCACAGCCTGTTCGCTAGTTATCCAGCTGTGGGAAGAGTTTTGAGATCCCCGAGTGAAAGACTCTCTAGAAAATAGGAAGAAATAAAGAACCTAACCTGCAGCTTGCGGTCCGACTGGCTAGGAGGCAGGGACAACTGCCCCGCGACCCGATGGGCACCTCGAAAAGCAACTCAGCTTCCACATGAAGAACTAGGAAGACTCAGAACTAGAGCAAGGCACATCTCGCTATACCCCGCGTCTCACGGCAGCCACCGTTGTGAGAAGCTTCCAAACCAGTCCTAGCCATTGCCAAGGGGGTGCTCGCTCCGTGGCTGGGAAGGGGAGGGGAATGGTGCCACAGAATAGGATCAGTCTGGGCCCAGGAGAGTAGAAGGCATTTTTCTGTCACTTCCAGAAGGTCTTGGGGACTTAAGCTGGGGAGGAGGCATGGTAAATATACGAAGCACTCATTATTTACATAGCTAAAGGAGATGGGCAGCGTGGGTCCTGCACATGTTGATCTGATCCAGGGCACCCATTGCCAGGATCTCAGGCTATCAAGACACATTCATCTCCGCGTCTTGGCGCTCAGCCTGCAAATACATGCAAGGCAGCCGTCCTGAATGGCAACGAGGAGACGTGAGCACGGTCATGCCCCTTGGGCCTGCAAACAGACGAACCCGGGCGGCTAGAGACGTGCTCCACAGGGCACGCCCAGCGGGAGGAGCAACCTCCGAGGACGACTGAGAGGTTTAACTCGGTGATGTCTGGACACTGCCTTGCGCCCCTCCGGGGCAGCGGCCAGAGAAGGAGACACAAACCACTGGGCTATTCCAGCCCTACCTCTACTGAGCCCAGCTGTCGGCAGCGTTCCCATGGCCTCAGAGCCAGCGTCTCTCTCTTGTCCAGAGCCAATGGGCACAGTGGGAAAAGAGGCACCAAAAGCAGTCGCAGGCCTGGGAAATGGGGCCCAGAGCGCCCTGCTGCTGACATGTGACTCACCCCCACCCCACCGAATGGCAGTGAGCAGCAATCAAAGCATGGGGCCCTCCCCCGCGTTGGGCACTTCAAACCACCTGCAAAAGACAGGTCCCCACCCGCCCCCCTCGTCTGCACTTCATGGACTTCAACTCCTGGTTACTCCACCTTCCTCTGAACTTTCCAGAGGCCTTCAGTTTTCCCCCTATGCTACTGAGTTAAGTGCCAGGTGTGTCGGGTTGGTTTCATGTCAGTGAGCAGGACGCTCGCGTCCGTGGACTGAGAGATCATGGGGGGCAGGAGCAGGGTCCCACCTGTCCCTCTCTCACCACCACCAAGCTTCTGGTCCCTTCCCCCAGCAAGCCGATCCTTTCCGGAGCTTCAGTTCTTTTACCTTCCAGCAGTGCCCGAGGGAAGCCCCCAGGGCTTCATTCCCCTCTCGCTCTGCTGTGACCCCCCGCAACGAATTCAGCGCCTCACTCCCAGTTCACACCAGCAGTAGCAAGAGAAGGACCGAGCCCCGCCAGAGGGTTGAGCCACTCTGGCCATGTCTACACTACAGCCGCTGTAGCTCCGTGGCATAGACACTTCCTACATCGATGGAAGGGGGTTTTCCGTTGATATCGTTAATCCGCCCCGAGGGTGGTAGCTAGGTCAGCGGAAGAATCTTGCGCGTCTACACCAGGGGGTTAGGTCAACCCAGTGACAGTGTGGAACTTCTCACCGCTCAGCTAGGTCGACCGAAGTTTGACGTGTAGACCAGGCCTCTGCTAAAACCCAGCCCACTGGGCAGGACCCCTGCGCTTCGCACGGATCTGAGACCTTTGCACAGAAGCTGAAGGAATTGTTCCATAGCCTCTCATCCTAACGTGAAAGGCGGGATTGCCCACCTCGGCTCGGGCTTCCTGAAAGCCCTTTGCCATTGCAGGAGCCTGGATCCGCTTTGGGCTGCTGCCAGACCGTAGGCCCCAGGGAGACGGGACAGCAAACACCAGTAACTTACCGGTTGTGCCTCCTTTCCCCTTGCGGCTGCAGCTGGAGTCTGGAAAGCCGCAGCCAGCCGGCTCCACCTGAGCTGTCTCTGGGGCTTGTGCTCTCAGTGGGGGCAGCAGCGCCAGTGCAGGCTCTCCTAAGCCAGCCGCTCACCTGGAGGGATCCAGTCACCTGCTTGCACAACTTCCTGTTCATAGGCAGAAGGTGAACTTCCCTCTCAGCTGGTTGGCAGGGAGGGAGCCTGTGCACAGAGCGAACCACCCCCCTGCACGGAGCCAGCCGTGACCTGATCGGCAGGAGGGGGCAGCTCCAGACGCACAACAGTGCGGAGCTGCTCGCCTGACTGTGTCACTAGCGCGTTTAGGCCTTGCCCCCTGGGGCGCTCTCTGCCTCAGTGTCTAGCACCATATGGGAGGGGAGTCGGATTCCCCAGGGAGGAGACGACCCGCCAGCTGATCTGCTGCAGCAAGAGCTTCCAGTGACTTCAGACACACTGAGCCTGAAAAGACAGAAGGCTGCCCCCCACCCCAACCTTCCTCATAGCCCGAGGGGAGTCCTGGAAAGAGAGAGGAGTGTATGGGGGTGGGGGACCTAGCAGGCACACTTCCAGATGGGGCACAGGCAGCCCCTTCCCGCTCCGCAGTCGCTCTGGCCTGTGGCTTTTTACAGCCCCCACCCCAAGGCAGCCAAAGGAAGGAGCCACTCGGTGCACAGAGCACAACCCCCAGCTGGTAAGTGACAGGGCAGAGCAATTGCTGAGCGATGGAGGGGAAACACAGGCACGGCTCTCTGTGGGGCTACCCCTCGTACAGCCCCGGAGAGAGAGAGGAGGCGCTGTTTGAGGTATGGCCTCTGCACCACTTGGGTACGCTCTCCTCCGTGGTTATTTCTATTACAGTAGTGCTGGGAGACTCCAGCTGAATTCAGGGTCCCATTGTGCTGAGAGCTGCACACAAACACAACAAGAGATGATTCTGGCACTGCCAAGCTTCTGGGGGAAGTGGCTTGACGAAGGTCACATACCAAGTCAGTGGCAGAGGCGAGAATGGAACCAGATTTCCTGGCTTTAAGACCAGCACCCTATCCACGAGGCCATGCTGCCTCTCAATTTCTACAGCGGGCACAAATTGTTCTGGGTGGAGAGACAGACATTCTCATGGGACAGATCACAACCCCGATTCCTCAATTCTGTTATAACCACACCAGAAGGAGGCTCCTTCCCACTGCCTTCAGGTGGAGTGAGGGACCAAACGACTGCAGATCAGGAGAGCTTTGATCTGAAATGCCACCTCTCCACAAGGGGATCATTAGTCAGACCATTCTTTGCAGCCCTGACATGACATCTGCCAGCCAGGAATCTCGAACAGGAATGACTGCGGGCTCACGACACCGAGCACGTTCGTGGGCGCTCTGATAATAACAACCATCATCGCTGGCATCGCATCCTGTGAGTGAGCCTCATTAGCCCCAATTCACAGATGGCAACACTGAAGCACACAGAGCCTGACTCACCCACGTCACACAGAGCCTGGGAACCCCAACTCCTAGTCCTCTGCCTTTAGAGCAAACATCCCCGTCCCTTATTAACCTTCTCCTCCTTGCTGAAGAGGTACCTGCAGGTAGGCAAAGCAGCACCCCTGTCCCCAATTCTCCATCTGCTGGAAACTGTCCTGAGGAGGAAATTGGAGGAACCAGCAGAGAGGGAGAGCAGACCCTTCCCCATGTCCTGCCCTGGCTGTCTTCTCTTTCCCACCACTCCCCTGGTGGAGGGACACTTCATCAGGTCAGGAGTCTGAGCAAAGAGGGTCAAGGCCCTTCCCATCTCCCCAAGGGAGCCAAGGTGCTACACGCAGAAGTGGAAGATACCATCAATTCAGGTGAACCCGTTTACACCCGCGGGAGGACACAGAAGGGACAAAGCCGAACAGGTGGGCCGTGGAATTCTTAGCCACGTGAAACTCGCGTCAGGCCGTTTTGTGCCGGCTGCACAGTAGGTCTCCAGCATTGTTATTTGTTTCCAACCAAACTGGTTTTCCAGGAGGCGAGATCTTCCCAACCTCACCACAAAGCCAGGGTGGAGGGGGAAGGGAGTGGCTTGATTTCCCTTTCTCATAAGCGATAGATGCCTTCCACCCCATCCCCCACCCCCTGCTTGGGACCCACAGCACACAACTCCACGTTCTTGTAGCTGGACAGAAGCCAGCGAGGGCACCAACTGCAGAACAAATATCACATTTGAGCTGAAGAGGGGAGGGGTGTGTAGAGCACAACTAATTCTCTGTCCCACCAGCAAATAAAATGCAATGCTAGCACATCAAATGCCAACCGCCTAATCCTGTGCCTGGGGAGGGGGAGCTAGGCAGGCATTACGGGGGACCGACCTTCCATTCCCCTCGAGACGTGGCTCATGTCCACGCAGTGCTATGCTGAGCCGCAGGGTCCCTGGGACACTGGAAAATTCCAGGGGCACAATTGTGAGTGCCCCCGGGGGGCGACGTTGCTCATTTTTTAGTGCGCCTCCCTCCCTCCTTGGACTGTCTTTTGCAGACTCCACCTTTCCCTTCAGAAAGGTAACTGCTGCCAGATCTGCCCCGGCCCAGAGAACCTCCCCCAGGCAGCTGACTCAGCCCATGGCCTCCAGCTAAACAACAGGAGCAGGGAAAGGTGTGGAGCACTGCAGCCCCCGCCTCACCTTACCAGAGCTTGAACTTCAAAGCCTTGCTGGGAACTCTGTGAAATGATGAGGTTATGAAGCAAGGGCAGCCAAGAGATCAACGCGTGGAACTGGAGAACTGACTTAGAAGCGTTATCGGTATGAGTCAGCTTCCCTTGTTCTGGGATTTTGGAGATTTCCAGGCACAATACAAGTTGATTGGGCTTTTCCCCCAGCCCTTCATCCCCGGGATTTTCTTTGTTTCCCAACCTCCTTCCCTCCCTAGCAATTGTAACGCTTCAGACTCACTGATGGCTCTGGCTCCCTGTCTGCAGGCAGACTAAAGCAGTCAGCTGAACCAGCTCCAGAGTTGTTAAACCCCATTCACACTCAGGCCTGGTCTAGGACCCAGCAACATCACTCAGGGGTGTGAAGAATCCACATTCCTGTGCAATGTAATTAAGCCAACCTAACCCCTAGTGTAGACAGCGCTAGGTCAACAGAAGAATTCTTCCATCAATCTACTTACTGCCTCCCAGGGAGACGGACTACCTCCATGAATGGGAGAACTCCTCCTGTCAGCACAGGTGTGGTCTACACTGAAGCACTACAGAGTCATTGTTTCAAGTGCAGACAAGCCCTCACGTAGCTCAAGTAAGTCTACACGTGCTGCAATCACACCTCCCGACGGCAGTGTGGACATATCGTTAACTGAGTCGGTGAATTGAATGAACATGTATTTCCAGAGCACCATACTGAAAAGGAACTAAAAAGGCCCCTTCTTATTCAATGGACCTGCTCCCGCTGTGCAGCCAGAGAGACACATCCTGAATATAATGACCAAGATAAGCCTTTTTACTCCAGCTAGCATTGCCAGCACAGCTCTGGGAGGGAGCAGGGGTCTTGCCTGCCTCATCAAGAAAATGATTTACAAATTCCCTGTTGCAGGGTCTCGTGCTGCCCTCAATGAGTCTGCACCGCTGTAACTGAGCACAGAATCTTTTGTCTGTGGTGAGATGTGAGAGCTAAAGAACCCAGCTTGATTTTCAGCACCCAGGGGCAGTTTGTGAGTCCAGTGATTAGAGACAAGAGATTTTTATTTGTAGACTTGGGTAAGTTTGACCTTGAAAATCACTGCAAGGCAACAAAGGTGGAGCCAATTATGCCATTTTAAAGAGGCAAACTGCATTTTAAAAACAGAATTCTGGATCATGTAAATAGTCATCCAACCAGATCAAGTAAACCTGGGGTTAGCCCCATTTTAGACACAGCAGATACAAGCCAACTAACCCCATAGTCAAAAAGCAGACGCATATTATCTCTGGAGCCTCTGCAATGCCTCACCCTCTTTATGGTCTGAATGACTGGAAAACACATCATCGGTTGGCTCTCCCACTTGGCTGTCTAATGTTGCATCATCTGAAGGGTTCCATACTTGCTAAGGCTGTAATATTGATTGCCTGCAGATAGGGGCATAGACTGAGTCACACTGGATGAGCCCATCAATTCCGGTCTCCTGCCTCAGGTAAAGTTTGTTACCTGATGCATCAGAGGGAGGTAAAAAAATCTCTATAAAGGGCCTGCCCGTCAGGCAGCTCTGGACACGAAGGGGAATTCTTTCCTACCTCTGCAGGAGCCGGCCCCGCTTCTCTCGCTGTTACTTGCAGAACTGACCTTTTTATCGGCCACACAATTGTCCAGGCCTTTACAAAGGCTGCCGCAGCATCTGACACTGACCTTCCTGCTGATGATACCTTTGCCTTCACTGAAACATGCAGCAGTGGGAGATATTCTAACATGGCCCATCCCCCGCGGCTTTGGGGCAACCTGATAAACTGCATTTCCCGGCCCTTTCTGGAGACACCCCTCCCGCCCCCCGGCCAAAATCAGAACCAGGTGTAACCAGAAACAAGACCAAGAACTGCCCCCTTTCAGCTGCCAACCAGTGTCCAGGACCCATGGGTCAGGCACCCTGTGACCAGCTAATACTCAAATACCCTGGGGCAAAAGGACACATCCCTCTCAGAATTCCCTGCCATGTCCTCCTCCGATTGCCAATGCCCTCTGAGTGCAGCTCCTCCCGCGGTCTCACCCTAAGTACTGTCCGTTGGCCCTGAGATGTGCACACCCAGCCTGGGGTCCTACACTAGGGCTGGTGATTGGGAAAAGGGCTCCCCCCTCCTCGATACTACCCTAGAGCCGGGGTTAGGGCTCGACACATGAATATCACTCCCAAGCTAACGCCGCCTTCCACAGGGTCTCTGGGCTTTCTCTTCCCCCGCCTGGGGAGAGGAGCGGGAAGGGGATACCCTACCCCCGCCGACCGGGGCACGGGGCCCCGCACACAGACACTCCACTTCCAGGGGCGAGGAAGGGAGCCCCGCTCCCTTGCTCCCGATGCCCCTTCCCCTGCCCGTCTTACCGCAGAGCCGAGCACTGAGGGAGGGGACACAGAGGTGGGTAACAGAGGCTGCTGCTGCGGATCCCAGACGCTCCAGTCCCCTCGACCCCGCACGCCTCCTTCCCATTGGCTCCGCCGCCGAGATTCGAACGTTGCGCGGCTGGGGTCGCTAGGCAACCGCAACTGGGGACTTTATGAATGAACCAGGCCGGGACTGCTCGTTGGGTTCTGCCCCTCGCCCCCTTACCCTGGGCGGGGGTCCTACTTCTCCCCGCTCCAGCCACAAGGGAGGCTCCCCGTCCCCTCTATTATTACTGTGGGAATGATTCCCCACCAGTCTGCACACAGCCAACCAGGGGTCCTGCTTCCCCCTGCCACCTGGTGGGAGCTACCTGAGTCCCCTCTCCCATGCCCACCAGCCATACAGTAAGTGTGGAGTGGGGGGAGCTCACCCCTCAGCAGCCAATGAGGGGTCGGGAGATCCCTCTGCTTTAGACAGAATCAAACATTTCAGAACATCTAGAAAGTTCAGGTTTGAGTTTGGTTTTAAAAGTGGGCGAAAGTTCCTGAGGAGGAATTCTTATTTTAGCCAAACCAGTTGTCCCAACCCAGTCTTACACCCCCTCAACCGCACAAGACTTCACAGATTTCATAAGCACAGACTCAGAATGAAATAACCTATAGCATCCCTGGATGCCAGCCAGGGCATGAAACAGTTATGGAGCCTGCCCCCATGGCCTTGCACAGTCGGCCGCATATACTGAGAGACCAAAGCAATTCTGTTGGGCAGGATAATGCAGGGGCTGTGGAGTGGCCATGCAAGGAGACCCTGCTGGCTGTATGCCACACAGCAATTTTCCATGGAGATCTTTCTGTGACAGTATCAGAAGTTGTTTGAGAGCAGGGCAGAGCTGGAAGCATGACCTTTGGGTCTGGGATTATATGGATCCAAAATGCAGGGATAGCATGTGGTTGCTCTACTAAAGCCTAGAAGAGTCCACTTCCCTGCTTCCCACAAAGGTCCCGCCACACAATGCCCTTCTGGCTTCATGCAGGAGTCCAGAAGTTGGCCACAGAGCACAGCAGCGGGAGAACAAAACCAAAGCAGCGGATTTTGGAAGTGCGATTAGCAAGGAGAGGGAGAGTTTATAAGGCAAGGAGCTCGGAGCGAAGTTCTGTGAAAACAAATGACTTCATCCCGGGAGGCAAGTTGCCCTGGACTTGTGCAACTGTGATTTGCTAAAGATGGATCTGCAAACCTAGCTCAGCTAGAATAACAAATGACTGAAGTGCGGGTGTAGCCACCATATGATTAGCATGAGAGGTCTGGAATAGTCTGTGTTGTTTTGAATGCCCATATATTTCCACCTGCTTGTTTGGCCGTGCGTGGGAGTGCAGTGCAGGATCCCGGCTGAAAGAGCAGCTGTCACATGTAGCATGCACCAGAGCCCAGCATTTCACATACAGGGCTCCAGGTTGTCTGGCAAAAATTTCCTGCAGGGAGCTGCCTGTACCTGTTTTAGAGTGTGGGCCCCAGAGTTTTTAAGCAGGGCGTTCCAGTCATTTGTGTGAGCTTCAAAGAGCCTCACCCTCTCTGAGAATATCCCCTGGGATGACTTAGAGGTGAGCACAGCTAAACCTTGGAAGCAACTGTCAGTGACACACCCATACCATGGAGTTACACCAGGAAAGCATTTGATCCAGGTGATGCATGCTAATATCAAGATGCCCTGGATGCAAATGAGCTGCTACAGAATAAACTTGACGGTTGAGATTTGAAAGCCAGCTGGGGGATTTTGCACATGGCCGCTCATGTTAATTTTAATGACTCTATCCCTCCTCAGCTGTGAATATCTCTGCTGATGCTCCTGCCTTCTGCACCACACGGAGAGCAAGGCAGTCAGGCTGATCAGAACTAGAGGGGCTGCTCCGTTAGTGCCGTAGCTGAGTTAATGTCTTCCGGTTGCTCTAGGAGGCCGGAGGGACCCCTTTACAGCCTGGGCAGGGGTCATTCTCCTTTTCAAATGAATTGGTTCCGTGTGTGTGTTACTGTCTAATGCAGAGGAGCCGGACTGCAAACTGTCCATGTGAAGGCATCTCCCTTCTGCACGCAGTCCCTGGGCTCTAAAACACAGCAGACTGCACTGGGAGGACTCCAAGACTTCCCAAGAGCTCCATGCAGCCCGTGGGGTACTAAAATGTGGCCCTGGCCAGCCCCTCCTCCCAGACGAAGGACAAGCTGCCGGTTCTCATTACTGGTGAACTCAGCCAACGAGCCGTTTCTGCCTGTGTATCAAAGGAGGCACGAGCACAAGCAAAGCTGGTGGCCTCCAGGTTCCAGTCGACATACAGCGTGAGACTCTTGGTGTTGCCAAGTCTGGACCCCCTGGTCTACCCAGGTCTATCTCCAAAATGGGGAGCGGGGCTGGGGAAGGAAGGGAGCCCGTTGTTCTGACTTCCCAACTTCAGAGGCCCTGGCCCCAGCCAAGCTCAGGCTGCGAATCCAACTGTTTGGACCAACTTTGCTTTGCAGGGTGGCGGAGGGAACTAGCGCCTGCTGTGGGTGGGATTTGGAAGGAGGGCGGAGAGAAGCAGGCCAGATCCTTTCAATAGTGCAGAACAGGCGTCGTTGACATGACGTCTGCTGGCGTGAGAGCAGAGAGGAGCTCCCTGTCAGAAGGAGCAAGCCTGCACTAGCCCAGAGGGGTGTACACTGGCCAGCCCTCCAGCAGTGACTCACCAGGCCAACCCAGGAGCAGAATGCAGTGAGACAGGCATTACACAAGCCGTTTGAATCCCCAGTGAGGGGGCTGTTGTGGAGTCTTAGCTTGTCGTTAAATCTCCCGCAGAGGGCCTGGGAGGGGGCAGTCCGGTCTGGCTTGGACTTGGGGTCAGACCCAAACCTTCAGGGGAGAGGCTGGCCCAGAACGTTGAAACTTGTGAGAAAGAGAGGTTGGCTTCCGTGCTTCTGCCCTCTTGGGCTGAAACCTCAAGGTCTGGGCTGCTGGGAGCCTAAGAGAGAAACGAGCCCCTTCTGGTTTGGGATCCAACTCAGAAGCCAGGTTGGAGTCCAGGGGCTGGAATCAGAACGTCCGTTCCTGTCTGGTTCAGGAGGCCGAGGACCCGGTCAGCTGGCAGCCTGGGAGTGAACGCCCAGTATCCCATCGTGATGGTTCCCTCCAAAAGGAGATGGCTCTAGGGCTGTTTTGTGCCCTGCCCATGCAGCTAGCAGGACTGGCTGTTTTCCTGTATCTCCCCAACACTCATCTCCAAGGGCAGAATAACAAACTGCCATCCGGATGTGGCTGAAAGATCACAGGTTGGAATATAAACCCTGGCACCCTCCCGCTTTGATCCCCAGGAAGTTCTATTTATTCACCTTATCTCTTTCACTCTTTGAAGGTCTCCCTGTTTGTATTTTCAGAGGGGCCTTTCCCAGAACTGGCTCTAAGGGAAGGTCATTAAGTGTTATCAACAAGGACTCTAGAAACCACCCCTGTGACTGACAAGTCCCTGCTCCATCCATGGACTGGGGTCCCCAATACACTTCAGACTGGTGCTCTGCTTTTTGGAGTTTGCTTCCTGACAGCCGGGAGCAGCGGCACCTACACAGCTATGAACTTTATTTCCACCTTCCTCTCACTGGGGTGTTAATTCCTGTTAATTAGAGCCATTTGCCAAGCCAAGACTATTAACCACTTCACTGCTGAGAAAGTCACCATCTCCGTTGTGAAAGGCAGTGATGGTCTAGTTTAGAGGATGGAACATGCGCCTACGAACCAGGCACTCCTGAGTTCTGATCATGGTTCATGACAATTGCCTGTGTGACCTTGGGTAAATCAGCTAGCCTCTTGCTGTGCCTTAGTTTCCCTGACCATAAAACAAAGATATTTCTTACCACACAGAAGTGTTCTGGGGATGACTTGGCTACAGTTGGCTCTGCCTCTCCTTGCATTTATAGGGAGCAGGATGGAATTCCTAATACCTATACAGCACTTTGAAAGCCTGGTGTAAGTGCTATTTGTTTTTTATTGATATGTGTTTGTCCAACTAGGCCCCAATCCTTCAGTCAGACTCCTAATGGGATCCGGAGGTGTGCAGAGTTGATCTTCATGGGTTGGATGGCAGGATCAGAGACGCACGTGCCAGGCGGGCATGCCAACCCAGAGCCACTAACATTTCCTGCCTCCATTCAGATTTTCAAGTGATACTCAGCTTTGCTTTTTAAATGAGAAAATGTCAAACACAATCGAGACCAAAGAGCCCAGTTTACCCCTGGAAAGTCCCAGTGTTGTCTGGAAAGTGGCCATTTCCAAGCAATCTCAGATTCATTTGATTCTGTTCAGGCTCGTGCATGCCTGGTGTACGAAGCAGTAGAGCAATCATCATCTATTGCATAGTGAGGAAGCTCATATTGTCTGGAGACTTGCACTTGGAAGAAGGAAAAATCAGTTTCTCAATCAATTATCTTGTCATTTTTATCGCCCTCCCCCTTTTTTTTTTACACTGACATATAATTCCCTGCTTCTCCCATCTTTTTCCTGAGATACTCAGTGAGTTTCCCAAGAGCTGGCAAGCCAGCTAGCCTGGCCAACTATTCCATAGGGAAATTCTGCCAGGGCATGTGCCTAGCCCATGCCAGCTGCTATCAGGCTGCCAGAGCTAGAATCAATTTTTCAAAGGATCATTAAAAAAATACAAAGAAACAAATAAAGAAACAAATCCATTAGGCCACAGGATAAACACACCACACCCACGATTCATGGAGGATACGTTTGGTGAGCCCCCATCAGTGTACACATGACTCTATTTGCCTTGGGACTGTTCCTGTTGGGTGGCCTTATGTGCAATTTTCCTAACGCTAGCCGAGGCCGCGTGTTCCTTCAAGCAGGGTTCCAAAAGGGAGGGAAAAGCAAATGGGTTCACAAGGGTGAATTACTGGGCGTCCCCACTTCTTCACATGCCTTTCCAAACAAGGTGATCGTTTCAGCCTTAACCTGGTGTCTCCATTTCTGAACAGCCTTGAACACTGAGGACATTCAGGGAGGGAACAAAGATGGTTTTCGTACCGAATGAGCTGTTCTTTTCTACAGTTCCCACTGGAGTAGATCATACTGCTCCAGTTATCACGTGGACTCCCAGTGACTGCACAGCATGGATTTTGCCAAGGTTCTTAGAAGCCGTATGTGACTAGACAGGTGAGGCGAACTCAAGCATTGGGCAAACTATTGGGCAGTATGTTGTTTTCAGTGTCCTAAGGCATGAACCCCAGCTAGCGTCGGTGATATATTGAAGTTTCGGCCTCTTCTTTGCTTTAGCTGCCATCTTTATGACCTGTGGTCTAAAGCTTAGCTCTAGGTCCAAGATCACTCTGAGGTGTACAGGAGTCCTTTCAACAGCAATGTCCAATGTAAGTTTCGGGCCGTAGTTAAACCTCATAGGGTAAAGTAGGGAGACTTTGTTTTTGCTGGAGTCAGCTGGGATTTGTGGACCTTGGTCCATATCGTTCCCACTTCTAAGTCCTTGTTCAGTTCCTCCTCCAATACTTCTGTCTCGCCACCCGTAATGCAAAGCGTGATCTCCTCTGCAGACGCGGGTACAGGGGATTCCAAGCAGCCTGACAATCCAAAATATGGCGGGAAAAGACGACGACTAAAAACTGACCCCAGAGGAACTCCCTCCCTCAGTGGCCTTGCCATCGACAAAGGACCATGGAGCCTTTCGGTTATTTTCCTGTACCCTTGGAAACTGTTTACCCTGAGATACATGCTGCTTATCATGCCAGCCGCTCCCAACCGCGGCACTGAGATCCAGAATGACACCCCTCGCCTGTAAACCCAAAGGGGACCAGTTCCATAGACACAGGTGATGCCTTGTGATAATCGAGACTGGGGTGTCAGGCCTCTGAGGACAGGCAGAGTGAGTCTCATGGCTGTTCTGTGACCCCATGGGCCATTTCAGGAGCAGCGCCATCCCCAAAGAGCCACAGGACAAATTGGCCCTGCTCTGACTCCCAGGTCTGGATTTTCTTTCTCCTTCCCTCTCTGTCTGGCTTCATCTCCTTTTCTCCTGTGTGTGTCTCTGTCTGGCACCACTTCGCCACATCGGGTCCGTCTACACTGCAGCTAAACACCCGTGGCTGGCAGGGCTGTTGAATTGTGGGATAGCTATTTGGGCACAGGCTGCAGACTGGGCTCTGGGACCCTGCAAGGGAGGAGGGGTTTCAGCCCAAGACCCAGTGTCTACACTGCAGTTTGACAGTGACAGGGACCAGCCGCAGGTGTTTCACTGCAGTGTAGACAAACCCAGCGTCCAGGTGCTTCGATACTGTCCCCTCTCCCCGGTCTCTTTCCCTCTGTTCTCCCCCCATCATTTCTGTCCTTGGTGCTAGCTGTGTTCTCCTTGACCCCCTCTCTGTCTTCATTGTCCCCTGCCAAGGCGGGGATGTTACAGCCAATGCCATGACACAGCGGGCTCCTAGCGAGCTGGAAATGGAAAGGTGTCCCGAGGAGAAATGTGTGCATAAAAGGCTGGTCCGTGCCCTGCCCCCGCCCCCGTCTCCTTGTCAGCTCCACAGACGTTTGCTCATGGGGTCAAGGGTCAAGGTCTGGGCCTTAGCATCATCTGACCACCGCGTGCAGCCGGGCTGACAGATGGAGATTTACCGGGCGAGGCGGAGGGGCCGCGGGTTCCCCTGTGCCTGCGGCAGAGAAGCCCTTTGTCTCCGTTCGATGCCCGTTACGGTGAATACGTCCATTAGGGAAATGGCTTTCTCTGCGGCCGGCCCTTCCCCCTCCCCCCAGATGGCGGTGCTAGCTCCCGACGGCTGCGGAGTGGGGGGAGAGAGCTGGGGGCCTTTCGAAAGGCCGGCGGAGGCGGTGCCCCGGGGACCGTCTCCTTTGTCCCTCCTTCCCCGCAGGGACGGGCAGGCACAAGCCTTTCAACTTTCAACTTGACCTGCTCCATTCGCATGGAAATCAGATGCAAATGATGCTGGCAAGGAGCAACCTGCGGCACCTCCGCTACCTCCTCCGGCCCGAGCTCTCTCTGCGCCGGGCCGGCACTGCCCTCTTTCCAGCCCACAGCCACCCGCGCCAGGCCTCACACAGGGCACCCGTTCCCAGCACCACCCAGGCCCTGGCCATGCCGGCTGGCTCAGGAAACACAATTGGACGGAGCCATTTTAAAGCCAAGTTTAAGAATAGTTGCCAAACTGGGCTAATGGCCCATGGGGCCTTCGAGAGCCAAACCCAACAGGGGAAGGTTTATAGCTGCGTGGGAAAGGGACAGAAGGGACAGTCGGCCCCGGGAACGGGGGCAGCTGCCCCAGCGATGGAAGGGACCTCCCAGCCGCTCTGTCTGAGTCGGTGGATCTGGAAGGGTTGGACACAGGCAGCACCTCTCGCTGGCCAGGACGTGGCCAGGGAGGGTCTGGTTGCCACCAGAGTGGAAGAGTTATAACATTTCACGGCTTTTCTATTGTGCATTCCAGCTGAGGATGGCGAAGCTTGTCACAGAGATGGCAGAATCAGGACTCACAGACACTTGTGATGAGAGTCAGGCTCATCATCCTTGTTTCACAGATGGGGAAACTGAGTCACGTTGAGGGGCAATGACTTGCCCCAAGGCCACGTGGCCAGGCAGTGGAGAACCCGCAGTGTTATTGTTGTTCAGCCTCATCCTAGACATGTTCCCTGGCAAAGCAAGTCCCCGTCTGTGGTACCCACTTAGCTGGACTCCTGGCCTGCTCTCCCAGTGACAGGGCCATCTGATGAGGAACTGTCCAGCACCTCGTTACTCCAGCGCCAGGGAGTGACGGCGGGGGCAGCTCTGTGTTTCCCTGGCTGGGGCTGGGGGGGGGGCCGAGCAGCACTAGCAGCTGTTCTGACTACAGGCAGGCGCAGGGTCCCCGTGAGCGTCTCTGGGGACGGTGGCTGGGTGCAGCGGAAGGGGCTTTGCTCTCACTATCCTGCCCTGCGCCTTCAGCAAGCCTGCTAATCCTCTCCCCATTAGCAGGCGTGTGGCTCACACGGAGGGGATACACCCAATAAGGGGCCATGAATGTCCCGGCTCCAACAGGCCCCCAGGAGGGAGCCAACTGTGGAATGGGAACCCTTGCTCCAGGCAGGACAGGGAGGGGAGGGTCTCCCTGACTGCCCAGCCCCCTCACAGCAGGGCTGGTAATGGAGGCACAGCGACATGGCTCTGACTGCAGTGCCAGGTCCAATCCTACGGGTGGGCAAACGCGTGTGAGCGGAGCAGTCGTGCAACCCCCTCCTCATTTCCCTCCCCACTGGTGCGGCGGGAACACAGTCCATCTCCCCTCCGGCTATCGCTCGCCCAGGCCGGGTCACTGAGGCTGGTTTGCACGTTTAGCTGACGACGCTCTGGGCATGGGACACAAATTTGAACCGACGGCCAATGTCCCCCAAACTGCCCTCAGGGCAGGGCCCAGCCCCTCCTCCAGCCCTGTGTGTGGAATGTGAGGGTGTCAGAGAGCCCAGGCTCCAGGGATCACGGAAGACAGGTCCACCCAGAGGAGAATGCCCTGCCTCTGGCAGCCGGCTGTTTAAACCTGGGGACGGTTACCCCGAGTGTCTACATGATCACCTCTGTCTGTGTGGCTAGTCTCTGCTACAGAGCCCGACACAGTGGTCTCTGGGTGATGGCTACGGAGTGACCAGGAAAGTGGGCAGGAGGTCTGATGTAGCCGGGACCCAAGCCAAGGGAATGTTTTACTGTTCACAGCCAGCAGCTCTTTTGGAGCCGCATCCCGGGGCAGGGAGGAAACGTTCTCCCTGCGAGAGAGGAGGCAGCGGCATCCCTGCACCCGCTCAGGGGACTGAGCCCCGGGGAGAGTGGGGTACAGCAATCCAGGGAGAAGCAGACGTCCCCATTTGAAAGGAAAACCAGACAGAGGTAGAGAATCCGCCAAACGGGCCACATCACGGGCTGGTTTCTTTAGTAGGAGCCAGACGTGCTTCTTAAAGGGACCCTGGCACCGTTTCCCGCTAGAGAGAGGGGGGCCTGTCTCCAGCAGTAAGAGAGCGGCTGTGATGGGTGACCCGTTTCCCCTCCCTGGGCGTGAGTCTGATGGGACGTGTGATCTGTCACCCTGCCCGGGCAAACAGGCTGGTTATGGGAGAAAGCAGAGAAACGTCCAACAGGAATCCAGTGGCTGGACATTCAAGCTAGACAAATTCAGCCTGCAAATGAGCCATACAAGGGGAGAACAATCTACCGGGGTCGTGGTGGATTCTCCAGGACTGGCAATTTTAAAATCAAGCCCAGCTGTTTTTCTAAAATCTCTGTCCTAGGAATTGGGCCTCTGGCCTGTGCTATCCCGGAAATCAGGCCAGATGATCACACTGGTCTCTACCGGCCTTGGAATCGACCAACAGATGAACGTTGTCTATTTCCCGTCTTGGTGTCACATGTGTGTTCACTGTGCCTAGGATATGTTACCCGGGTCCTTCCTGGTGCACTGGCCATGACGTGTTGCCAGTGGGAATGGATGAGATCTCTCTCCACCCTAAGACTTCGCTGCTCGCCTCCCTGTGAACTGGGGAGTAATATCCTCTGGCCCTTGGCGAGGGGGGTTCTTTGCACAGTCCAAGTTAGGCAGCTCTGTCTGGATGACCCCCTGTCTGAAGCCGCAGCGGCTCATCCTGCAGGTACCACTCGGTTACCAAATGTTGCCGCCTGCCTCTGGGGACTTGGCTCACATCTGTTCTGGGTTCGGCGGGGACAGCAGGGATTTGGAGGTTGGCTTCTCCGATCTGTCAGCTGACAGGTCAGCTGCTGCGGATCATTTGGGAGGGCGCGGGAGGGCGGGGGAGGGGAGGACTGGCCATTTCACGCTGCTCCGTGCAGACACACCAGGCGGCACGTGTCGGACAGATTCATGCAAAGAGCATGACGCCAAGGTGCTGCCCTTCCACGCTGATTACACCCCTTTGTGCGGCCCCCTGCCCCCTGCTCAGCAGCCAATTAGACTTGGAAATAGCCCTCCTGCCGCCCGCACAGCGCCGGGACAGCTCCTTTGTGCAGTAACGGCCACGAAATTAAATGCAAGACAGTCACCGTCCCCTCCCTGAATCCCCCCGCTCTCCGGCACAAACCTCCTGAGATCACTGAGCCTTCAGCTGCTGCAAGGCCTGTACCAGGGTGCCAGCTGGGCCCTGGCCTCTCCCGAGGAGGCTGCTCCTCTCGGGAACGCAGGGACCGGTTGGGGGTCACTCGGGTGGGAGAGAAGGTGGCACTGGGCGGGGGCGGCAGGGGCTGCGCTGGCTTGTTGCTGGAGCGTTCGGGTTCCAACCTGTGCACAGAAATCAGAAAAGAAAGTCAAAGCCCAACAGAGTCCGGTTCAGCCCCATTCTCCAGGCCGTTCCCAGCTGCTGTTCCAGCATCTCCCACCTTGTCCAGGCTCTTACACTGTGCCCATCTCCCTGGCATCTCAGCTCCTTCCAGCAGCGCTGCTGCAAGCAGCCTGGCGCTTTCCCCTTCCAGGTGAATGGGAGGGGGGCACCGAATCCATGTTCCACTAGGGGCTCCGTGCCCGCAGCACCAGGGACGGGTAAAGCTTTACCTGGAGGCATGTCTGGTACTGCGAGAGCAGGCCACTCCACAGAGGGCTGCTGTAAGCCACCCTGGAGAGAGATCCACAGCAGCTGCTGGAGCAATGACCATATCCCCCTGGTGTGTGATGCTCCCACTTCTCTGATCCATTGCAAGGCAGCGATGGAGGCCTCGGGGAATCCACCCCTCGGGGCAGGGGGATCCAGGCGGGAAGAAGAGCAAGACAAGGGGTGGAATTCCATGCGTGTTCCTTCCCAGCTTCTGCGGCTGCAGCCTGAACCAAGGCAGGGCTCTGGGCCACGGGGGCCATCTAAATCCCCTGCCCGGATTAACCAAGCTCCCTCTAGGACCACTTGTCCAGGGTCCCGTCTCAGGGAGGCCCTGGACCACTGGATTGGGGCAGGTGGCATTGCGACGTGGGCCAAAGGGCTACAGTGCCGCTTGGGTTTGGGCCGGCCACCCCTCCGCCCTGCTGGAAAGGGGGAAATCTGAGCGAAGGTAGGGAGGGCCGATTTCCATAGTGCACAGGGGCCCAGAATTCTTCACACCAGCCCTGGCCCCCTCCAGGTCAGCCTCATGGGAGCCAGAACCAGCTCTCCCAGGGGCAGCCCCACCTGGTGAATGGCTCCATCCTCCCACAGCAGCTTCTGAGCCCTAACAAGGGTGAAAGCCAGGCAGGGCAGCGAGCAATGGGGCCTTCGGCGGGACTGTGGGTTTGTGAGCTCCTGGGGGCAGGAACCTGACATGGTCCAAGCCACGAAGCCTCGGAGCTGCAGGAGAGGGGCCTGGGCTGACCTGGGGAGGGAGAGAGGAGGCAGGCAGGCTGGGGATGCAGGCGGCCTGGGGAAGTGTTTCTGCTTCGCCTTAGGGAGAGCCGGGGGCAGTTTGGTTGTCACACAGCAGCACATGTTCTACAGCTGACATTGGAAACTGTTCGGCGAGCGACACCTTGTGGGCATTCCAGGGAACAGCCTCCTCAGGAGCCGTCCCTGCAAGGCCCAGGGCTTGGCTCCTGGAGGCTCAGATGCTTTATTTCTCCAGAAAACTCACCCACCAAACCAAATGCCTGTCCGTGCCCATTGCCCCAGGCCATCCGCAACCCTGCACTCCCACCGGCTGGGCTCCAGGCTTCCCTCTCCTTGGCGTTTTCCCCCAACATGATTCTTGGTTGCGTACAATCCCTCGCCCGGCTCTGACTCCGGAGCGCAGGCCTGAACCGGCCACCCACCGGCCAACGCTCCAGCTCCGGGATTGTCTCTCACTCTGACGGTCCTCCCATGCCAGGGCACCACTCCGGGCCTTTAATACAATTCGGACTGTCCCTCTGAGAATCCCCAGGAGTGTGGGGACCGGACTTGTGCCAGTTCAGCCCAAGGTCACTAGCTTACACTACAATCTGCTCGCTAAAGCCTCCCAATGGCCACAGGATGGAGCCTCAGAATTGTGCTTGCAACAGTGAACAGGCGATCTCGAGCGGGAGCAAACGTCACCACCGCTTCTCCCCAGAGGGATGGTGTGCGTGTGCACCACTGCCCTCTGCTAGCTGGACTTGAAACTGCTCCACCATGTGTTCTGGCCCCTATAATGCTGCTCCAGATTCTCCTTCTGGAAAGGAACTGAGTTTTATTTACCACTATTGCCCGGATGTTTTGAGTAGCCACAACACATGCAGCATGGCACATTCCCCGCTGGCAATGGATTTGAGACCGATAGGGAACCCTTCCCCCAGGAGTCTACCCCAGGGCATGAGGCTGCCATTGAAACAGGATGAAAAGAGGCTGTTGCTACAGCTCTGAGATCTCTCCTGGTCCCCATTTTAACCAGATCGGAGTCTGAATCGGAGCCCTTCAGATCATCCTCCACCTCTCCCACTGGATGCCACAGATCCTGCCGAGGGTGCTGTACCAGGAGGGAGCAGCATCGTGGGAATTTAAATCCTAATCCTAATCCCTGCCCCATCCTCCTCCCAAACCCCACATTGTACCCTAGGCAGAGCCCTACAGCAGCCAGGCTGCTCCTTGGTCCAAGGAGGCCCTTCCAGTATGTTACCTGGGCACTAGGCTCTGTGCTGCCCACGCCGCATGTCAGAGGGCCCATCCGTTTTTTTCTCTGCTGTTTTATTACTTAGCCCTAGTGTCCCGGCCTATTAGCGCAATGCAAGGGCCGTGGCTCCAGGCACCACCACGCAGGGGAATTCACCAAAGGGCAAAGGGCTCTTTCGAAGTTGCAACACAATCAAGTCACAAACTTGCTGACACGAAGCTAAACTGAACCATGGAATTCCTTCCTGTCTGGGTGTGTGGGACAGCAAGAGCAAGGGAGTCTATACCGGGGGTGCGTTAAGCATGAGTGACCCAATGCAAAAAAAAACAAGGAGAGGGAGTGTCGTCTAGTGATTAAGGCACAGGACCAAGGATCTGCTCTGCCACTGCCTTCCTGTGTGACCCTGGGCAAGTCTCAGGACAGCTCTGTGCCTCAGTTTCCCCATCTGTGGCAAGGGGGAAATGCCCCCACCCCTCACAGAGGGTGTGGGGAGCGTTCATGAATTGCCGGGCATGAAGAATGGTGAGAGTCTGAGGTGGAAGGTGCAAGAGAAACACAAAGTTTTATTACAAAGGAACTGCCCAGAACACCTGCGCGGGTGTTAGCCGTGTCCCTCCCCTGCCTCTGCAATCCCTTATCCCGCTGGCCCAACACGCTCCATTAGTCCTCGTCTCCCTGCCACTACCCCGAGCTCCCACGGGGGAGAGAATTCGGGGAATCAGCCACTCCAGACTCCTGTAAAATATGGGGGCGTCAGACAGGTCCCTGCCGGAGGAGGAAGTGGGGGGAGTAATCCTGACCCCCGGCTCGAGTCACTAACCCCGCGCAGCCTGAGGCCTCTTGTTCTCAGCGGCCCTGGGGCAGGAACAGTAACCACCACCGGGCCATGCTGCCCCCCTTCGCCCCGATCTCGGTGGGCTGGTGGGGAGTCTGTGGCTGCAATTTTGGCAGCTTTGCCTGAACTCGCGTCTCCAGGGCCCTGCCCAGCGGCTCTGCTCCCTGCAGGGACGTGGGCCCGGCTTGGCAGGGCAGGCTGAGCTCGGGGCTCTTCCGGGGAGGAGGAGATCAAGGCCAGGGAAGGGGGCAACTGACTGAGCTCGTCGGGACTGGGCAGGCTCTGTTTTCAGGGCGGAGCTGCTGGCACACGGCAGACGTTTGAATTCACCTGCCTGCCTCCCGGCCTAGCTCCTCCTGGCACACGGCTGGGCCCCTTGCGCCTGTTTGTTCTGTGATAAACTCTGACTCTGGCTGGTGCTGGGGAAGGGGCCGGCATTGTCCTCGGGGGCGTCCGGCGGCAGGGAGGTAGATCCGGGGTGGCAGCCTGTGGGGCCCCCTCCCGTGGAAAGGGAAGTTGCCAGGACCCAGCTTCGCCACAACCCCCAGGATCACTGATCGGCTGCCTCTGGGGGCCCCCTGCCGTTCCCCACAGTGCAAGGTAAGAGAGCTCTCCGGGCTGGCGGGGGGCAGAGGGGAGGCAGGCAGACATTGCCAGACCAGGGCTGGAGCTCACCCAGTCCCTTGGCTCCAACGGTGCCCAGGACCAGACAGCCGGAGGCAGTGAGCAGAAGTGGCCTCTTCCTGACCTCAGCTCTGAGGCCAGAAAGTTCACAGCCCTTGCAGAAGGTCGTGTCCTCTCTCCTGCAGCGGGGGCGGCCCTCGCTCTCTTTAGAAATGCCCAGGCCTGTTTGGGGGGTGCCCAGCTCCAGCCTCAGCGGGGTCCTGTGGCCTGGAGTTCCACAGGCTCAGCACTATGAACTTGGCTTGTTGAGGGTCTCAAGCCAGCTGAATAAAATTTGCCCCATAAAACGCTTGGTAAGTTCGCCTTTCTTCCACCTTCCTGAGCAGCCCTGTGGCCGCTGGGGAGCAGGGTGTGGGGGGAGCAGGGCTGTCTGGAGCAGCAGGGGCCCGAGGCTGGAGTGACCTGTCCCTCAGGAAGTAGCTAAGCCCCCCCTTCCCCCTCTCTCCTCCCCAGAGGGAGCCTGGCTCTGCTGTCTGGGTCCCTGCCGGGTCTGAGCGGCCGGCGCTGGCTGAGCGATGGCGCTGCTCACCCACCTGCTGGCGTGCATCTTCGGGACGGGCTCCTGGGTCGCCCTCAACGGCCTGTGGGTGGAGCTGCCCCTGCTGGTGACCGAGCTGCCTGAGCGGTGGTACCTGCCCTCCTACATCACCATCATCGTCCAGCTGGCCAACGTGGGGCCGCTGCTGGTCACCCTGCTGCACAGGTTCAAGCCTGGCCTGCTGAGCGAAGTGGCCGTCATCTACAGCGTGGTGGCCGTGGGAGCCCTGGCCTGCCTGCTCCTGGCCTTCCTGTGGGGTTTCACCTCCCCGGTCGCCGGGGAGCCCCACAGCACGGCCTTCTTCGGCCTGGCCTTCTGCCTGGCGCTGGTGGACTGCACCTCCTCGGTCACCTTCCTGCCCTTCATGTCGCGGCTGCAGCCCCGCTACCTCACCACCTTCTTCATGGGGGAGGGGCTCAGCGGGTTCATCCCAGCCCTCGTGGCCCTGGCCCAGGGCGCCAGCGTCGCCAGGTGCGTCAACGTAACCACAGGCAACAACGCCTCCGAGGGCGGCCAGTTCCAAATGGAGACCCAGTATCTCCCAGCCAACTTCTCCACCCTGGTCTTCTTCCTCCTCCTGGCCGCCATGATGATGGCCTGCTTGGTCGCCTTCTTCTTCCTCACCAGGCTGCCCACGGCGTGGGAGCTGTCGAGACAAAACTTGTGTCCTAGCAACATCACTCTCTGCTCCCTTCAGGAAATCCCTGGGGATGGGCCCAGGCTATCCGGAGGAGGAGACTCCCCCGGGGGAGGAAAGCCCGCTAGCTCCGACAAGGGGTCCCATCAGACAGCCCCAGAGGTTACCTACTCTCTGCCCAAGTTTGCCTTCATCTACCTCCTTGTCGCCTGGGTGAACTCCCTAACCAATGGGATCCTGCCATCTGTGCAAGCCTACTCCTGCTTGCCCTACGGCAACATGGCCTACCACCTGTCTGCAACCCTGAGTTCCATGGCTAACCCGCTCACCTGCACCATCGCCATGTTTCTGCCCAGCAGGTAGGTGCACCCATCACACCCTAGGGCGGCACCCACAGCCCCGAGTTACAACTCCCACAGTGAGCTGGGTGACACCGGAACCCCAGGGGCTCCTCACCCATCCAGATTGTTCGGCAGCCCCTCATGGGCACTGAATGCTCCCGGCGGGAATCGGGGCCACCGAGAGAACCACAAGGCGGCTGCCTACGTAGGGGAACATTGGCCAGGAGGGGCAGTCACAGGAGTCTAGAGTTAGGCTCCTGAGTCCGTATCTAGGCGTCTGTAAGTGCCTTGATTTCTCCCCCAGACAGAGCTGAATGCTAGGCCACCCGGTTTGGAAACTGTGGTCGTTCCCGGGGTCTAACGGCTCTCCCAGCTCCGCTCACTGTCCCGGTGTGCAGGGAAGTGAAACGCAAACTCAATTCCTGTGATTCGCTGCCCTGGCAACTTGGGGACATTACAGATACACTTCCTGCCCTGGGCCGTCCCCTGCAATCTCAGGTTCTGAGCCCTCCCCTTGCTAAGCCGGGGGAGGGGATGGGGATGAGGAGGACGGACGCAGACCCAAAGGGCAGCTCGCTCTGGCTGGGAAGCCCTTGCTGACCCTGGTACCTGTGTGAGCTGCAGGTCACAGCCCAGTCAGCAAAGCAGCAGAGGTATTTACTGCTTCAGGAAAGATGCCCCCCATTGAAATACCGGGGGAGTTTGTTTGTCCTCTTAACCCTTTGCTCTCCAGCCTGCAGGCCCTTGAGCTGCCCGGAGGCCGGACAGGTGCAGTCTCCCATGCGGCGGGGTGGGACTCGTCCGTGTCTGGCCCAGCAAGTTCTGGGCGCTGGGACTCGGGCAGACTTGGCAGGGCAGGGAGGGCTGAGCGGGGGGAGCTGTGAGGCTGCCCGGCTGGGAGTCACTCTTGGTGTGTCTCACGCAGATCTCTTACCCTGCTGGGGATGCTCTCCGTGGCCGGGACAGGATTTGGGGCCTATAACCTGGCCATGGCGGTCATGAGCCCGTGTCCCCTCCTGCAGCACTCGGCTTGGGGGCAGGCCCTCATTGTAAGTAGCTGACACCGACGTCTCCCCCGGTCTCTTTTTTCTTTCTCGGGCTCTGGAAGGTCTTTGCCGCCCTCCCTTCTGCTCCGGCCCCAGGATCCCGCACCGGTGCCTTCCCCTGCTCCCCATCCCAGCCTGGCCCCGCTCCCAGCCCCCCGGCCCTGTCCAAACAGCTGCTGCCAGCAATCTGCGACCCAGCCCGGGGATTGTCTTTCTCTTCTGACAGGTCATCTCCTGGGTGTTCTTCACGGGGAGCCTCAGTTACGTGAAGGTGATGACCGGGGTGATCTTGCGGAGCCAGAGCCACAGCGCCCTCGTGTGGTATGGGGCGGTAGAGCAGCTGGGGTCTCTGACGGGGGCCCTCATCATGTTCCCCCTGGTGAATGTCTACAGCTTCTTCAAATCTGCAGACTATTGCACCCTGCAATGTCCAGCGTGAGCCTGGACCGGGGGAGGAGCTGTGACCAGGGACTTGCTGGCCAAGGACAGTCATGGACCCCAGTGACTTCGAGACTGGGCAGAAAACCCCTCCTCCCTGAGCTCGTTAGCTGGATGGAGCGCCATGCTGCAGCCCGTATTCTCCAAACACTGCGCACCAAAGCACACCCTAGCAAGCGGTGCTGGCTCCAGGGCCGATGCCCACTGTGCTTGGGCTGCCCAAGGAGAATGGAGTTAGGGACCCACACCACTGAACAGACGACCCAGCTGCCCCTGGCTAGGGAGTGGCGATTTCTCTCGGGAAGTTTAAAGCAACACGGGTCCGTGCAGGTGATCTGGGCGGAAGCACGGAGCTCTCAGCTCTGCCCCGTGCATGGTCACATTGTGTGCAAGGATTTCTTGTGCACTGAGGGGTCCCGGCAGGATCCGGATGGAGCATCCCCCCACATCTCGCTGCCCCAGGGCGTCAGTTCGGGTGCTGTACCCGGGTAACCCAGTCCGTGTGCTCTTTGGGAGGCAGGTGACTCTCCTTGTTCCAGCTCCTCTCAAGCCTGACATTTGTTTATTCCCATTGACTCTGCTCCCTGTGGCGTGCTCTGGGTCTGGGTCACCTGCCTTGGGCGAGCAGCTGGAGTCAACTTTTATTTTTCCCTATTGACTTAGATGGATCACGTCTTTCTCCTTTCTCTTCCCATCTCCTCCTGCGCCAGGTCCCTTTCATTTGAAATGTTACTGAGCAATTTCCATGCTATAGCTCGGAGACACTCGTGACTTTCCTGCTGGAGTTAGGGAACTATAGAAATCATAGAAATGTAGGGCTGGAGCGGAGCTCGAGAGGTCGTCTAGACCAGGCCCCTGGGCTGGGACAGGACCAAGTAAATCTAGACCATCCTTGCCAAGTGTTTGTCCCACCTGCTCTTAAAACCTTTGTGAGGGAACAGAAATGCTCTCAGTGGCTCCTCTGACTATTGTGGGAAGGGGTCCATGCCTGAAGCTGTAACTTGACTCCAGGTGGGGGAAAGAGGTCACCTGACCTCATGCCTGAGAAGGAGACAAAGGAGCAGGGGAGTGAGTTTCAGTCTGGGTCTGGCTGGGAAGAGGCAGAGAGCTACAGGCAGGCTGGCCTGGCTCCCTGGCCCGAAAATGGATCCAGCTGAGGGGTCGCGTTTGCTGCATGGTCTGTGTTAGACCAGGTACCTGTCATCTAATAAACCTCTGTTTTACTGGCTGGCTGAGAGTCACGTCTGACTGTGGAGTTGGGGTGCAGGATCCACGGGCTTCCCCTGGGCGGGCTCGCTGGGGGAAGCGCACGGAGGGGCAGAAGGTGCTGAATGCTCCGAGGTCAGACCCAAGAAGGTGGAAGCTGTGAAGCTCCTAGCCTTGGAGACAGGCTGTTTACGGAGAAGAAGCTTCCTCCCCACCCCCCGAAGTCCTGACTGGCTTCATAGGGAGCAGGCCCAGGCCATCGCCCTGGGGACTCCTTGACAACCTTTCAATAACGGGGATTGGAAGCCTCGTCCATAATTTAATTACCCTTGGAGTTGGAAAGTTTTCCCAATATCTAACTTCAATCTCCCTGCCTGCAGATTAAGCCCCTTTCTTCTTGTCCAACCCTCAGTGGACACGGAGAACAACTGATCACCATCCTTTGTACACCGGCCCTTAACAGGTTTGAAAACTGTGATCAGGTCACCCCTCAGTCAGCTCTTCTCAAGACTAAACACGGCCAGTTTTATAACTTTTCCTCGCCGGTCAGGTTTTCTGAACCCTTGGTCATTTCTTTTGCTCTCCTCTGGACACTCTCCAGTTTGTCCACACCTCTCCCAAAGTGCAGTACCCAGATCTGGATACAGGACTCCAGCTGAGGCCTCCCCAGTGCCGAGTAGAGCAGGACAATGACCTCCTGTCTTCCACGTGACAGGCCTGCTAATACACCCAGAACCATATTAGCTTTGCCCCTTTTTACAGCTGCTGACTTGTTCAATTTGTGATCCACTGTAACCCCCAGATCCCTTTCGGCAGCACCACCACCTCGCTGGTTAGCCCCTGACTGTGATTTTGTAGTTGTGCATTTGATTTTGCCTTCCCACGTGTAGTACTTTGCACTTGTCTTTACTGAATTTCATCTTGTTGATTTCAGACCAATTCTCCAATTTGTCAAGGTCATTTTGAATTCTAATCCTGTCCTCCAAAGAGCTAGCAACCCCTCCCAGCCTGATGTCATCCGCACATTTTATACGCTTACTCTCCAATCCGTTAGCCAAATTCTTCATGAAAATATTGAATAGTACCAGAACTCCACGGGACCCCACTAAATACGTCCCCCCGACACATCCGGTTTGACCACAGACCACGGATAGCTACTCTTTGAGTATGATCATGCAACCAGTTTGTTACTCATTTATAGTAATTTCATCTAGATCACGTTTCCCTAGTTTGCTTAAGAGAATGTCGCGTGGGACTGTGTCAAATGCCTTATGAAACTCAAGATATATCATGTCTACAAGCTTCCCCCATCCACTAGGCCAGTAACCCAGTCAAAGAAGGAAATTAGGCTGATTTGTCATGATTTGTTCTTGACAAATCCATGTTGGCTATTCCTTACCATCCTGTTATCCACCGGGTGTTTACAAATTGATTGTTTAATACTTTGGTCCAGTACCTTTCCAGGTATGGAATGGAATGTGTCTCTTTTGCAAGAGAGGTGTCAAAGTGGGAATCGTTTGCTCAAACCGATCAGATACATTGAGATCTGGAACCAGATCAGACCTGGATCGGCGCAATTCTCTGCAATTCCCACCTTATGGGGCAACAACAACAATATTCGGAGCTCGGGATCTTTAATTCTCAGGATTATTGGCACAGACGGACACTGTGTGCTGCCCTCTGGGGGTCAGGCCTGTCTCGGCCAAGACTTGAAGCACATAGGCACGTTCCAAAAGCAGCCCAAATAATTCCATCTCCTCTTTGAACACATCCATCCGAGAGCCACAACAGGGGGGAGACTCCAGACTGCCACAGCCTGGGAGCTGTGCAGAGCTTTGTTGCTGCTAAGCTGAGCCAGGGTGGGCAAGTAGCAGGATAGAGACGTGTAGCCCAAAAAACCCAAGTGACGCTAGTGGTATTCCACTGTAAATCCCATTCAGAGTAAGGAATGCTTAGGGCTAATGGATGGCATGATGTGGATGGTGCCAGCTTGCAGATGAGATGGAAAAGTGAGGCCTGGACCCCCTGTAGCCACTGAGAAGCCTGATGCATTTGCCAACCCTGGCATCCTCGCCAGATTCCTACCTGGGTGTCACTCCTACCTAAACTCCCCTCTGGTTTCAATGGGATATAGTCGTCTTCTTCACTTCCTGTCCTGAACGGTTGTGTTGTTGGTATTGCTATTTCCCACCCCAGAGGTGGCTGCATTTCTCTGGCATCATTTGTAATTCTGTGGAGCACCTTAAATTTGCGAGGAGCTGTCTAGACTGGTAATGCCCCCCCTTCACCTGCCCCCAGGTCACTCCACTCCACTCGCACTGCATCTGCCAGGTGAAAAACTGCTTCAGCCGGTTCTGCCAGGGCCACGTTGTCTGAGGTGAATCAGCCCTGCCAGGAGCCACATCGCACAAACTTCCTTGTGCAAAGGACAAGGTGACTGATACAGAGGCCAGCCCTGTGCTAGGAATGGCAGGCACTTGCCTGACTGGTACTGAGCCAGCCATGCCAGGCACTTGCAAGAATCCTGTAGGCTTGCGAGCGTAAGGGAGAGGCCTTCCTGACTCTGAATAGGACACGGGCTCTGCCTACAGCGCTCCGCTGTGGATCTTCACCCCGACTGGGACAACCTCGCTACGCACAGCGCAGTTCTGTTCCACCAGGCGTCACTGCAGCCCTAGAGAGCAGAGAGAGAAGGCAGAGATGGGCCAGTTAGGGAGAGACTCTCACGGCTACAACAACACTGCTTGCAGGGTTCTGGCCTGCAGGAGAATAAATGGCCATTGCCATCTTGGGCTGGGGGCTGGCTGGATTTGCAGCTAAGCTGGGCCAGACCTGGTCAATTCTTGCATGGGACACTGCTAAGGAAAGTCCCAGCTGATCCAAAGCCCTGATCTGTGTGTTCAGAGGGCCTGGAAATGAACCTGGGGTCCTGGTCGTTCAAGAGCTCACCCAAGCCCAGTGCCCTGGCTCCGGTAATGGCAGGTCTTTACCTTTTGAATGGCGTATATTTGGAACTCTTCTCATCCTGTCCCCAGCACTGTTGCTGGGAGATCCTACCCAGAGCTAGCTGCATTTTAGCCCCCAAGAAAGCGGCCCCTTACAGCTCCCAGTGAGTAGGTTCTTCTGGACGCGAGGTAAAGGCCAGGGGCCTGGCGGAGCTGCAAATGAGGGGTGACCCGATAGCGCTGTGACCCGATAGGGGTGACCCGATAGCGCTGTGCTGGTGACCGGGAGAGGAGAGCCAAGCTTGGGGGCTTAGTTAGCCACGTCCCCCTCCATCCACGAACCCTCCTTGTAGCCCACGTGCAGGAGGTCAGAAAACAGCCAGCTGTGACTGCAAGGGATGGGGCACTGAGCCCCTCTGGTCCTGCTGTTGGCACAAGCCCTGCTCCGGTGCCCCTGCCAGGCTGGGTTCCCTGAGAGCCCCTGCCTAGCAGCTCAGCCCCTGCAGCTCTGCCTGCCCCTGGAATCAGCCAGGCGGATGGAGGATGCTCACCTTAACTCTTTCATTGCCGACCAGCAGCATCTTCAGTCCTCTGGGAATGAGGTGTGGAGGGGCATCCCTTCCCCTCCCCCAACACGGGCAGCCTCGCCCCAGCGGGCAGCTGTTCGACCGCCGACTCCCCCACCCCCCTGATGGCGCATGGACTCCCTGCTCCTTGGAAAGGGGGAGCGGGAGCCCCGTCCCCCCTGCAGTTAATCCCAATTAGGGAGCGGGGTGTCAGCTGCATCGCTCAGCTCATCAATCACGGGCTGGGGAGGGGAGCTGGCAGAAGCAGCAGCCCCAGCAAAGGGAGACACGGGGTGACCCAGTTACCATAGGAGCAGTGCAGCAGGCAGGAGATTGCTGCTCCCAGGAGGGGTGGGGGGACAGAAGGGCCCCCACCTCTCCACACTGTTGCACCAGCCTCTAATGAGCCTGGGCCCAGGAGGCAGCTGGGGATCGGGGGGTTGTCAGCAAGTGTTCCCTCCCCACCGTACTGCAGCCATGTAACTGGCAGAGAAATCCTGCCGCCATGCCCCCAAACACAGGCAGAGCCGGCCGGTCCCCGAGCACCCCCGGCCTGTGTGCCGCTGGTTGCCCTTTCGGCTGGGTGTGGACGTGCCCCCGGCCGGGGCCGTTAAATGCTCCTGCCGGACCAACACTCAGAATGAACTGGGGGCGAGGGCCCTGCGCCGGCCACTTCCCCAGCGGCGCACAACTCCCTTCCCGGCGCCGGCTGGGCCGGTGGGTTTGCTGGATGAGCTGGGCACGCACCCAGCAGCGTCCCAGGGAGCAGGGCTGCCTAGAGAGGCCAGTAGCCTCCCTTCACAAGGATGGGGTGCAGAGAGCATCCCCCCAACACACTCAGCCGCTCCTGCCTGGTCGGCAGGCGCTACTCCCTGGTAGCCACCAGGGGGCAGTAGAAACCTGTGGTCCGTGGTGCCTTTTTGGAGGGGGTGGGGGCAGCTGGTCAGGTGCCCCCCCCAGCCTTGGGGGACATACTGCACAGGCTGCTAAAGGCAGTAGGGGAATTCGGGGTGGGGATGGGGGTCCCAGTCTTTACCATACGGGACAGACGGACTCCTCGGGTGGAAGGAAGGGGAGTCCCGCCTCTGTCACATCCCCCCCTTGGCACCCCTGGCCCAGTGGGGTGCTTCCCCCCGATCCTGCTCTAGCTTCGCCCCCCAGGTGCGAGGGATCCCCTGTCGTCTGCCTCTGGCATGGAGGGTACGAACGGCCCTACACCATGTGGGTCAGAGGGGGGAGCTCGTTCCTTCCCTCGCGCCTCCAGGGGGCGCCTAGCTCCCCTCCCCCACCTGGGGGCTTCTTGGCTAATTAACTCCGAGCTAATAAGCCACCGACTCAGCCTCCTTTGTGCCCCTGTGGCGGGCGGCATTGAGATGCAAAGTGCTCGGGGCTGGGGCCTCCCCGCAGCCCCCCGCTCTGTCACATGGATCCCAGGCTGCAGCTGGCCAGAAAGGGCCGGCACCACCTGGACAGCCCAGGGATCCCCCTGCGGCCGCGGGAGCCGGCTGGCTGCTCTCCCATCTGCTCGCAGGCCGGCCCCCTCCCCTGCAGCCTGCTGCAGCCGGAGAGCGTGCGGGGCAGGAGGGGGAACTGGCTGCATCCTCACACGCACCCCTGCGGGCCGACGTGGCCCACAGAGCAGGCCCGGGGCGGCTTTGTGCACCGAGCCTGAACGTGGGGAGCAGCCCCTGCCGCTCCCCCGACCTCAGGCCAGGTCGCACTGCATGGGGCGGATGGGGACTGGGGCTCGGAAATTCCAGCCCCGAGCACCAGGAGCTCCAGGGAGGGAAGGGGCTGATCCCCAGGGCGCCATGCGCAGGGGCTGGAGGTAACCAGCTGGCTCCAGGCACCAGCGGAGCAAGCAGGAGCCTGGGGCGGCAACCGGGTCACTGCGAGGGCAGTGCCCAGGCGGCTGCTTTCGGATGTGACCGTTCCAGCAGCTTCCGGCACGTGTCTGCCGTGTGCACAGCCCGGTAACACCCCGTGTGCTCGGGGGGTAGGTCGGTGGCACAAGGAGCGCGGCGCGGTGCGTTCTGTCCCAGTCTAAGCCCAGGGGGCAGCGCGCTACCCAGGCCGATGCTGCGTCTTTAGCCTTTACACACCCACTGCGGGGCCACACTCCCATCGCGGCGCCGCCTCAGGGGTTTGCACTCGCATTGCTGGCACGTCTCATGCATGCGCCTCAAAGCACACAGCCCCAGTCCGCTGGTCTGATCATCCGCAGGGCACAGAGGGGGAAACTGAGGCTCGGAGAGGCCTATGGTCACACAGCGAGTCAGTGGCAGAGATGAGACTAGAACCCAGATCCACAGCCACAACCTAGGCTCCTGCCCTTTATTACACTTACACACACACACACACACACACACACACACACACACACACACACACA
>ML677360.1:27752600-27775123 GCA_007922305.1 Dermatemys mawii
CACACACACACACACACACACACACACACACACACACACACACACACTCACTCACTGTATTTTTGCTCTAAGCACCCTATTAGAACTCAGTGTCATGTGTGCAAGGACCCCAGGGCCTGTGCCCAGCCCCCCGACCAACCCTCCCAAAGCACTGCATTACAGAGGAACTGCCCTTGGGGCAGGGATGCGGGGCTGGTGCCAGGGTCCCGCCCTGCCATCAGCCATGACGTGCGCCGCAGTAGAGGGAAGCTCTGCCCAGGCGGCAGAGACTTTGCCCCTCTGCCAAGCAAGGTGCCAGGCTCGGCTGTCACCCTGCGGCACAAAGGCTGGGAGGCGGTGAGTGTGCCGTGCCCGTGCCGCGCCACCTGGCGTCCCAACTGCTCCTTGGCAGTGGAGGAACACAGAGTGTGCCCCTCGGGGGGGCGTCAGACAGGAGGGAAGGACGGCTGGGGAGGGGCCAGCTCAGAGAGAGAGGGGTGGGAGGACATGGCTGGATGGAGCCCACGGGGGTGGGACTGTGGTTCAGTCCTGGGCGAGGTGAGCCAGTCTGCCCCCCACCCCCGCCACGACCCTGGAGCTTTACACTGAGAGTCCTTGGGGGGTGGGGAGCGGGTCCATGCCAGGCTGGGACAAGCAGGGAGTTCACTGCCCAGAACTCTCCAGAGGCTGGGGGGCTGGAGACCGAGTCCAGCTCCTGTACATGGCGGGGGGGGAAGGTTGCAGGCTCAGAGCCGACCCCTGCAAGAGACCAGGGTCCCTGATTCCGGAGTCACCTGCCACCCTCTGTACCCGGCAGGTGTGGGACCAGTTCTGCCCGCAGTGCATCAGGGCACCGAGGCGGTGTTCAGTCCGAGGAGGGCAGGGTAACGGGCAGGGGCTCTGTCCCACACACACAGATCTGGGCCCACTGGGGCAGCCATGCCCAGACAGTTACTGCAGCAGCGGGCAGAGCACATCCACTGTCCCGTCACTGCAGTGCCAGCCTCCGCGTGGCACTGCCCCAGCAGCGCCAGGAGGACTCCACGCTGCAAGTGCCCTGCCAGAACCTTGCTGTCTCACAAGCAGCCTGAAATCTCTGGGCCAAGCGGGGTCTGCAGAAGGTGCCTTCACAAAAGGTATCTTGGCCCATTCCTTGCCCGGCCACTGGCACTTGCAAGGATCCCCAGCGCCAGAACCAAGGTGGTTTGGGGGGTGCAGGTTACTCCTCTGCTGACTGACTTGGGTGCAGACTCAGTCCATGGGAAGGGCTCCTAGAAAGACGAGTTTTGGACAGAAAAGGAAACTCCCCGGGGGTCTGGTCTCTCAGGCCTTGTCCACACACACAAGCAGCCCTGGGATGGTTTCTCTTGCTAAAGCCCAGCCGAGTGCGCATGTCCGTAGCTGGGCCTCACCACAATCATCCGGGGCGTGAGCAGGGAGGCGCAAACACACGCCTGGCTCCAGCTTGTCCCGGGGTCTCAGTGATCTCACAGGTGTAATGGGGCCAACGCGGCCAGCACCCCTCCTGCAGCTCTTTGCCAGAGCCCTGGCTGCAGTTCCTCCTGTGGGCCCAGTGCTACCCGCTGGCGGGGGCAAGCCCCTCTCAGTCCCAGAAGAGCCACAGGGAGAGCTAACGGCCGAGGGCCCAGCCCCTGGCGGCTGGGCGGGGCTTCCCTGTCTGGGGCACTTAAATCCTGTGGCTTGATATAGATTCAGTCTTCCACAGGGACAGAAAAAACCCCTACAACACACACACCGGGCCAGCCACACACACCACCAACCCCTCCCAGACACCCCCACCTCCCCACACACAACACACTCATTCACACCCACCCACCCACCTCCAACCCCTCCCAGACACACACAACACACTCATTCACACACACACTCACACACACTTTCACACAAACCCTTCCCCAGAGAGGACATCAGGCAGCTCAGCCTTTGTCCCTGGCTCTTTGTCTCACAATCTGTTTCTCCTCCAGGAGATGAGCTGCTGGGAGCTGACAGTCTGTTGTTTTACCTTAAAGATACAGGCGGCTTGGGGGGACTGCAGCTGTTCCCATGCTGCCTGTGGGAAGGGGCAGAGAGAGGGGCTAATTTCAGGCAGGCTCCCCCTCCGCCCCCTGCCACCCCGGAACACCTCACAGAGCCGGGGACGCTCTCTGCTGACAGGGTCCGGGGGCTGCTGGCTCTGCAGAGCAGGAGGAACAAGGAGGGAGATCATGGCTGTAGCATCCTCTGCAAACCCACCCTCCAGTTCCTAAAGGCTCCCTGGCTTCGCTCCAGCCGATCCCACAGGCCTCGTCCCCAATCCCTCACCTTCCCGCTCCTTGTCACGCAAGGCCGCCCTCTCTGCGCCTCTCCATGTCACCTCCCCACTGCTGGACAGAGCCTTCTCCTCAGCAGCCCCTGTGCACCGTGTCTCATTATCCCAGTGCCCATGTGAAACCTCCCTCGCTGCCCCTTCACCTCTCTCCCAGGGAGCAGGAGGTGGGGTACAGCCAGACCCCTCATGCCCTGAGGAGCGGGGAGTAAGGGGCGGATACAGCCACTCACCGGGGCTGCCGCAAACAACCCATTAAGCACTGAATCCATTGAACGAGTGCAGAGCGGGTCGGCCCAGGAGAACGGCGGCATGTTCATGGCCAGCCACGGGCGCAGCGTGCTGGAGACACGGACGGACGGTGGCAGTCATCAGCCAGTCCTTCGTCTCCTCCATTCGCTAATCAGGGAACCTTGGTGACCTTCAGTTTAAGGCGAGGCCCACAAGACAGGAGACCTGGATTCTGTTCCTCACCCTGCTACTGACTGGCAGGGTCCCCTTGGGCCAATCCCTTCGCTTTGCACCTCAGTTTCCCCATCTGCACAATGGGGGCGAGGAGACCGACCTCTCTCATGAGGCTTACGTCACACAGTGGCGTTTGCAAAGCAGCCACCGACCCATCGCATGGAAGGAGCTAGAGAAAGCGCCCGGTGTTAGTGAGCAGACAGCGTGTGCTGGGGGCCATCAAGGGTGGAGATTTCCAGGTGGAATATGCTGACGGGTCTGCCAGCCGCCCAGACACCGGTGCAATGGGGGGTGAGGGGGCCAGGTCCGCACCACACACAGAGCTTTGGACACAAGGCTGGGATATTTCTAACCCCTGCGACATGATGCGACATGACGGCGCCAATTAAACGCGCTGCCTCTGAGCTGGATCACCAGGGAAATGGAACCTGGCCCCAAAGCCGGTCAGGGCTTCGAGCAAAGAGTCTCCCTCCCAACAAGCAGGTTCTCATAAGCCTCTGGGCCACCTGGCCCATCCCCGTCCCCCCTCCCTGCCTCACCCCCGCCCCCTCCTCCAATCAATAGATCCGTTTCCTCTTAGCGCTCTCCTTGCAGTGCTCAAAGTGCTTGGAGGAGAAGTGTTTGCTGGAAATCCCCCTTAATTCCTCTTGCAGGCTCAGAGACAACTTCCCATCCCCGCCCCCACCCCCACCCCCACCCCCGGCCTCTGGCTCCCTGTCAAACTTTATTTTCCCTCCTGCTCGGTCCCGTCGCTCCCTTCTGTCACGTTACTGAAATTATCTGGGATCATATAGATCATTGGTGCAACCACGGTCCTGTAGGGGCATCAAATATTAGGTAAAAGGGGTCATATAAGGTGTCTACGACCAGGTTATGATCTGCTGACTATGATTATGCTATCTGTATGTGTGTATCAATTCTGTAGTTGAAGTTATGAATATTAGCTCTATACTGTCTGTCTTCCCAAATATTGTGCTAGGCTGTTGGGGACATTTTCAGAAGCCTTGGTGTTAGCTGGGCTTACCATGCTTGATGACCCATTAAGGACTATCAGCTACACAATGAACTTTGTAGACACCCGTCCATACCCGAGCTTCCCCAGGAATGTGGCCTGACTGGTCAGGAGCTGAATCTTGGACAGTCAGGTAACTGGACTGCATGGCCCTGAAACCACATGACTCTGAAGCTCCATTGACAACTGGACTCTGAACAACAAGAAGGAGGCGGTCTCCACCCACAAGAGGAAGTCTATATAAACCCGCGAGAGGGACCTCTATGTTGGTCTTCAGTCTGCCACTTTTACCCTGGAGGAAGTTCGGCCATAGGATTGCTGACCCAGCCCTGGAGGGGCTGTATTCCAGAGACTTTGATTTGAACCTGCAGTTTATTCTACAACTGATGCAAGAGATTTGCCATTACTGCATGTAATTGATTTCTTTTAACCATTTCTAACCCTCACCTAGATCTTTTTCCTTGTATAATAAACCTATAGATTTTAGATTCTAAAGAATTGGCAACAGCGTGATTTGTGGGTAAGATCTTATTTGTATATTGACCTGGGTCTGGGGCCTGATTCTTTGGAATTGGGGAGAACCGTTTTCTTTATTTGGGGTATTGGTTTTCATAACCATTTGTCCCCAGGACAGGTGGCTGCTGGTGGTGATACTGGGAAGCTGGAGTGTCTAAGGGAATTGCTTGTGTGACTTGTGGCTAGCCAGTGGGGTGAAACCAAAGTCTTTTCTGTTTGGCTGGTGTGGTTTGCCTTAATGGTGGAGAAACCCCAGCTTTCGGTTGTAATTGCCCCTTTTGCAGCAATTTGTCCTGATTTGGTATTCTCAGCTGGTCCCACCAGGAACAGCCCCGTCACACCTTCCCTCAACCCCGCTCCTTGAAAGCCTGGGGAGTCCCTGCTACTAATGGACTTCCCAGAGCTGGTGTTGGAGCCAAAGCGGAGCTTTTACAAAGAGTCCTGAGCTCTCTGCTTGCCCGTCAGGCCCCCGTCCCAGGGCTCGTTGTTATCATGATTTGGGTCACCGTAGCACGGAGGAGCCTTAGTCCCGGACCAGGAATCCATGGGGCTAGGCACTGTACAAACTCCTGACCACACTGTGTCCCTGGGAGGAGATCGTATCATTCTGTTGCCCATGAGCGGCACCTTTCAGCTTCCCTAGATCCATCCCCTGCCTTGGCCCCCTGCTGCAAAGCAGCTGCCATTTTCTGCTCAGTCCAGATGCAGACTGTACCAGTGAGTCGCTGCATCGCTCTCCCTCGGAGACTTTCCACGTATTCTTCCTTTGGACGTTGGCTTCCTTAACCTTAAGGAAGTATCAGCCAGACTGAAAAGGAGGCTCTTGCGGGGTTGCTGGCCCTTTAAAAGGAAATGGGTCCCAGCCCCACCTGTGACGCAGCCAACTCCTCTCCTCAGGTGTGCAGGGACGAAGATGGTGATATATGAGGGTGAGGGGCAGGTGGCTGGGGTAGATAAGGGCAGTGAACTCACATGGGGAGGTAGAGAGTTTAACAGCAAGGAGAAGGCTCCCGCAGGGAACCCTGAGACAGCAAGAGAGAAAAGATCCCAGCTTGGTAGGACTGGGGGCAGCCTGGCAAAACAGAGCAAGGCGTGGCAGGCAAGCCTGTGAGGGGATTGATGAAGAGCAGGGAAGAGTGACTATATGGACTTTAAGACTTTATTTGGGCTGGTTTGGGAAAATAAATGAGAAAAGGCTGACGGGGGGGGTGGTTTCGAGGTGCCCTGAAGGGAGGGAAACTGAGGTAGGAATTGTGCAGGGCCACCCCCTCCCATGAGGAGGTGCTGTGCAGGAGACCAGAACGCAGCTAGAGAAGGAACCTGTTCTTCGTGCATGGGAAAAGCGTAGTGAGAGCAAAACAAAACTCCCTGAGGATGGAAGACTAACATCACGGTGACTTGTTCCAGTACCGCCTGCCTTTGAGTGTGGGAAGTGGTCTAAAGACTCCGCTCAGCGTCCCATTGTCACTGAGTCTCCAGGGCGATGGTCTGGACCTGCTCCCTATGAAGCCAGTCAGGACTCTGGGGGGAAGCTTCCTCTCTGTGAACAGCCTGTCTCCAAGGCCAGGAGCTTCACAGCTTACAGCTTCCTGGGTCTGACCTCGGAGCATTCAGCACCTTCTGACCCTCCGTGCGCTTCCCCCAGCGAGCCCGCCCGGGTGGGCTCCTGGGGAAGCCCGTGGGTTTGCACCCCAACTCCACAGTCAGACGTGACTCTCAGCCAGCCAGTAAAACAGGTTTATTAGATGACAGGAACATGATCTAACCCCTCAGCTGGATCCATTTTGGGGGCCCAGGGAGGCTAGACCCTCTCCGGGCCTGCCTCCCTTTCCCCAGCCAGCTCCAGACTGAAACTCACTCCCCTGCTTTTCCTTTGTCTCTTTCCTGGCCAGGAGGACAGCTGACCTTTTTGTTCTCAGCCTTACCTAACACCTTGCAGAGAAGGGGGAAGGTCAAGCCCTAGACAGGGCGTCAGCTACTTACTTACACTGTCTCTCTTCTTCAGCACTATCAGCCCTTATCCCACTTAGGGCATGGTTACACTTACAAGATTATAGCGCTATTGGTTATAGCGATCCCCTTATACAGTAATATGAAGAGCGCTATTGTATGTCCACACTGAGATGCTCCAGCGTTATAGCATGGCCACATTTGCGGCACTTAATACGGCATTAAGAGCAGCGCATTAGGGCAGGTATCCCACAGTACACCTCTTCCTGATCCGGCGCAATGCCTTGTGGTAGGGGGGGCGTCACTTGCGGGGCATTCTGTATCCTGTTCCAACTACCCATGATGCTTTTTGGCATATCCCAGCAATCCCTGTGTTTCTTTCCACCTCCGGCGCCATCTTTCAAGGGTTTCAGCAAGGCGCGCTCCGTCTTCCATTGTCGTGTGCTCCAATGAATCCAGAACTGCTGAGGAACATGCTGACGACTGTTGCCAGCACATCTCTGTGTGCAGTGGAGTTAATCCTTGACATGCAGGATGACAGTGATGAGTCTGAAGACGAGATCGAAGTGGTGAATGCGTTTGACACGAAGCTTCTTGTCTCATTAACGGACATGCTCACGGCTGTTGAACGCCGCTTCTGGGCACGGGAAACAAGCACTGAGTGGTGGGATCGCATCATCATGCAAGTCTGGGACGATGAGCAGTGGCTGCAAAACTTTCGAATGAGAAAAGCCACTTTCATGGGACTGTGTGCTCAACTCGCCCCCGCCCTGCGGCACAAAGACACCAGACTGAGAGCTGCCCTTCCGGTGGAGAAGCGGGTGGCTATCGCAATCTGGAAGTTGGCCACCCCAGACAGCTACCGATCGGTGGCCAACCAGTTTGGGGTTGGAAAGTTGACCGTTGGAGTTGTGCTGATGCAAGTGTGCAGGGCCATTAATAGCATCCTGCTACGAAAAATCGTGACTCTGGGTAACGTGCATGACATCGTGGCTGGCTTTGAAGAAATGGGTTTCCCTAACTGTGGAGGGGCGATAGATGGGACCCATATACCTATTCTGGCGCCCGCCCACCTAGCTGACGAGTACGTTAACCGAAAGGGGTACTTCTCCATGGTTCTCCAGGCGCTTGTGGATCACCGTGGGCGTTTTACTGACATTAACGCAGGCTGGTCTGGAAAGGTGCATGACGCACGCATCTTCCGCAACACCGGCCTGTTCATGAAGCTGCAAGCTGAGACTTTTTTCCCAGAGCAGAGGATCCCCGTGGGAGAAGTGGAAATGCCCGTAGTGATTCTTGATGACCCTGCTTACCCTTTAATGCCCTGGCTCATGAAACCCTACACAGGGAGCCTGGACAGCAGTCAGGAAAGGTTCAACTACAGGCTTAGCTGGTGTCGAATGACTGTGGAGTGTGCTTTTGGGCGTCTCAAGGTGCGCTGGCGCTGTCTTTATGGGAGGCTAGACTTGGCCGAGGGTAGTATCTCCGCGGTTATTTCCGCATGCTGTGCCCTTCATAATCTTTGTGAGCGGAAGGGCGAAGGCTTCACTCAGGCATGGTCCTCGGAGTTTCAACGCCTGGAGGCCACATACGTCCAGCCAGAGAGCAGGGTTCTTGGAGGGGACCAGCACGAGGCTGTTAGGATCAGGGAAGCCTTGAGGGAGCATTTTGAGGCTGAAAGCCAGTTCTAAAGTGAGGTGCAGATGGAGGGAGGGAGGGAGGGAGCATTCTTTTAATAGGAACAGGCATTTGCTTTTCTGTAGCCTGTAATAATGTATGTACACTTAATAAAGAAACCCATTTATTAAGAAGACAATTCATTTATTGAACAGGTACTTCGGTTGCTGAAAGAAAATATTGTGATGCATGTGAGGAGGAAGCCGGGGGAGGTGCAATGGGAGTGGCATGGGGTCAGTCAGAGATCGGAATATGTCCGGGTCTCTGAGTCTCCAGTGCCCTCACAGTGGCCATGTCCCCCGAACCCCATTTGCGGAGGGCAGTAAGGCATGTTATTAGGGGTTGACTGCAGTGGATAATGGTCCAGGGTTTGGGGGTTGTTCGGTGAAGACAGAGGGGTTAGAGGCAGCTGTGGATGGTGATAACCATATAGCTGATGATAGTGGCCTGGAGGGTACTGAGGCACAGAAGGGGAAGGGATTTGGGGCAAATGATAATTGGGGTGGTGGGTGCAGTGCTTCTCCTCCTGAAGGGTGACAATCCGCTGCATAGTCTGCAATGAAGCTGCAGTAATGAGAGCAGCTTATCGGTGCTTTTCCGGCGGTGAATCACATTCTCCTTCCACGCCTTCTCCCTCAACTTGCTCTCATTCTCCCTCCACCTCTGTGCAACTCGATTCTCCGTTACAGCCTGTTGCATTACTTGCTGTACAAGATCCTCTTTGCTCCTTCGTGGCTGCTTCCTCAGTCGCCTCAGCCTCTCAGCTGTTGATAAGAGCGATGGCGCAGGGCTGAAGGACGACCCTTCTAAAATAAAAAGATACATTTAACAGTGGTTCCCTTGTAAAGAGCAGACATGCCTATCATTCCCCCGCATTCCCCGTTTGCCTGTCCCACAGAGAGCACAGATACAGCAACGGAGCCCCTGCCATGGTGAGTGCACTCCAGAGGCAAGGGAAATGATTTTTTCCCTGCCCCAGAAAAGCTGTGCCGGGGGAGAGGGTGGGGAGTGCCGGGAAGTGGCAGGAGCCCTACTCTGAACACTGTTCCAACATTCTCCGTAGGTGTTTGTCCTGGAAGATATCTCGTTGCTTCGAGTCACTGAGGAACAAAGGGAAGGGATTTTAATGAGATGCGGCTTCCGCCCAGGGCCATATGCAGCTTGCCTATGTGCAGCAATGCTTCCCCCACCCATTGTAGCACAGTGGCGGGGACTAGTGACCATGACCAGGACGGGGACCACGCTGGCTCTCCCAGGAAACCTGCACAGGTGCATTGCAAGCGCTCTTATTGAGACCTTTGAAGAGATTACTGATGATGACTACCGCGAGGTGATAGACTACATCAATGCTCTATTCCACATGTAGGCAAGCATGCAAGCATCCCTTTCCACCCCAAGCTGCCAGCCTTCCCCATAGAAAAGCAGCTTTACCTCCGCAATCCGCTGCTGAGCTGGCCCCTGCAACCGCCGGACGCTGTGGCTGGCTGCCCTCCTAGGTTGAGAAGAGCTCCTGGCTGCATGCGTCCAGGGACTCCTCCGTGCCCTGGGTCGCTGCCGCCTCGTCCTCATCCCCCTCCTCTTCTTCATCCTCCTGGTCTTCGTCCTCCTCCTCACCCCCCCCCTTCACTGGTGGGCTGGGAAGTGTCCATGGTGATTGATGGAGTGACCGTAGGATCACCACCAAGTATCGCGTGCAGCTCCTTATAAAATCTGCAAGTCACCGGGGCTGCCCCGGAGCGGCCGTTTGCCTCGCGGGCTTTGCGATACGCATTCCTAAGCTCCTTTACCTTAACACGGCACTGCAGAGTGTCCCGCTCATGGCCTCTTTCCGCCAACGCCCGTGATATCTGCCCATAGGTATCAAAATTCCTGCGGCTAGACCGCAGCTGAGACTGAACAGCCTCTTCCCCGCAACAGCTGATGAGGTCCAGCACCTCGCTATTGCTCCATGCTGGGGATCGCCTATTGCGAGGAGGCATGGCACGTGGAGTCATGATGATCAATCAGAATGATCACCTGCAACGATTCCCTGAGACCACGCCACGCAATCAATCAGCTCAATGAGAATGATCACCTGCAACGATTCCCTGAGAGCACGCCACACTTGGCTGGAGCAAACAGGAAGGGGATTTTCAAATTTCCCTGGAACTTTAAAGGGCGGGTCTGACGTGTGGTCACCTGAGGACAGGACAAAAGAGTTTGCAAGTGATGACCAGAGTGGCTCGAATGGGAATTATGGGACGGGCTGGAGGCCAATTAATGCGCAGTGGGTGTCCACATTCTTGCTGTAGAACTACAGCAGCTGCGCTACAGCCCTTATTCCCCATGCGGAGGTGGATTAACAATAGTGCTATAACTCAGCAGTTATAGCGCTCTACGTGCCTTGCCAGTGTGGACGGGGAGGAGGTTATAGCGCTCGTGGGGGCTTTATAACGCTATAAAGTGCCAATGTAACCAAGCTCTTAGAGAAACTTAGAGACTTAAGGACTGCATAGGGGAAACTGAGGCACCCACACAGTATTCCCACTCTGTCACACCCATGCAGCACAGCAGTCTCATGATCGCCGGGGGCGAGGGCGGGGGGGTAGAGGAGAGACAGATTGTTTGGTGAAGCTCCCTGGTTTCAATGGCAGTGGCTTAGCTACAGCCAGGGAGCTGCTTTGGAAAGCTGGGAGGCCAGTGCCGGTCAGTAAGGACTCTTCTGGCAGGGCCAGGAAATGTTCCCATCATTCCTACCCAGGGATGGGATGGAGCTGCCAAGTCCCTCCCAGAGCCCCGCAGCTGGGGGGCGCTGAGATCAGCCCGTTCTAGGGCTGGGGTCTAGCTGCCCAGCTGGACTCCAGAGCCCCTCATCCATGAAGCTTTCTTCTGGAGGCTCCATTCAAACCCCATAGATCAGCCACGCTCCTGGCATCCTCCTCCCCCTCGCCCTCCGGGGGATTGTCCTGTGCAAACAGATGGCCAGAGATGGAAGTGAGGGAAGCTGGGCTCTGCACAAAGGGAAAGGCATTTGCTGTGCAGTCCAGGGACTTTGTCCCGCTCCTTATCACACAGAACAGACCCGCAGCCAGGCCTGCCTGCGCCGGCGCCCCAGTGCCCCCCCTTTCATGGGCACACAATAGCCAGTTGGCTCCTAAGGTGCTAAGATTAATTGCCCAATAACCAGGAGCGTGGGCCACGGCCGCAGGGGGAGCCGGGGGAGGGGATAATGAAGTGTGCAAAAGTTAATTTGATCCTTGACTTGCTGTTTGTCAAAAGGGCCAACAATAAGGAAGCATCTTGGCAGCGTAATTGAGAGAGTTCCACGCCAGCTAGCGGCTGGCGACGACCGCATGGGCCCTGGGCCGGGGCTGGCCAGGGTCACAGCCTTGCCAGGCTGAACAGGGGAGCTGGGACCTACGAGGGGAGGGGGCGCAATAGAAAACAGAACAGGCAGGAGCTGAAAATGGAATTTCTACCCCCAGGCAGGCTAGCGCCCCCTACTGGGACCCCACTGTACTGTGCCTTGCTGGGATCCCGCTCTACTGCCCCCTACTGGGACCCACTTTGCTGCCATTCGCTGGGACCCCGCTCTACTGCCCCCTGCTGGGACTCCACTATACTTTTCCCCACTGAAACTGCACTATGCAGCTTCCCACTGTACCCCATTATACTGCCCTCTGCTGGGACCCCACTATGCCACATATCCCTCTTCACTACTAACCCTTAAATCCCACTCACCAGCTAGTCCATGGGCCCTCACCGCACTGCTACTCCTGGTAGCCAAAATGGCACCATGCAAATGCCTAGAGGGCCCTGTCTGACCATGCCCATGATTCTCCTGCTAAATGAGCCTTTTGCACACCATGGCCTCTGGGCAGCAGCCTAAGCGAACGGTCCGAACAAGGGACTGGGAGTTGGAGCTTTGCCCTGAACTCTCTGCACAGCCAGGGGCTGCTCCCTGAACTAGTCTGCGGCTCCGTTCCCACTTGTGTAAGATGGGGCTGACACCCTGGCCCACACTGCCAGGGGCTGCAGGATTCGCAGGTGCAAAGACCTGGCCCTGTCCATCGTGAATGTTATTTGACGTCTCCGAGATAACACACAGCCCCCTGGTTGGGTTTTGAAGGCAGGACTGTTTCCTGGGTTGATGAAATGACAATCCTGAGCTGGATTTTAGGCCGGCAGCCGTGGCATGTGTAGAGATGGCAAGTCAGGCCATCTCCTCTTTGTCATGACTTGGCGGAGACGGTGCCGGGAGCCGCCAAGAGACAGAGCCCCGCGAGATCCAGGAGCGAGGCTGGCATGGCACAGAGGGCGTCTGTCAGGTTCCTTGGATGAGTCAGTTCTCAGCGAGCCCTGGCCTGGGTCCCATTGGGTTTTGAAAGGTTTTTGACATCGAAAGGGCTCTCTAGAGCAGAACCACGCAGGTTCAGGCTGGAGCCAAGAGCCTGAAGGAGAGCAAGAATCGTCCTCATCCCTCCATTGGGAGGCAGGGAAGGAAATGTTCCCAAGACACACGCAGGTCAGATTGGGTGGCTGGAACTCCAGAAGAACCAATGAGCTGTATCTGCTGACCCCAGCTTCGGGCGTGGTCTGCACGGCTTGGCACCTATTGAGTTACACTGGCCTGAATCTCAGTGCACCAGCTCCTATTTCGGTGGAATTGATCTAAACGCCCTTCTCTGGCCCCAGGGCTGTAGCAGTTGAGGGCCTCACAACCATTTCTAGCCTCCCAGCACCCCCGTGAGGCTGGGCAGTGCTGCTATCCCCATTGTACAAATGGGAAACTGAGGCACATAGGCAGTTAATTGAAAGCCGTGGAACTTAGAAGTCTGAATACTTTCGTGACAGTCCGGCATCCGAGGGAACGGAGCCCACCTCTCTTTCTAGGTTAAAGTCCTCATCCCTGGCCCATCCCTCTCTGCAGCCTATCTGAGTCTGGTTTGGCTTAACCCTCTTCCTCACCCACTTCAGCTAAACTGAAATAAGTCTGATTTAAACCAAACTCAGAGCGTCCACACAGCCCTTGGCACTGGTTTAACATCGCACCTCTAGTTCAACTGGGACACCGTGGCCTGCAGACAAGTTTAGCGTCTGTCCCCAAAGGAGCCAGTCCCTGGGTGGCCGTGTGGATAGCAGAGACTGGCGGAGGCCCGGCTGGAAAGTCTGTACCCGGTGAGCTCCCGGGGCTCCTGAGGGGTGGCTCTGAGTGACACACAGACGAGAGGGTCTGAGTACTGAGCCCTGCACGGAGCCCTCCTCCAGCCACAGGCAGGAACAGGATTCAGGGTCAATTAGAAAAGAGACCTAAGCATCCAACTTGCTGCTGAGAGCAATGTCTCCGAGAGGGATTCCTGCCTGAGATAGGGCTTGCTCAGGGTTATCTTCCGGAAGGAGAGCAGTGGGGAGCAATAGTTTAGTGCAGTAAGTGGGGGGTCCCTACCTCTGGGCGGACTGGGGTCTGCCCTTGTGGCTGGGAAAGAACAGCCGCAGGCTGGTTGCTGCTCTCAGAGGCTATAGCTGCCTTTTAGATACAGCCATGCAGCTCTCCCTACCAGCATCTAACTATGTGGTTGCAACCTGCAGTCTAGACTCACCTGTGACCATGTTTCATACCAAGGCTGAAGCCTGGGTTAGCACAGCTAACCCACTCTAAGAGGAACCGTAAGTGTAGCTGGGCTTAGGGGGACACCATATTGTACCCAGATTCCCTGGCAGGGCTGTGTTTGGAATTGACATGATACCAGACAGAGAGAGTATGCAGTGTTCAGAGATGGATTTACTAACATCTACACCCACCCCCATTCACCTGGGGCTGCTCTGAACGGGCTTTTTGGTTTACAAAGATGGAAGCCATCTGCAAAATTGCGATCCAGAGCCAGGTTTAGAATTCCCACTCCTTCCCCCAAAAGACCTGCTGCACTCCCATGCCCACCTGTGTCTGCCCCTCCCCCCGTGTTTTACCCACTACATGCTCCAGACGAGCAACATCCAGTCTGGACTGGAGGTATCAGTGGGGTGTGAGAGGCACTGGAAAGCAGGGGGGAGCAAGGGGCATAGGATGAGGTGCTCTTATTCTTACAGAGCCTTTCAATTGTTTTGTAAAACTGAGCAAAGGAGATGCTACTTCATACTGTGCACCATTAGGATGTGGAACTCTCTGCCACTAGACTTGATCGAGGTCAGGAGCTTAGCTGGCTTGACAAAAGGCTTGGATATTTGCCTGGAGAGTTCTAAACAGTAAAGGCCAAAGAAACAGGAGTTTGGGAAAGGCAGCTTTGGGGCATAAGCCAGCCTGTAGCCAAGGCTCTGGGCCAGCCGGCCTGCTGGTCTGGCTCACTGGCACCTCCTTTGTGTGCTGTGCAGGTTGTCACTGGAGGGGTCCCAGAGCAGCTCTCTCCAGCTGCCCCTACAAAGAGGGGGGTGTTTTGCTCTCCTGTAAAGGCACCTCTCCATTGCTTTTCAGCCAGGTTTTCCCGTCAAACAACACAGCTCCAGCTGGTGAGCGGTAAAGGGGAACCCCCCTCCCGAGCAGTGCTGGGGGCCTGGGAACAGCTCTTAAATCAAGGCCTGAGTGAGGCAGGGCAGGCCAGTGCAGGGCCAGGTGTGCCCAACAGAGGGAAATGCAGCACAAAGGTGGGGTGATGAACGTGCCAGCCCCCGGCAGCGGAGGAGGGGCCGGATTCAGCGCGTTGAAGCATTCATGAAAAGCGAGTCGGAACCAGGCATCGTGCAGGCTGCACAGCACTCTGTCAGCGGATCTCCGCCCTGCCTGGCACTGCCCTGCTTATGCCAGCCCCATGCCCCCCTCCTCTGCCAGTGGCCTCGCTCCTGCATTCCACTCTAGCTCCACCTACCTGGCTCAGCTCTGCTGAGGCACCTGTGACGGAGTCAGACCAGAAGGATATAGGAGAGTGCTGGAAGCAGGTATATTAGTCTCAGGATGTGCAGGTCCCTGTTCCCTGGATAGCCAAACAAAGGCTACTCCAGACCAATCAAGACACCTGGGGCCAATTAAGAACCTTCTAGAAAGGAGTAGAAACAGCTAGCCTAATTGGGACACCTGAAGCCAATCAGGGACTGGCTGAATCCAGATAAAAACCTCCCAGTTAGTCAGGTGGGCTGTGGGTGTCAGGAGCTGTGGAAGGAGGTTGTGCTGTTGGTGAGACTGAGTGGTGGACAACATCTCATACGCAAGGAAGGAGGCCCTGAGGTAAGGGTAAAGTGGAGTTTGAAGAAGCGGGGACTGCTGTGGGGAAGTAGCCCAGGGAATTGTATTGTGTTTTGTAGATTAAAGGTCAGCCATCTTAGCTGATACTATTAGGGTCCCTGGGCTGGAGCCCGGAGTAGAGGGCAGGCCTGGGCTTCCCCCCGCCCCTGCTCTTTCCACCTTCCATACTGGCCTGTGATGAAGGTAACTCACTGGGTGGTGGCTCTTGTCAATTATACTGAGAAAGGGAGGTCACTCTGGGGCCTAGATGAGTTTCTGAGGCCCCTAAATCTGCCAGGAAGCGCAGGACCCACGAGTACAAACTTGGAGCTTTGTTACACACCTAAATCCTGTCCCACACGTTATTCCAGCCCCGTGCCCTCTGCCGGCGTCCTTCCTCGGCCCCTGCTCTCATGCCACCCAGCTCTGCCCATGCACCTCCGTCTTCAGCCCTGCTCGGAGGCTCCCCAACAGAGCCTGCCAGTCAGGTGCTCGCTGGGATATGGGGCCTGGCATGTCTGCCTGGGGAGGAGAATGTAGCCCATTCCACCTCTGGCCTGGCCCTGATCTGCACTGCAAGGAGGATGCACGACTCCGCAGCTCCCGCTCTCTCCCCGCCCCCCTTCCACAGGTCTCCAAGGAGAGATGGCCATCGTGCTGGGCCGTGTCCTGAGCTCTGCTTCACCCCACCCCCTTGCAGCATGGGGCAGCCTGGCGTTGAATGGCACAGGTCCCCTCATCCTGTGTATTGCACAACAGGGCAGGGCTGGGAAGTGCGTCCCCTTGCTTATGGCCATGCTGTGACTTGCAACACACCTTGGATGTCACCTTCTGGCCTCGGGCAGCGACACTTCTGGGGGACCAACAGCTGCCTCCTGATCCCCCGTGACTCCACTTCCCTGGGGAAGGTGCTGCTCACTGCACCCGCTCTGGATACCCACTCAGCATGGTGTCTCCCAGGTGTGAAAGCAGCCGCCAGGCCTCTGGCCCTCAGCAAGGGGCAGTGAATCCGATTCTGGTGCCACCTGCATTTCTCCATCAACCTCCATGCCCTGGGTGATGTTGGATTGCCCAGTTCTCCCCAGCACCGAAAGCACCATCCGTCCCCCACCAGGAGAGGCCATTGCAGGCTCCGCAGAGCAGAATGGGGAGGCGGCGGGGCCCAGGGCACTGGTGTGAACAGCACTGCCCCACACTGGCACGGCACCATGGCACTGGGTTTATCTGAAACAGGGAGTAACTGGCCAGGGTCACGCTATGGGCAAATAGGGAACTGCGCTCCGACTCCCATTCCTGTCCCTTTGCCAGGTGCCCGTCCTGCAGAGAACCCAAATGCACCCCCTGCAATGCCCATCTGGCAAGCCCGCTTGTGTCCCTGCCTAGATTTATCATGCCCTCTGCCTCTCCTGCCTTCTTCAGCTCTACCCGTCTGCCTGTTCCTGTGCCCACATGGCTGCGAATCCCAGCTCGGTTGTGATTAACTGGCTGAGCACTGACAGGTGTTGTGTTAGAGGCAGCCTCGTGCAACGCGTCCCTCCCATGTTTCATTTCACGCTTATCAGGGGGATAAAGGGTGGGCTGGGAGGAATCATTTGTCAGCCGGGGCAGCAGGAGGATGGGGGAGGGACAGTGAGGGTGGGAGTGCTGGAGTCTGGCACAGCTCTGCAGCAGGGCAGGGCAAGGCAAAGGATTCCCTGCGAGCCAGGGGCCAGGTGGGCTGTTTCCTGCCTCAGTGTAGGAAATAGAGATGCCGATCTTGTGCCATCTCCAAGGAGAGAGCCCCGTCCCACCCCTCCTACCACCCTGGAGAGGGAGTCTGGGGCTCCAGCTCAGCCCTTTGCACCCCCCAGCCTTCCAGGCGGGCTGGCATGCCAGCCCCTGCGTCAGTTCAGAACCATTCTGATGGGTTCATCTGGCCTCATCCCCAAGGAAGGGTGGGAAGAAGCATCGTAGCTCCACAGAATCCCAAGCCGAGGTGTAACCAGCCGGTAACATGGCGAGCAGGTTGTGTGGGGCTGCATCTGACCTAGGGCCAGTTCCCTCTTGGGTATCTGTGTGCTGGGGGCGGGGGGCAGAACGGAGGGTTCAGGCTGTCTGGAGTGTCCTTGCTGCCCTTCATGCCCAGAGGAAGCAATCGCGAACCCAGCGGAGTGAAGTCCTTGTGGCCTCTCCTTTGTGTTATGCTCAGGAGTCGTATGGCTGCTTCTGGGTGCGAAATAGATGCACACTCACTTCCGCTGGTGCAGCAAGTTGCGAGAACAAAACTGGATGTGCAAAATCAGAGGCCAGGCTGAGCATTTGGTCATGATGAGATAATTTTCGTATCCCCCAAAGTTCACCCGGTGCTTTCCAGAGGTAAGGCCAGCTCCTGTCCTCCGTTCCTTATGTCCACACAGCCTTCATTCAGGCAAACCCAGTATCACCAGGCGCTGAGTCCTCAGTGCAACAGGACAAACATCTCCAAGGCCGATGTTGGGCAGCAGGTGATGTGGAGGCTGGCGAGGAGAAGGAGGCAGAATTGCTCACGGAGGTGGGCTTCTAAGAGGGATCTGAAGCAGGAGAGGCTTGCTGGACAGAAGACAGAAATGAGCAATGGTCAATATATTGACACTAAGCGACAGAGGGGATGCTTGGTGGGGGCAGGCAGGGTTGCCCCCCTCCACAGCTGTCCTCATTCCATCCCCCCACGATCGGCAGGCACAGGTCCCCTCTGCTAAGTGACGTGTCTCGGCCCTGGAGGCTGCGAGCTGTACATGTCCCGTTGGCTTTAATGGGAGTCATGGAGCAAAGCTCTCAGCGCTGAGAATGAAACCAGCAAGGCTAAGATCTAGGAATAGAAGCAAATACAGCAAAGGCCGCTGAGGTCCGGTGAGTTCGTGCCAGTCAGCTCAGCTCCCCCTGCAGCTCCGTGTTCAAGGTCTGTGTTTTTAAGTCACTCGTGTACTTCCACTTCAGTCTGCAACCCCCCTGCAAATTGTGCCCTGGGCAGCAAACTGCCTGTGGGTCCCTGGCAGGAAAGCTTAGGCCCAGATTTCCATCCCTGCAATTGCACAAATCCTGCGTGTGTCTTTCTGAGTCTGGGCCTTGGGCTTCCGTTCCTGCAGCCCCTGGAGTGTACGAAATGAACACTGACTTCCTGGACTCAGAGGTATTAAAGAGGGGTCACTTCATTCAGCCCTGACAATGCAGCCTCCTTTCTGTGGGGCAAGGCCTGCCTCTTGCTGTGTATCTGTACAGCACCTGACACAGTGGGGCCCTCCCCGGACTGGAACTTCAGGGCACTATTGGAAAACGAGTAACAAACACTGGCTACCTGTGGACTCAGACTCTGAGACTGACCGAGTTCCCGGGGGAGGCTCTTCTCAAACCATCTCCCCAACAGCCTCCGTGGTCTTTGCTCAGTGTCCTCCCCTTACTCTTGCAGTGCCTGGACCCACTCTGCCAGTCACTCACTTTTCCACTCCTAGCAGCAGATTCTCACGTCCCACCCCCCCTTCCCTTGCCATGGCAGCTATGGATGGTGGGGCTGTAGTTCCGTGAGTGGAGTCGGTTCGTCTTCAGGTAAAGGCAGGGCTGATCCCGAGAGCACCTAAAGCCCTGGGCCCTGGCGCCGGCCCAGTGGAAATGCAAGCCCCATTTCCACTGGGTTGGTGGGAGGAATAGGCTTCCCTGGGGATTGGACTTGCTGGGGCTGGTGGACGTGGTCAGCAGGCTCCCCTCAGTTACCCACCTCCCCCCAGGTGAGACTGGGGAGCTCGTTTCTTTCCAAAGTCCTGGAGCTCCTGGCACCCCCACGCCATTCAGGGCATGTAGGGAACCCATCCCAGAGAAAAGCTCATCTCTGTTCAGTGCAGGCCTCCAGCCAGGCGCCCATGGGGCTTTTCCCTCCACACGTCGCCTGCGAAGCCCAGCACCGGCCCATCCTGGCAGGATTCCCTGTGACCCTGCCGGGGACACCCCGCTCCCTCCCCTCGAGGTGAGACCCAGGAAAAAATCCGATTCAAATAGAGCGAGAGGGGAATTATTTCCATACAGCTGCCCCGAAGGCCGCGAATGGCGAGCGCACCCAGTGGTATTTCAGAAGAAAAGAGCCGTTTCCTCCTTCTCCGTTCTCTCTGCCTCCCTCTTTCTCTATCCTTTGGGGGTGGGTTACAGAGCAGTCAGCAGTATTTGCACAGCTCAGCAGGACTGATTGCAGGTTATTAACATACATTATCTCACTCCCCTGCCTCTGAAAAGAATGGAGTTCCTATTCTTCCCTCTCCTCAGCCCTCCCTCTGCCCCCTCCTTGTCTTTTACACTTAATTACCTCACTTATTACACCACAGCCGGGGAGAGAGAGAGAAAAATCACAGGACACTGGGCAGGCAGGCGTCCCTGCACAACTAGGGCGTGAGTAATTGCCTATTCTGCTAACGTGCCTTCAAGGAAGGAAATTACACACACACACACACACACATAAATAAATAAGGGATGCAGGGCTTGAAAGCACAGGGATCCTTCCACACATGGAAGGGAGAAGGGGAGGCCAAAGCATAACCCGGGGCATCTAAATCAAAGGTTCCAGTCCCAGGCCTGAAAGGGATGCAGTCTGGAGGTGACCCCAGCTCATCCTAAGGGGGACTTGCGACCTTGATCTTGTGGGGCCTGTGATGTCACAGATCCTGGCTGGAGAGACAGATGGGGTGTGACGTCACAAGGAGATGGGATGGTTCTTTCAGCCTGCCTGGTCGGAGACTTCTGAGAAATGCCGAGAGGAGGCCAAGAGCAGAGCTAAGTCAAAGCAACAGAGCAGCTCTGGGTCTGAACTTCCCCAAAGCTCAGGGGTGTTTGAATCCTGGGTTTTGCTTTGGCCCATTACAGAGAGGGGCATTTGAGATGCTCAGATCTGAATCCAGACCAAAGCTGGAGGGCTTTTGGCTCTGGGGAGTACATTGAAGCGCTGAGTTTCTGAAGGAAATTTACCGTGCAGCAGAAGGAGCAGAGAGTTTCTTCGTGGGGGAAGGTTCACCCCGGACGTTTGGGTGGCGAGGATGGTGCTCTGAGTTTTCCTGAACGAGGTTTTCCAGGGGGATCAGCTGTTCTGTCTGCACATGACTCCAGCACATGAGCTTAGCCCATCCCAACAGCGATGCAATTCTCCACTGCCTTTTGGCCACGGGTGGAAGGTGACCAAATCGTCCCCTAAGCCCTGTCTAGTGGGTAAAAGAGACAGGCCTCTCTCAGCAGCAGTGTGAGAGGTGAGAGCATGTGCCATCCTAGGCAGGGAGCCAGCTCCCTCTTCTACAGGACAATGAGGCTCCTTTGCACTAAGGTCCAAGGGGTTTCACTGCATTTCCCCAGCCCAGGCCAAACGCAAAACTTCTGTCCATGAGACCAGTCGGTTCCTGAGCTCAGAACAGGCCTGCTTTGATTCCAGCACATTTCTGGGCAGCGTCAGGACACGCTGGAGGCAGTGTGAGCTATTCAAAGGTGCAGAAGACACCCTGGTCCCTTCCAAGGAGTTTGCAAGCATAGTACACAGCCAACACGAAACACAGCGCACTGGAGGATCCAGAGGAAGGCTCTGTCCTGTTTGTCAGTCTGTAGCATGGTTTTGAGAATGGATTTGAAGGGCAAGGGAGAAGCCCAAGACCACAGAACAAGGCAGTGGCAGATGCAAGATTAGAATTCAGGCACTCCCAGCTCCTAGCCCCACACTTCATTGAGTCTAGGGGCCGTGGCTTCAGAGCTGAGGTTGGATGAGGCGATTTGTCAGTAACCCTGTATTTTACCCCCTCCTTAATTCTCTGAAACAAAATTCCCCAAATATGACCCATCTAGAACATGCAGGGATAAATTGGCAGAAGATGACGGGCTCTGCTCTTCAGACCAGAGAGATCCATAAACCCCAGGAGTGTCTCTGAGGGGTGTGGAAAACTTACCCTCAAAACCCCGCCACTAGGTGACAAGGGTTCTTTGGTGCATCTCCTGTTTGCCATTAGAGAAACGTATTTGTCCCAGCTCTCCCTATGAACACTGAACTTCTGAGTGGGCTATCCCTTTGGATCCACTCAGTGTAGAGCAGAAAGGGGCAGTCTTGTCACAGTGGGCTTTTATATTACTTTGGTTTGAAATTATGTTTCTGAAGCAAATGATCTGCCTGTCGTATGAGGACACTCCTGGAATGGTGGGAGGAGGAAAATCATGTGAAACGTTGTGAGGATATAACACAGCTCCTTGTCTGGTTAACAAGATCTGACGGGTCTCCGCTAGTTGGGATGTTCTTGCACTATTGCAATAGGGGAGTAAATTCGCTGCTGGTGTAACTCCATTGGCATCAGTGGACTGACACCACTCAACAATTTGGCCCAAGCAGTGACAAATTCAGGACAGGCCGAAAGCATTTAATAAACGGATGGACAGTTCAGAACTCCGCCTTCCTCCCTCCCCTGGGATTCTGGCCTACTTGTGGGCCACAGGAACGAACGCTGATGGCCCAGCTAGTGCCGACACTCGCCAAGGTCTTACTCACAGAATTTCTTTCCTGATGTTCTTAACCTGCCATGTGCATTTCTGCAGAGCCAACACATTCTGCAGTCGGCAGAATCCTGCCTGAAACCTGCTTGGCTCTAGCAGCAAAGGCAAAGAACCAGCTTCGTGACAGGGGAATAATGGCCCCGCTTTTTGTTTTTGATCTGCCGGGGTCACTGTTTATTGCCCACCTTTGTTGAACTGGGAAATCAAAATGCACTCCCCTCCCCCAGCATATGGATCTAGACTGTATTATTCACAGGGTCTCAAAACACACTGGTTGCACCGAGACAAAGAAACCAGAGCCAGAGAGTTCATCTGAACAGCCTCTCCCACTCTGCACTCCTCCTTCGCAGACTTCCTCTCTCCTCTTCCTCGTGCACGCGTCTCTATTGTCTGCCTGGGGCTGGGCTGGAGGAAAGAGAGAGAAGGAAAGAAACCCACCCACCCCGCCGGGGAGAATGAACTGCCTGCTCAGATTCAGGGGGGTTCACTGCAGCACCGGAGCTTCCCTGCCACAGAACATGGGAGTGTAGGACAGTGCAGATGACTGGCCTTGCTGTGTGTGTGTGTGTGTGTGTGTGTGTGTGTGTGTGTGTGTTGAAGAAAGTTCTCTCTTTATTCTGCAGCATGTCTCAGTGCTGAACACTGCCCCTGCCAGACACCTGTTCCCCCCACACCCCCCTTGAACTGACACTCAGGCCAAGGGCTGGGTGTCTACATGTTAAGCAGATGGGCGGGGGCCCATCCCCGGGCCCCCCCTTCCCCCCCCCCCGGGTTCCTTCTTGCTCCACCTCCTTTCACTTTTTCTCCATCTCTTTCCTTTTTTTCTTTCTCTTTCACACACTTTACCCATCCCTCCCCCTTGGCCTCTCCCCCCATCTCTCTCTCTC
>ML677360.1:27784514-27840839 GCA_007922305.1 Dermatemys mawii
GACTGTTGGACCTGAGAGGAGTGTCTGTGCGGCTGTTGGGCCTGTGAGGTGGGGTGACTGTTGGGCCTGTGAGGGGGAGGAGTGTCTGTGCAGCTGTTGGGCCGGTGGAAGGGGGCAGGCCTATGTGCAGTATGTCTCTGAGTTCTTTCCTTGTTGGTTGGTTGTGCTGCCCTAGGTGCTCTGCTCTGTGACTGACAGGACGGCTGTGGGGCGAGCCCGCCAGGACAAATTCCCTCCCGCCGCAGCCATCGGACTGGTAGAAAATCTCACCATCCCCCCACCCCGGCTCTAGGAGTGAGTGGCCATGTGGCAGTGCAGGTGTTGGGGCAAGCCCCAGCTCCTGGAGTCAGGAGAATATGTCAGACTCTCCGCTTTCATTTAAAACATAAAGAAAGATTCTAGCCCTTATTGGTGCAGAGAAAAGTTTAGACCCCTAACCAGAGTGTCCCCTAGATGTTCAAAAACCAAAAGGTAAATGAAAGAAAGCCCCAAATTCAGGATGTTTCAAAACCAGTCTTGTGATTTGCAAGACATATCTCAGGATTTTGGGGATTGGCAATACTGCACACACACACCCCCCGTGGCTGGAGGGCCATTCTGGGAGGCAGAGAGTTTCCCTTGTTCGAGTGAGTTACCAACTCTCTGGGGAGTTGTGTGGCCAATCCCCAAAATCCTGAGATATGTCTTGCAAACCACAAGGCTGCTTTATGATGGGAGACCCTTACAGTGAGTCGAACTGGAGGAAAACTTAAAACTTCTGCTGTTTCCATCCATCCCAAATCTCATGGCCACGTAGGACAAGACACCAGAAAGGCTTAAGCTCCATCAGGGCCCACAGGCCATAGCCAGAACTATCAGCCCTGTTGGGTATGCCCAGTTGGTCTCCATTCAATGCCACAGAGGAAGGCAGAATAACCTCCTAAAATCCCAGCCAACAGCCCAAGGGAAAAGTCCTTCCTAGGCACAGGTTTTGTGAGCTGGTCCGTGATTTCAAAGCCAGATTCCCCTGCTCTCCAGTCGCTCCCTACGCTTTGCCCTGCAATCTGAATTTGTGGGAGGGCCAGCCCCGCTCCTCATCCATCCTGACACTCTCCCTGAGACTGCGATGTCACGCTGTGGGTTTGTGCTGGGAGGGAGCTGCACCGAGCTGGGCCATTGTGCTGGCGGCCAAGTCTGAGAGGGGAGCTCCCTGACCCAATCTGACTCAAAATGTGGAGGGAGGGAGGGCTTCAGTCCACCTGACAGACAAGCAAGCCTCTGGCTGTGTCCATGCTCTGATCCCACTATGTCCCAATGGGCTTCCCACATTGCCCAAGCAACAGTGCATCCTGCTGATTCAGCCAGACTGGGATGTTGAGGGGCTGGGACAGACCCTCCCCCACCACCTCTCCCTCAGTCACAGCGCTGGAGTTCCCTGGCAGAGGCCGGTGAACGGGGAGAGAACCAGTGTCATTGTAAAGTTCAGAGGGGGGGTATTTAAATGCTCTAATTTATATTATTTATAATTTATGCTTTCGACTATTTATTTGCCATGACCGAAGGGGCCCCGCTGGACCCTGGGGGCCCCTTTGCATGTGTCCTTTGAGGGTCTGAAGCTGCCTGCGGAGCCGCGCTGTTCCCAGGGCGAGAGTTCGGAGTGGGAGAGCTGGCGGGGCACTCGGTGACTTTGGGGAATTCCCTTATTCCCAGACTGGGGGACAGGGAGTCCAACCCCAGATTGTAGCTGGCAGTTCTACAGCTGGCGGGAGAAACTCAAGCTAGCCCGTCACTGCTCTGCATTGCCACTTGGAACGGGATTCTGCACGCAGCCAATCGGGAGCAGGCTGGTCAAGGCAAAGCTGTTCTCCCTCGTCTTCCTCAATGCCGAAGAAGGTTTTCCTGCCCTTTGCCAGGGTTCCAGGCTGCACAGGGAATAAAACAGTCATTTCTATGCAACTTTCCAAACGGAGAGCACTCTTTGCCATTCCCACGTGCTCCAACCTTTCACCAACACTACTGACTGCACCATCTGCGGGCGTGCTGTGCTTCCTACCCCTCACAGGCAATATCCCTGGGGCACGTGGCTGCCACCGTAACACTTCCTGTTTCCCACTTCAGATCCTGAGCCTGTGATGGACTGTCGGGCACCACGCTGTCTGTGCCAGAGAGCATTGGTCCAAGAGACCGTGGCCCGGCTGCAACTGGGGCCTGCCAGATCCCCAGCTCTTAGATCCTCCCGTATATAGGAATGCACACACATGTACCGTGTCCTTCTTTCAGCCTCCCTTGTTCCTTTGCACACACATGTTCTCACATCTGCTGTCATGTCTGCAGTCTTTTCTGTGCACCTCACCTCACACGCGTGCACACCTCGAATGCACAAGCGGCTGCACACACCTGCGTAGTTGCAAGTAAGCACCCGGTGCACAACCTCACAGGCATACTCCGACCTGCCACCAGGCACTCACGGCTCCTCACACTCTTGTGGCCGTGCACACACCCCTAACCTCAGATGTGAACTGCATCCTATTCACATCCTCCATGCACATCGCCTCACGTGCACCACTGCGCTGTGTGCACAAACACACACACACACACACGCCCCGTTATACATGCAGCGCTTCACTCTCCCACTCACACATCCTTATGCAGTGCCATTCACACACTTTGATTCTTGCACACATACACACAGGTGTCAGGCAGGGGCCATACGCAGCACTGAGCCGTGCTCCAGAACAAAGAGAGGACTTTCTTCACGCACACACGCATATACACTGTGGGTATTCTTCTCTGATGGGCCCTTCCCCAGTGGAATCACCATTGTCATAACTTCCCTTCCCTTTGGGACAGAAGGTGGAGCACCTTCTTTGGGCTTTAGCCATGGGAGCTGTGGGGGAGCCAGCCCCCTGATTTGATTGCACTGGGGACAGTACAGGAGGACCAGTCCCTGCTCCGTGTTTATATTGTACATAGGAAATCTGACAGCAATAATTTTCTGTGCATGATTGATTTTTCTGCCAGGTTTTGTATTTGACAGAACACAGTGAGACATGTCTACCGAGACCCGGCCACCTGCAGTATTACTTGTAATGCAATTCAGGGATATTAAAGGGACTTCTGCTACTCAGACACGTGTCTCTGGAGATTTGTACAAATGGCTGAGGGGTGGTTGCAGGCTAAAGCTGGGGCAATTTGTAGAAAAATGTAACACACCTGTCACAAGGCCTGAGGTGCATCACACTTGAACCCGCAGGTCCAAAGACAAGTGATTTTAACTGTCCCTATAAATACCTCGGGCGTCAGCTGTCACCTCCCTGCTCAACCACTACTGAGCCGGGATCTTTTATGCCGTCCCGAGAAGCAACAAGACACCTGTCAGCGCTACTTTTCATTTCTGAGATATTCCTTTGATTCATTTTTTTTCCTGCAGAACGAAGAGGAAATTAAAAATCCGCCCTTCATACACGGTGCAATAGATAGCGAGAATCCCTTCCGGGTACGAGAGTATCTGAGCCAAAGAACACACAGGAATTGACTTATCTGCTGGCATCTTTAGAATCTCAACAACAAAACAGAGGTGCCTGGCCCCCCAGAATCCCTTGGCATCAGCCCTTTGAAGACCCCATTCGTTTCGCCCCTGCCCCTTGCAGAAGCATGAGAATGGCTAGAGCAGAACAAGCCAACGGTCCATCTGGTGTCTGAGTGCAGCCAATGTCTGTGACTTCAGAGGAAGATGTAAAATCCCTACAATGCACCAGAACAGGCCTCTCACTCCTCCTTAGCCCCGTGCAACCCTCTGAAGTCAATGGACGTTGGGGGCGCTCAGTGTCTCGTGACTGGAGGGAGAGCGCGGGCAGCTCGGGTGGGACAGGGCAGAGCTCTGAGAGCAGGGGCACAGGACAAGGGAGTGGGATGGGCACTGAGCAAGTGAAAGGCCCCTTCATGGGTTTGTCCCTGGTTTTCCTACTCTTCTCTCCAGCCTGACCCACCGATGCCCCCATCCCGCAGTCCTCCGCCCTATCCCGCCCTTGCTTCTGCCAATATGTGCTGGTCTAAAGGGCTCCCCCTGAAGCAGGCACTTCCTGGGTGCAACCAGCCACAGGGGCTCTCCTCCTGCTGCTGCAAATTCATTGCACAGACAGGGCAAAAGCAGAGGCACCTGCAAAGAGCAGAAAGGGAGCAACAGGGAGCTGGCGAGTCCTACAGCTGTCACGGGCCGCTCTCCTGGTGTCAACAGCAGAATCTTTCCTGTCCTTGTGGTTTCTGTTGCTGGTCCTCCTAGTTCCTTTTTCTGGGAGCTGGAAATTCTGCAAGCAGCAGCCCCGGTGAGCTCACGCTGGGGTGAGCAATAGATTTATGCTAATGCCACCCTGCTCGTTAAAGAGCCGGTGAGGCTGGGAGCAACAGCAGAGCGCTGACCTGAAAATGCAGAGAAGTGAAGTCTTAAATAGCAGCACTCCAATCGAAAAGCTTCCAGAGTCAGCCCCGCAGGGATCTCGAGATCTTCAAACGCACGCCAAAAAATCCCAGGGCAGAAGCCTGGGCCCTCATTAAACATTCAGAAGGCAGCTTGGAAACCCGAACATTCCAGCTGCCTTGGCTTTTCCATTGGCTCCTGCGCTCGCACACGCTGGAGCTGGCTCCTCCTGGGAACAAAGCTCATTAGCAGCCCCGCTCCTTTGTGGCAAGCGAATCATTTGCAATCCCAGCCCTTTGAGCGGCTTTGTTATTTGCCAACGTGCTCCGAAGAGTTAGCAAATCATTTGCAGCCTCGTGAGGTGAGGCTACTGCTCAGAGGCCACAGCGGCACAGCTAAGGCCCTGCAGTGTAGACGCTACCTATGTGGATGGAAGGGGGGTTCCAGCAACGTGGTTCATCCGCCCCCGAGAAGCTGTAGCTAAGGGGATGGACGAATTCTTCCATTGACCTCGCTGTGTCTTCAGTGGCAGTGAAGTCCACCTAACTGAGTCACACTGGGCGCGAAATTTTTCACAACCCTGAGTCACAAAGCTAAGGGGTGACCTAAGTTTTAGGTGTAGACCAGACCTATGTTGTCGGTGAACTTTGCCCCTGGCAGTTCACTAATCATATGGTAGTCACCTGAATCAAAATGTATCATTTCTGCTCCCTGATGGCTGGCTGGGAAACATCTTAATTAAGAGACCTGTGAGTCAGGCTAGGATTTTGCAGATGAGTCATCGTGGCTGCTAAAATTCATGAAACCCTTGGGACTCTTTCGCGAATACCTTGCAGCCGTCCAAACGCTCACAAAGAGTCGATAATACAACCCCGCAAATCACAGCAAAACGAGGACAGTGCTTTCAGCCCCGGGAATATTCACAAATCCAGTTGGGGGGTGGGGGATTTTTAACTCTTCATGCAGCTCGGCACAGGAGCAACTTTTCAGAGCCACTTACTCTTGCTTTGGCCGGCCTTCTGCTGGACTCCAGCACAGGAGTCCTTTCTTCTGTCCTTTCTTCTGGGGAAAGGACTCCATCTTTTGATCTGTTCCTGAGCCTCCATGCACCCTTCCAGGCAGACGGAAGGGCCTTGCATTTTCATCTGTTTTTTAAAAATTATTTAAACATGCATGGAAAACTGTCCATATTTTGGATGTGTCCCTTTTTCCAATCATCCAGAGACCACTGATCTTCTTAAGTAAGCGGGACAAGGATCACATCTTCCTGTGTGTTTATGTCATCTAATGGGGCCCAGATACTGATGGGGAGCTCAGGGCATTAATGATAAATATAATCATAAACAAAGAGCAGTAATTAAATACCATCACAAGGGCATGGAATTCATCGGGCAGGAGGTATCTCCATTCTGGATAATAAGACTGCCGACTCCTGTGCTTTTCATCTTCAAAGCATTGTCCAGGCATTTACAAATGGATCCTCCAAAAAATGCCATGACCTGTGTAGTAGGAAAAAAGCCTAAGACATAAACCCTTGTGTCAGAAGCCTGGGATAAGGCAGGATCTGATCACAAAATCTGGCAAGAACAGGGCTAATATTGCAGAAATACACCTTCCCAAGAAGTGCTAAGTCCAGAATACTCAAGCAAACACATTCCGATAACAAATGGTACCAGAACATCCCGGCAGCAAGGATGATACAAAATATTCCCCAAGAATAAGAGGAACACACTGACCCCTCCTAAAAAATAAGGTCAAGATGACAGGAGGTAACTTGTTTGTATCAGGGTATAAAGATATATCTCAGAGGGAGTATCTTTGGCCAGCCTAGGGGGCAGTGAAAAGTCCCACCATTGACTGAGCCATGTCCATTGTCCCAGGCATACATGTTTTAGTATCCTCATAGAGTTTGCCAGGTGCTATTACCTTGCTTCATTGACAATAAACCCGGGCTGGTGCATTCGTTCCTTAACGGATCTTGTGGTCATTGAGCGGTTCGCTTGAGGTCAGCTGTGCCAACTGTCTTCACAGAGCTGGGGCAGCGCACAGGGAAAACACACATGCAGCCAAATATCTAACCACAGCCAGAGAGTAGGAACCATCTCCATTTTACAGGCAGGAAACGAGACAGGGAGGGTAAGTGATTTGCACCATGTCACACCAGCAAATCAGTGTCAGAGCTGGGAATTAGACTCCAGGATCTGCTGGCACCTAGACCTGCGTTCAGACTGTGCCTCTATTAATCCTCACCCAAGATCAATGTAAATAGGTCAGGGAATGTTTGACTTTCCTAAAAGCAACGTGGTGAGACAGAAGCACCCCGGCACTAGTGGGCTGGAGCCCATCTGACTATGTCTTCATTGCAAAAAAAAAAGACCCATGGCTGTAGATGTAGATGTTCGGGCTCTGGCTCTGAAGCCCAGCGAAGGTCTATACTGCTCATTTTAGCCCTGTAGCATGAGCCCGGATCAGCCAAGCCGGGCTGAGACTTGCTGTTGTGGGACTTCTTGTTTTTGCAGTGTAGACCTACCTTACATGGACTCTGGAGCCTCTGCTGAATGAGCCATCAAAGAGCCCCAGTGTCTCCACTGTGTGTGCACCTGCTTGTGACACCGAGACTTGCCAGGAGCACAAGGCCTGTCTAAATGTGTGTGCATCTTTAGGATCAAAACCAAAACACGTCACATCTGCTTACACTCCCACCCACCTTGCTAGGTCCCCGCCCTGGCTTGATTCATCACCCAGGCCCACCAGCCCTCGATCAGCTTTGTTCTCCCTTGTGCCAGTTACAAGGAGTAATTACACGGGGCTGGGCACCACATTTTCCTGAGCTGTGAGGAGGGGAGGTCAGCAGAACCATCATCCCTCCTGGGCCAGCCCGAGCTGAGCACCGTTTGGGATGATGTCTTACACGAGGAGAATTAGGGAGATGACCTAACAAAGGACTGAGCTGTGATTGGGCCACCTCTATTATTGGGACCCATGCTGTAGATAGATCGCTGTGTAGTGCCCTCACTTGTTACACCAGCCTCATATATAAACCTGACTGGGGTATCGATGTTCATTCCTTGCCATTCAATCACATTTTCTTGTATTGTTTTAATGCAGCACCGTCCGTCCTCGGGGATTGGAAGGACATCAATGCTAGAGTCATTCAGTGCCACTGGACTGCGGCCACCTCTGGGGTGGAGAATGTAAACAGCCTATGCAGCAGGGGAAGGAAAAGTTCAGCCTGGAACAAAATTCTGGCTCAGGATGAACATGGCAGGGGATCTGTAATGTCCCTGCACAGCAAACAGAACAGTAGTTCTACAGGCCTCATCCTAACGACCCACCCAGAGTAAACCTCAGGACCCTAAAAATCGTGGTCAGAGTCAGCCGAGTCAGGCCAGAGATCCCTAGAACGAAGGGCAGTGAGCTGAGAGTGGGGGCTTGTAGCAGGGTGGTCACCCCGCTCCTGCCCAGAAGGGCTCAAAACAGCCCCAGGAGAGGGCAGCAGCAGGGTAAGGGATTGAGAACAGCTGTGGGGAAGCTGACTGGGTAGCTGACCACAGCTGTGGCCAATGCAATCAGGGCCCAGCTGGCCCTTGTGAGAGGGCAGTGAGCCAGGAGCAAACAGTCTCTCTTTAGGCTTTTGAGAGGCAGGAACCTGGCTGCTGGAGCTGAGTGGGTTACCTAGACTGGAGCAAGGGTGGGGAAGGCCAGGGGAGCTGGGGAGCTCCAGCCTGGAAATCCCCCAGGCTGTGGCCCTAGTATAAGGCCCAATAGGTACAGGGGTTGCAGGGGGCAGCCCAAGGGTAGGCGGGAGGCAGCTGGTCCAAACCCCCCTTGCAGTGATGAGTGGCAATTATACTGCAGTCCACCCCAGTGAACAGGGGCTAGGTGGTGATTGGCAGTCACCCTATACTGAGGCAAAGTGAGGGGGGGGCTCACTGGGGAGGGGAGTCCCAGAGATCTGTGGGGGTACTGCCAGGGGGCAGCACCCCAGGGAAAGGGGCACCCGGGTCCAGGAAGGACACAGGGCCAGCAGCAGCAAGACACTGACCTGCAGAGGGCGCTCCGGAGGCTGGAAGAGCTAATTCCCTGAGAGACCAACAGGAGGCGCCGCAGGGGTGAGTCTCACACCGTGATAGGGCCGTAGACCGACCAACAGGCTCCTACCTATAACGACCCAGCCAGCTGTGACCACCTCAGCCGTAACGGTCATGGCAGGCGCGTGCCCCGACGGCCAGCTGCTTTCAGGAAGTCCTGGGCCCACGGCCATTGGCAGGGTGAGTTATTGACAGTAGCGCTGGCTGCATGCCAGGCACTTCCCCAGCCCCTGCTGCCGGGCAGCGATCACCCTGGGAGCAGAGGTTTATGTCCGTGTGGGTCTGGACAATCCCAACCTGAGACATTGAGAGGCAGCCACCTCTGGGGTGGAGGGCAGGCTGGGGCGAGGAGGCAATGATTTGGTTAAAGACACTGGGCTCCTGGGACTTGCAGCCTAGGATCTTTAAGGCCCATGCTGAGCGGACAGGCCCTCGGCCGGCCCTGGCCCCCAGACTCCTCGTGGGATGCCCGCACTCCGTTCTGCTGGGTCATTCTGAGTCGGCAGAGGAAGGCAGGCCCCGCCTCCAGGGGAGTGATGATTGAACCGGCTTCCCGGCTGTCCCGTGGGCGAACCGCGCTGCACACTGCACACTCACTGTGACTCAGCCACGCTCGCCCTTCCGGAAACATCCTCTCCACCTCCCACCCAGTGGCGGGGGGGTGCCCCAAAGCCTGGGCCCACTGAAAGGCCACAAGGAAAGCCTTGTGCAATTGAGAAATCCCCCCGGGGCAGCGACCTGGGCGAGGTGGAGCTGGGCTGGGCGACCAGCTTCCTCTGCATTCCCCGGCAATTCCAAACGGTGCAGTCCACGCCTGAGTGGAAGTCTGCCCCGGCTGCACTCCGTGGGGCTCGGGGGCTGTGGTGGATGCTGCGTGGGACGGCACCTGGACAGTGGCGTGTGCTCCGAGGGGCTCTTGGCAGGGGCTGGGCCACAGCAATGGCTAGCACGGGCCCAGCGGAAGAAGACCAGGGGAACAGAAGCATCCACTCCAACAACATCCCTGCCGTCCACAACGTCCCCATGAGGGTGCTCATCAGACCCATCCCCTCGGTCCTGGAGGAGAGCAAGGTGACGAGCCTCATGAAAACCATCCAGGTAACACCACGGTTCTACATTCTGGGGCTGGCGGCGCTTCGCTGGTGATGCTGGGATGGGGGTGCTGAGCGATGCTGGGATTGTACCGACGATGGCAGCGCTTTGCTGGCGATGCTGGGAATGGGGCCACCTGCTAACCCCAGGTTGTGGGGGGGGGGCAGAGGGATGCCAGCGATGCCAGGGGCCTGCCGAGTGGCTGCCCTGCAGTAGGCACAGTGGCATGTGTCTGCTGTTCCTAGGTTCATACTGGGAATGCTGAGATTTTCTGGGTAACACAGGGTTCTCCCAATACTGCCAGGAATGTAATGTCAATCTTGAGCAGGCACTGCTGTGGGAAGCTCACAGCTGGGTGACTGGGTGTTGCGGGGGGTGAGTCCTTAGACCCTGGCCAATGGGTTGGATGGGGTTAACTCCCTGCTGCTGTTTCTAACTCTCTCTCTGCTCCCCAGGAGGAAGCAGACCAGGTGCCTCCCATAGACATCCTCTGGATCAAAGGCAGCCGAGGGGGGGATTATTTCTATTCTTTCGGGGGGTGTCACCGCTACGCAGCGTACAAGCGACTGAACAGGGAGACCATTCCCGCCAAAATCATCCCGTCGAACCTCAGCGACCTCCGCATCTACCTGGGCGCCTCCACCCCTGACCTGCGCTAGGGGCTGCTCGCTGGTCGGAACAGACCTTCCGCAACCAACCTGCGGGGAGCTGTTCTCTAGACAGCCTGACTCCTGGAGCCCAGGGCCGCCTCTTACATCAGAGCCCCGCCAGCAACCCCAGGAATGGGAGCTGCCTGCTTGACCCCTCCACACCCAACCTCACCTGCAGGGGGAGCCCTCTGCCAGACTCCAGGGACTCGGCCCCTGTCCCCTGGGATGTCCCAGGCTGAAGCAGCCGAGGCACCTGTCTTGCAATGTGAGCTAAGCCCCAGTTGGTTTTCTGCGTGTCTCTGCTGGTCTCCCCAGGGGCTGAGATCTGACAGGGACCATGAAGCAGGCTGGGCAGAAATGCCTCTCTGCAGAGGCCACACTCCCGCTGCAGGTGGGCTGGAGCGGGGTCGCAGCTACAAGAGTGTCTATCACCCATAAGTGGGAGGGAGCCTGGCTTCCCACGCTCAATGGGAGGGCAAGAAGCAAGACTCGGGCTCTGACCCCGGAGCCCAGGTATTACGGGAAAGGAGGGGAGGTCAGGAATGTCCCAGCGCTCAGCTGGGAAAGGGGGTCTTTGGAGGAGAGGGAGATTTGGGATTGATTTTATTAGCGGGGAAACTCTTTTAATAAAACTGAATGGGATCCCATGTGTCACCGTGTGAGCATGTGTCCAGGAGCCAGCAGAGAACACTGCCCAGTGAGCAGGAAGATCACCACACAGGTGCACGCATATGCCCGAGGCTTGAAGCTGTGCAGATTTGCAGGCATCAGTAGTAGTTGTGAGCTGAGCCAGGCATGGATGGGTTTCTCTGTGCAGTAGGTGTGAGCAGAGCCAGGCGTGTACGGGTGTCTCTGTGCAGTAGGTGTGAGCAGAGCCAGGCGTGTACGGGTGTCTCTGTGCAGTAGGTGTGAGCAGAGCCAGGCGTGTACGGGTGTCTCTGTGCAATAAGTGTGAGCGGAGCCAGGTGTGTACCGGTGTCTCTGTGCAGTAGGTGTGAGCGGAGCCAGGGGTGTACAGGTGTGTCTCTGTGCAATAGGTGTGAGCGGAGCCAGGTGTGTCTCTGTGCAATAGGTGTGAGCGGAGCCAGGCGTGTACGGGTGTCTCTGTGCAGTAGGTGTGAGCGGAGCCAGGTGTGTACGGGTGTCTCTGTGCAGTAGGTGTACACGGATCCATGTATATAGGATGAGAGTCGGCTGCCGCCCAGAGCAGACAGCAGATGGCAGCCTTCCCCCGTTGTCAGCCGACGGATGGCAGGAGCAGCAGGGCCTTGGGCTGCCTGTATTTATCTTCCCTTTGCTCAGTGGCACCACTGGCCCCGTTTCCTCAAGTCTCCTGGGCGTGAGCAATCACCTCCTGGCCTGTCCCACTCAGGGCTGGGTGACTGCCCCCGCCCCTAGAACACAGCGCCCAGGGATCCAGCTCCCACCTGCTGCCCCGGGCGCCCGAAGGGACTGATCTGATGCCTGGCTGGCTGCGCTCAACTCAGGAGAGGGAGGGGAGCCCAGTGGTTAGAGCGCAAGGCTGGGTATCGAGAAAGCCAAGGTCACTCTCCTGCTCCACCCCAGACTTCCTGCGCAGCCTCAGGCATGTCATGGAACCTCTCGGGGCCTCAGCTCCCGTCTGTACAATGGGGCTAAAGCCCTGCCCAGCTGGGGTGCTGGGAGGAGAAATACCTGGACGCTTGTGTAGCACGTGGATACCAGGCTAACGGGCTCCGGACGTACCTAGGTAGACAGGCTAGAACTCCCGGCTTCTATCCCCAGCTCTGCTGCTGACACTGGGCGTGTCCTTGGGGGACACGTCCCAGCCGCACTGGGGGACCCCCTTTGTTAAGGGTCATATGGCTCTCCTCTGCCCTGGGGCTGCACTCGGTGCTGCGTGTCCTGCCCTCCACCAGCACAGAGCCGGCTCTGGAACGCTCCTAGGCCCCGTCGGTCCCATATTGGTGTCCTCAGCCAGCCCTAAAGATGCTGCCAATCGGCTGCTTCTGTCAACTCTGCTCCTTGAGGATCTGAACCCCCTTTATGACCATCCTCCCACGGGGCCAGGCGAGGATCCCCACCCTCCACCCCCGACAGCTGGGAGCTCCAAGCGACTCTCCCTGCACTGCACAGTAAGCCAGGGCAGCATGGGATTAAACAGATCCCAGCCTGATGTACTAACCGCTACCCTGCCCCCACCACACATACACACACTCCCCCTAAAGAGCTCTGGGGTGAGCTGTCCAAACATCCCCTCCTCCGCCTGCTCTGCTCTCCCGCTCACTATCCACTCGGCCTCCCCCAGCCCGGCTCCACTGCCCCTTGCCTGGCCAACTTTCCTTCTCAGCCAAGCACAGCCAGCCTGGTCCATGGCCTATGAGCCGTGACTCTGCAGAGGTTTAGTGACAGCTGGAGGCCAGGAGGGGGCGATGCTGCTTCTCCCTGTAGCCATGTCCTAGGAATCCCCGGGGACCCCTGTGGAAGCACAAGGGCTAGGAGCAGAGAGGCCGCTAGAGCGGAACAGAGAAATGGTCCATCTCATCCGGTAGCCTGGCTGGAGAGTGGTCCCTGCGGGGGGCTTCCAAGGAAGGCATGAGCCACCCATGATGCACCTAATTGAGCCGTCCTGGGCGGAAACTTCTTCCTGAGCACGGCTGGGGACAGTTCACACGGCAGGCCAAGGTGATCGGTTTTATTCCGCTCAGGGTAACTGCAGGCACAGCTCTTATTCCGCACCTGCTTTGAGCCCTAGGTGAGGGATTGAATTTGGCTTCTGGAAGCTTACACATCTCTTTGCCCCAAGACTATCCAGTAGCAGGAAGTTCTGCTGGTTATTTTTAATGTCTTTCCATGTAGAGTTTGAAATGTATCTTTTAGGGTCCCTTTAGAAGGTGCAGTTGTGCCGCTCTGTGTCCCGCAAAGGGGCAGCCGCACTCATCCTGCTCTTGTACGTGGTGCTGATGGAGGGAGGGGAGGATAAAGAAATGATGATAGACAATTGACAGGTCTAACGAAGGGTCAGGAGGCTGACTCCAGCTCCGGCAGCGATGCTGACAGCTGAGCAGGCATGCTGGAGAAGAGAGTGTCTTAACCTTTATGGGCTCAGAACCCATTTGTAAACCTTGATGGCCTGTCACGACCCCCCTCAGATACCACCAGACCCAGTGCCTCCCCGGCAGCCGCCAACAGGGGTCCATTGAAGGGAGAGCTGGTGTCATCCCCCCCACACTCCAAGGGAGACTGAATCAAAACCACATCACAGAGGGGACACCTAACTCACCAAAGCTGGGACAAGACCCCCATGTGTCCTGGGCCCCAGACCCCTGCTCTGACCACTAGGAAACACTCCTCTAGGAAGAGCCAGTCTAACAAGGCTGATTTGAGGAGGGGAGCTACAGAAAGAATAAAAGGATGTGATTCCGGAGGAGGAGTTACCAGTTTACAAGGATTTTAAGGGATCTTTCCCTACAGAGCGAGCTCTGTGCAGTGCCCGCAGAGTGCGAGCGCGTGGGGCGGGAGATGATTACCTGCCTGCCTAGCTGCTGTGTTGCCAATACCCCCTCACCACGATAGGTGGCTGGGCCTTTGGCTGGCCGGGTGTGGTGCGCGGCCCCCACAAACCTGTGCCCCACTGCCTCGGGGGCTCCCACCGGTTGCCACTCATAGCCTGCTTGCGCGCAAGCCATTTCCGTGAGCTGCCAGCGGAGAGGAAGGGAAGGGAAGGGGTGGATGGACTGCAGGGCCGGTGTGTGTCTGCAGGGGAAGGAGCCGAAGATCTGGCGCTGGAGCCGCAGGCCGGCCCGCGTCGCATCAAAGCGGCTCTCGGCCCCTCGGAGGAAGCGCTGCAGCCGTTCGGGCAGAGAACGGCCCTGGCAGGCCGCTCCCTTGTGGGCCATAAATTGCTCTGAAGAATTGTGGCGTGCTACAAAGTTTCCTCTTCTGTGAAGTTGTCCTGTCCCCCACCCCACACAGACACCTCACAGCGCGTCCTCCTCCTGCTCACCCCACAGAGCAACGGGGCTTGGGATGACCTGCTGCCCAGTCCCGCTGCAAACAGACCGTGATCTCAGCCTCCTGCCCCCACTGCCCTGGTCAGGAGCAATGGGAGGGGCGGAGGCTGGCTGCAAAGGGACCCGGGGGGTAAAGCGAGCGGGTCATGGAGAGAGGGTGGGTATGGGCCCGTCAGCTGCAACTGTTGCTTTTCACGGTTGCGTTGTGACCCCGACAGATCCTGCCGGCTGGGCGCAGGCAGACAGACAGAGCTAGGCCAGGCCCGTCCGTCGGGACTAAGGGGGGTTGCTGCAGGTCAGGACTGTGCACCAGGGAACCGTGCAGAGCTCGACGAGGCCATTTCTTGGTTCTGATCAGGGCGGCAGGTCAGCACTGAGGTGCCCCATGCCGGCCGTGACACGCCTTGGCAGACAGGGGTGGGCGGGAGGTGGGAGCCCCAGCCGGGAGAGCAGGAGCGGTGCAGCCCTACAGGTGAGCTCAGGACTAGACTGAGCCCAAGGTGTGTTCGGCAGAGCTGAGCTTGCCCCGAGTCCTGCCCAGCCAGCGCCAGGCCTGGCCCAAGCCTCGACCCCTCCCCTAGCCAGAAGAGTCCGAGATAAAACGACCCCCTTGGTAGCCCATGGCTGCCAATCCCACCCCCCTGCTGGACATCCCAGGAGCAAACTCTGGAGAGAGCTGCTGTTATTTATATATGTTTGCTCTGTCTGTCTGTCCGGCTGCCTGTCTCTCCACCTGTCCCGCTTCCCTCCTTCCCGCTGCCTGACCTGCAAGGGCTCCGGTAACGCAGACTGACAAATGACCTCAGCTGTCTCCAATCCATTCGTTCCGGCACAGGAACAAAGGCTCTTTGTGGGACTTGCTCTCAATCTCACCCGGGTAGCGAGGGTCCCCGGGTCCGGAACTGGGACAGACTTCCCCCTCCCGACAAGCGTGTAATGCATTCCAGGCTCTTGGGATCTGCCATATCGGCTCGTGGAGCCGGGCAGGTAGGAGCGGAGAGAGGAGCTCCTGGCCTACGGAGCTTGTTGGCAAAGACAGGCTGTTACCTTTGCCCGGGAGCTGATGGGGATGCAGGGATGGGATGGGCCCTGAGGATATCGCTACTGCAGAGCCCAGACCTTGTGCTTAACCCCCTCCCCAGACTTCCAGAGTACTTAGCAGAGCCTCCCCCACCCCCAGAGCCGAGGTGCCAGACAGAAGTCCACCCCCCACTTTGTTGCCCCTGGAAGAAGAGACCCCATCTGCTCCGCACGGGAGCAAAAGGAGGTGGGAAGGAAATGCCAGCTCCAAACTCCCACTCACAGCCCTGCCCCACCAGGCCTGTCGCTCTGCTTCTGCCAAGGCCTTGTCACCCCTCCTGCCACTGAGACAAGGGAAAGTTTGGCAGAGCTGAGCCAGGACGGCTTGCCCCGAGTCCTGCATCCACCAGAGAGATACGTGGTGTTGGTGACTCCCTAGGGGGCGCTCTTCTCACAGAGCCGGCATCCAGCCAATGCCACAGGATTGCGCTAGGGGGCGCTGTGCGACCAGAGCGGCCGTGGGTGGGATGAGGCACGAAGGTGGGTGTCGACCCCGCATGGCCAGTAAGGGCTTGGCGCTCAGAAAGCTGAAGCCCGTTGGTACGTGGGGGCCAGAATACAGCCTCCAAACACGGCCCCTGACCGACAGGGTGGGGGATGGGCTCATAGCATGTCATACAATGGAGGGGAGCGGGAACTGGTGTGAACTGGAGGAACTGGAGGGTTCTCTGCACCGTCAAGTCTTCGAATCAAGATTTGAGGCCCTCAGGAACTCAGCCAGAGGACAGGGGCCTATGGCTGGAGTTGCGGGGTCGGGGGGGAGGTTCTGGGGCCGATGAAGGGCAGGAGTCAGGCTAGATGGTCCCTTCTGGCCTTAAAGTCTATTAGTAGCTAGGATTCTGCTGCAGCCGCTCCTCATGGGAGTAACTCCTCTGAAGTCAATGGGACTACTCAGATGAGTAAGGGCTGCGGCATTGCCCAGACCTTTCCGGCTCCACCCACCAAGAGCGAACCGCAGGTTGGCCAGGGAGCCTGTGAGGACGAGAACTCGGCTTCCCTACTGCATCCCTCAGCACCTACTCCTCAGCAGACAGCTCAGCCAGGCATGTCACAACCTGCACCCCGTGAACTCACGCCCAGCCTGGTGAGGGCCCAGGGAACCAGTACATGGGCGATAGCGGCTGAGCTCCCCCACCGCTGTGGGGAGGAGGCCGATCCCAGCGTTAATGGAGCCGGCATGCCACAGAGCAACGCTCTAACTGAGCCGCGTAACAAGCTCCTCAGTCACCCGGCCTGGTGAATCACTCAGATAAACCTGGTGCCTCAGCCCACGCTTCCGAGGTAGGATCTGGTTTCCAGTTGAAAGGAGGCGCCTAGCTGGATCAGATTCCCACGGGAGCACAGGGGCATTTTATGGCAGTTTAATGTGGTTTTCAGAAACCTGCTCCGCCCCCCAAGAAGCAACAGGAGCTGACTAGGGGCAGCTAATATTTCCCTGCATCAGGACAGCTCGGCGCTGGGATGGGCTTTATGGAACAATCACCCCTACCTGCACATCCGCACACGTCTGATTTCCACTCTTCCTGCACAAAGCCTACCTCTGTTACGGGTTACAAACACCCCTACAAATGTAGCCTTTTTAATACGTTCTGTTCTTTATAACGGTCCCACAAGGTTAGTTCTTCCGCCTGAACCAGTTTGTGCTTTTTCATCTGACCGAAGACAAGCACCTGGTTTCTACTAACGTTCAAATGAACAGTGAAAGCCTAGTGTTTGCTAACATCAACAATTGCACGCTTGTTTTGCTCACATCTTGGCACATTCGTTTCTCTTGCACGTCTAATGATTTTTAAAAATCAGGCCCTGGAATTGTTCTGCTACGCATTCCAAATACAGCTGAGACCAATGCCGCACCTGACTCTGCTCTCGTTCACACTCGGAGGAATCAAAGCGAAGTGCCCTGAAGCCAGTGGAGTGGCACTGTAAACTGGTGTAAGTGAGCGTATATGAGTGCTCATGATCTTTCATGTTCATTATCTCCTTGTTTCATCAGCACGCTCCTGTTCGTCCGCCCAGGGACCAGCGATTGTTACAATGATCCACTTAGCATAAGAGCAAGGGATGAGTGTGCGGGTCTTGTGGAAATAGAATGGTAGCAAGGGAGGTGAGAACTTGTGTGACTGAATCAAGACCCTCTGAAAAACCAGGGTTCTAGAGTGAGAACAGAGCTTTTAACTGCTGAGGTTCAGGTTCCTTTTGACTCCAGAGAATTATGAGCTCTGGGCTATTACCTGGTTTTATCATCCCAGAGGCAAGGCAAGAATTAGACTGTAAGCTGTCTGAGACAGGGCCTGTCTCTTTCTTACTCTGTGCTTGTTCAGTATCTAGCTCAAGGAGGCCTTGCCCCTGATCTCGGAGGGATACTGTCACAGAAGAAGAAGAAAGAACCTCATTCAGGTAGGTGTGTGGTGGGGGGTTGTTCCTTTATTACTTGTCTCTGGAAAAGCGCTGGCGCAAATTAAGGGCGGAAATGTTTTGAGCAACTCCCGGAAAACCAATGTGGAACAGCCAGTTTCTCTGGGCTTTGCACACTAGCCAGACCCCACTGGAATCTCCCACCCACAGGGGGAATCGTGGCCTCCGCTTGCCCTCAGCAATTCCTTCCTAAGAATGCTGAGTTAGGCCCAGATGGTGCCCAGCTGTGCTGCTAACGAGCGATCAAAGCTACAGCGACTGCGGATGCGAATGGTGTCGCTGCCTTTGCAAAGGACCAGAATTCCCACTGGCACAAACACTCACCTGGTTTGCACACAGAAGCTAAGTAGGTGCGCACTCACACTTCACAGTTCTGCTAATCTCTCCCTTAAATCCAGAGCATGCTGTCCCGGGGGGATTAGACAAGTATAGTATCATTCCTAGCATGTGGCCTCCTCATCTGTCTTAGCCAGCACCCCACATGTGACTCCGCTCTCTCCCAGACCAGATACCACAGTGGTGGTCACTAGGTATCAGAACCTAGCCAGCTACCAGTCCAAACTCCATTGTGGGTTAGGCACAAGCTCCTGGAGGCAATCACAAAACCAGGATCTGGAGTAACACCCCACGGCACAGGAGAAGGGCAGTGCCCCCAAGCTCAGCAGGTGGGCAGGGAGAGTCTAGAGCCCAGTTTGAGCACCAGCTCACGAGCTAGAGGCTGGGAGCTCTTGTCCGATGGGACAAATCCAGCCCCTTTCAGCAGCGGCAGCCCTGGCCCCCCCGTCCCCGCCCTCAGCTCCCAAGCAGGCAGCGTTTCCATGGCTCAGAGTGACAGTGCGTGAAAGCGGCAGGACCCCGGCGGAGAGCCCCTTCCCCCTGCTGTAGGGTTAATATCTCTCCCTGCCCATCACTGGGGTGGGAGGGGGAGACCTCAAGGCCAGGCCAGGCCTGGAAAGCAGGCCACCGGGCCCAGGAAGGGGGAGTGAAGGGACCCCTCCTCAACCTCCTTGCGTGAAGGACGATGCTGCCTTAGCAAGGTTCAGCAAGGTCAGGCCGGCCGCGTCGTGGTGGCCACATGTGGCCCTGGCGGGTCTGGAATCCATTTGCCTCGGCTGGCAGCCGTGTTTTCCCAACAGGAACCCCCGAGAGCAGGGAATTGCCAGCCGGGCCCTCCATGCCATCTGCTCTCTGTTTATTTACTTACACTTAAGTATCACCTCCCAGATAAACAGCCCCTGAGCGGAGGGGCCCGAATATAGCATGTCCCCCGGAGAGAGGCTCTGTGCCCCCTGGCTTTCCACCCCACGCACCCCAGCCTAACCCCCACAAAACCCTCTACCTCATTCGGGGGGCTTATTGTGAAATCGGAGCCAAAATAACGTTCTCGGAGACATTGCAAGGCACTTCTAGTGTCAGCTGACTGCAGAGTTGGCTCTGTATCGATGCACAGAAGTCATCACTTGGAACACATTGGTAATCAACCAGATCACTGGCTTTGCACCAACATACGGTTAATTTCTGGCCTGTTGGTTTCTGCGTCTCTTTATTCATTTCTTATTTATTTGTATAGGATCTGAATTAAAACCTGGAGTTCTGCAGAGCACCCAGGCTCAGCTTTTCCCTTCTTGTTCAGCAGTCTCTAAGTCTTCAGCGTCCCAGGTTTATTATTATTAATTAGTTCAGTAGCACTCAGGGTGTGTCTATGCTGGGCCATGCCAGCTGACTTGGCTTGCAGCTCTCAGGCTAAGGGGCTGTTTCAGTGCCGTGTAAACGCTCCACCCGGGCTGCAGCCCGAGCTCTGGGATCCTCCAACTCCTCAGAGTCCTAGAGCTGGGCACCACTCTGAGCCCAGATGGCTACACAGCAATGAAACTGCCGGGCAGCCCGAGCCACACAACCAACCCCAAGTCTGCTGGCATGGGCCAGCCATGGGTTTTAATTGCAGAGTTGACATACCCTGAAAGGCCCCAACCAAGATCAGGGCCCCATTGTAACAGGCAGGGCACATACTAGGTGAGAGGCTGTCCCCACCCAAGAGCCCACAGCCTGAATAGACAAGAGAGGCGAAGAGGGAGGGAGAGGGAGAGTGTGAAACAGAGGAAGGGATTCACCCAAGGTCACAAGCAAGTGAGTGGCAGAGCCAGGAATAGAAACCAGGTCTCCTGACGGCCCTCCAGAGACCTTGTCTGCCTGAAGTCCCACAGGGACTGACTCCTTCTCGGGGGAAACCAAGCAGCAGACGCTGGCCACGATTTCCAAAGCCATTGTCATTCTGGGGGCCCAGCGTCAGATACCTTAGAGGGACCTGGTTCTCCAGTGACGGGGGCTCCCCACTTTCTGACAATCAGGCTCCTTTAAGGAGTCTCCACTTGGGCCCCCAAAAAGGGAGACAGCCCAAGTCATGGGGCAGTTTTCAGAGTTTTAGCCACTGTCCTTCAGAAGCTCCTCTGGCTGATGTCACAAGCCCCCGTTCACCAGGGCAAGGAGGAACTTTCAGAGGGGCTTAGCAGGGGCTGGTCTCCGCTCCCAGTGAAGTTAATGGTTTTGTAATAACCTCGTCTGCTCTGAAGCATGCAGCGTGGCCCCCTTTCCTTCTGCACCCACTTCCAGGGCCGAGCCCCAGTGGATCCTGGGATTTGAAGTCTGACACTCCTCTGCCAGAGCATCCGAGGTCATGGATCAAGCTGCGAAATCATCTGGCAAAACCGCCCGCACTCCACTCTTCTGGAGTTATTGTTCTGGGGTTTTTGTCCTGGCATCTGGCAGACACGACCGGCGCGTGCTCCTCTTGGAGCCCGGCTGGGGAGGGGAAGGGGACGAACATTGTTTTAAACCATCCTGAATGAAAGGCCATTTCACCGGCCGCGTAAGGGATGATTCGCTAATCTCAGCCCCCCGTGTGAGTGAGACATGGAGATCTCACTGTCCGTCCTGGGCCAGCGGGAGTCAGGAGCGGGGAGGCGCAGCCTGACATAGAATGGGCCAGGCTGCTTCTATTCCAGCATCTTTAGTGGGGAGGGGGAACGTCTTGCTGAATCCTCTGCTCAGCATGCTAACCAGTACTGCCCTATTGCTTCTTTGGGCTCCCCACTCTGTCTGCCAGTGTCCAGCTGTTGTCTCTGGTCCTTAGGGTGGGAGCTTTTCGGAGTGGAGAGCATCGGTCTCTTCTGGGTTTGTACAGCACCTGGCACAGCTCAGCCCTGGAGCGGGGCTCCAAGGCGCTACCTCAACACAACTACAGTGAAGCCCCAGCAGCTCTGGGAAGGCCCCAGCAGAGGTTTAGGACTCCCAGCGTGCAGGTCGCAGGCAGAGGTCACTCTATGGTGAGCAGGTACCATCTCCTTTTCTGAAGCCCGATGAGACTCAAGGCAGCTGTTGGCACTTCTAGTGCTGCCCTCTCTCCTCAGTGCCATGGTGATGCAGCCACACTGCACCCCGGGAGGCACATGCCAGGGTAAGAAGGCTGGTGCAGGGCCATCACTTGGCTGGGAGATGGTAGAGCGGCTGGAAGTGGTGCTGGCCAGCCTGTGGGCGGAAGAAGTCCCCTCCCCTGGATCAGGGGAGGGATGGAGGAATGGGGCAATGGAAGATGCTTTAGGAGAGACATAAAACTCCAGCCCGGAGCACTGAGGACTGTGGAGGAGCTGGTGGCAGGAGAAGGGACTGTCCGACTCCTTTCCATTCCCCATTTTTCTGGCCCTTCCAGGCAGATCTGGGATTTTCTTCACTCCTCCTGAAGCATTTTGCAGCGTTGCCGTGTGCTGCTGAGCAGCGGCCGTGCTTCGCCTCAGAGGTGGCTGCCTGCCATTGGGAGGTGAGGTCTATCTCAGCACCCTGTTTGTAGAGAAGTCTCTTCTGGAAGGTGGGAGGTGACTCTGCCGGTCCTTAATGCCGAAGAAATAGACGGGCCAGGCGCTTGCTTCATTTTATTGCCTGGTAATGTGGTCTGTGGTGGGGCTCACAGTCTGGCACAGGGCAAGTTAAGGGGGCGGAGAGCAGCCAAGTGCATGTTCTAGCTCTGCTCCCCTACCAGGGCTTGCAACCTCCTGCCACGGCAGAATGGATCAGTTCCCAGCACTAACCCGCGGCCCTGCCCAGCTGTTTGTGGCTCCGTGTGGAGCCTGTCCACTAAGGTGCCATGCTGTGTACAGCTGGCTGCTTTGAGGACCACACACCCGACTGATTTCCCCAGTTCCCAAGAGCGTTCGTAGATGGATGGAGCATCACACCTTGCATCCCTGCCCCAAATCCCTTCGTATCAGAGAGGCAGTGTAGCCTAGCAGATAGAGCTCCAGCCTGATATTCCCAGCTCATCCGCTTGGACAAGTCACTTCCTCACCCTGTACCTCAGTTTCCCCAGCTGTAAAATGGGGGGAATGGTACTGATGAAAAGCTCCGTATTATTAGAGCACATGGACCACTGTACATTTCTAAGCTCAACCCATTCCTCTTCCTCACCCCTTCTCGGGGCTCAGGCCAAAAGCCTCTGAAAAGGCCAGAGGGTGAGCTTTAGGGGTGCAGGTCCATTGATTTCTCCTCTGTCTCCCCCACCACACCTTCCTCCATTTGTCTCTCATCCTGGCTTTCCCTCTTGCCCTGTCACGGAAGGAGCGTTCTGACCTTTGCTCTGAGGACGGAGAAGCCTTCCCCAGACAGTTGGGCTTTGGAGGACGTTCCGCAGGTTGTGCTCTGTCTGTGGCGTTGATGAGGCTTTGCTTTCTCCTGCTGTTCCCCAGCCCCTGGCCCTGTGCCTACATGAGAGAGCGCGTTCCTGCTCCCCACCTCCTGGGGCCCAGATTGCGCCTGACCACGGTCCGGCAAATCAACTCCAGCTCAGGTCAGGCCAGCGCAGCAAAAACAAACAGGGAGCAATTAGTTCCGATGGATGAAGCGAGGATTCCTGCAAAGGCCAGGGCAGCGGGCAGGGGCTGAGGGTTAAAGGCTATTGAACCAGGTGCTTGTGAGCCCTGGAGAGCGCTGAGGGACTCTTGGAATCCCATCCCCTGAGCGCACACTTTCCCATAATCCTTCGCGGCTCCCCAGGAGCATTAGCTGGGATTCGGGAACTCAGATCTTATGGGACAGAGACAGGAACCACCAGCGCCTGGGCCAATATCCAGGACAAAGGGAGAAATGGGGCAGGGAAATGTGCCTTGTCAACCCTGCTAAGCTCTGGTCAGAGAGCCGCCAGGCACAGGTCCAGACGATGTGCCCGGCTCAGAGCGTGGGCAGCTCCGCCCCTCCGCAGACACTGCCCCGCTGAGCAGCAGAATGCAAAGCGGCAATGGCCAATTCGGCAGCCCAGCTTCATCTGTATGGCCGGGGGCACGTGCCAGGGCTGAGCTGAGGGAGGAGGGGGGTTTTCTAGGCTGGACTCTTGAAAATGTCCCTGTTCAGAGACTCCTAGCACCACAGCAGGGCTGAGGGGTTCATCCAACAGGGGCTTTGGGCTGTCAGTACCTGCATCCCGGGGCGATTAGCCATTGCCTGTGCTAACAGCACTCATTTCCCTGTTCTTATGCAGCCCAGGAGGTCTCTGGCAAGTGACAATGCTGCCGGCCCGGCTCGGCCGGCTGGGGCCTCGGAGGCCCCCCATGCCTGAAGCAGAAGGTTCTGAGGAAGCATCACCCATCAACCTCGCTGCGTCGGAGCGTCCCTGAGCGCCGGTCGGGGTTCTGATTGACAAGGCAGGATGGCTGCCAAAAACGACCTTTCCCAGGCGTTGCCAGCTGGGGGGAAATTGACGGCAACACAGACTGTCCCACAGGCGTGTGACTGCTACTCCGGGGCTGTTTGTGGCGAACTGGTTGTACGGTTCTGTACTGAAGCTTTATGGCACTGACTGACCTCAGTCCTCCCGGCCTCTGCGTGGAAATTGATTTCCAGTGCCCTGCAGCAGCTCTCTGCTCTGAGTAGCAGCCAGTGCCACAGACTTGGAGAGCTCTGGGTCTGTGTCTTCCCGTCCCCCAGCCAGGACAGAGGCTCTCTCCAAGCGGGAGCAAAGCTTGGTCGTTCAAGCCTTTTTGCTTCCTTGACACCTGAAAGCTTCTGCCCCGGTGACCTTCCCTTTGCAGCGGGTCTGGGTGTTGCCTTGTGCCGATTGCTATGCAAAGCTCAGCAAGAAAATGAACAGAGCCGGTGCAAAGCTCTTTTATTGCTGCCCCCTCCCAGTGCTTCAAGCCACGTATTGTGCACGCACGCATAGATGTGTACAATAGACACAAGCACACACAGAACGCACAGGCACAGAGGATGCATGCAGAGGATGGAGTGTCCACTCAGGCCCACTCATCTAAATACATCTCTCAAACGTGCACAGGCTCTGACTCCAGATCACGCCGCAGGCTCCCTTCTCCCCACCCCGCACTCCTCCTGGTGAAGCAGCCAGGCCTCTTGCAAAGCCCGCAGGGACTGCTGCCCAGCATGTGAGCAATCCTCAGGCACCACGGTGCTACCTGGACAGGAGGACGGGATGGGAGACTCCCCGGGGGCCGGCTTGGAGGTGTTCACAGGGACGAAGCGAATCTCCCTCTCTCCCTGCCCCTCTCCCGGCCTGTTTTCCTTCAGCTGCTGTCCATGTGCTGGGTAACAGCTGCACCTGAATACACAGCCCCTGCCTATCCGTCTTGCCTGCTGTCAGGAGGATCAGTGTTGTGCAGCTCAGCCAAGTCACACCCCAGCAGGGTGCCAACGTGTAGGAGCCCCTTAGAAAACCAAGAGGGGGGAAGAGGGAGAGACAAGCCATGACCTGTGGCTGGAAAGAGGGAGGATGGGCTGAGACAACGGGCTGAGAGGAGTCCTAGCCTGGGACAGCCCGATGGGGAGATTTCCACCTGCTGCTTCTCCAGAGGAGCCAGCCATGGACGGTGTGTCTATTGGCAGACTGTGTCCCCTGGGTGATGCGTTACTCTTGCCCGGGAGATACAGTCCAGTGCTCTGAGCCAGCCTCTCGTGAGGTCTGATATCGATGGCCTTGGTGGCCACAGGCAAGTCCGGGGGGGCCACATCTGTGAGCTGGAGGCTCAGTGGGTTTGTGCATCTCCCCGGAGCTGATGAGGATCCAGTTGCAGGCATGGGCCTGGGACACGTTTCCTGGACCACGGGGATTCAGGCTCCAGCCAGAAAACGCACTTGCCGCTCGGACCGTGGACTCGCCCCCGCTGGGCTCGGTCACCCAGCCACAGACTCCGGAGGCTGCTTCAGTTGGAGGCGGCAAACCCAGGGGCACTGAGAGCGGCTTAGCTAGAGGGATGGGACCTCCCATCCCTCCCTGCAATTGGCCACCTGCTCAGGGCCTGCATGAGGCTCACGATAGTAATCACCTTCCTCCTCTCCCCTTCTCCCCATCATGCCCCCCAGCCACCAGAAGACCTCCCACCTCCACCCCTGTTAATGTATCCATCTCTGCAGAATTGCCAAGGCATCCCTTAGCCATCCATAGGCCTGGGTGCCCTGCTGCCTGCTAATCATAGCTAAGGTCTGTCAGCCTATGCAAGGGGCTGCGGGTCTGTCTGTCTACCCAGTTCTCCTTTGAACTGTGTCCATCTGCCCTGTCTCAGGACTGGGGCCATGCAATGACCCTGCAGGTCCCTCTGTCTGTCCTCTCTAGCTATGCACCAGACCCCATGTCCATCAGCAGGCCCTGCCAAGCGCATGGCTGCCTGTCGTTAGGTTGGCTCAGTTCCGGCTCCAGGAGCCGAGAGAGAAAGCGCAAGAGACGAATGTTTCCGGGGCTCCTGCCAGGACTAATTTGCTGGCGGGACCTGGGGGAGTCTGGGGTCTCCTTACGAACCGAGGTGATTAGCTCCCGCATGCAGGAGATTAACTTCCAGCTCAGTCTGAGCAAATTCCCCTCCACCGATCCTGCCCTCCCTTCCCTCTCTCTGCCCTGGACTGTCCTTGGCCAGCTAGAGGGATAAATAACCAGTGGTGAGCCCTGAGGAATTCACACCTGCCCCATGTGCACCTCGGAAACAACCCAACAGGCCCCTCTCGGGGTGGGGGAGGGGACAGCCAAATGGCCACTGCCTCCCCCCCCCCCCCCCGCGCCCCCTGCCAGTAGCAAAACTGTCACAGGCCAAAGTGGAGGGAGGGAGCTGGGCCAGGAATCCTGGACACTTGCAATGAGGTTTCACTTGGCAGTGGGCACAGAAGAGTAAGGTCATCCCCTCCCACAGCAGCAGCCAACGGCTCGGTGAGCACCTCCTTCCTGGAGAAGTCTGGTCACAAAGAGGATCTTGCTTGCTGTAGCCTTGTGGGACACCATTAGATACCTGCCCTCCCAGTCTGCCAAGGAACCATTGATAACTCCTTTTTGAGTACAATCTTTCAGCCAGTTTTGCACCCACCTTATATTTAATCTAGACCACATTTCCCTAGATTGATTGCAACAATGGCAGGTGGGGCTGTATCGAAAGCCTTACAAAAATCAAGATACATCACATCTACTGCTTCCCGTTCCCCTCGTCCACTAGTAACCTTATCAAAGAAGGAAATTAGGCTGGTTTGGCATGATTTGTTCTTGATATGCACCCCCCCACAACACACACACACATGCTGGTTATTCCTTACAACTTTATTATCCTCTGGGTGTTTACAAAATGATTATTTAATATTTGGTCCAGTATCTTTCCAGGTGTTGAACTTGGGCTGTCTGGTCTGTAATTCCCCTGGTCCTCATTGTTCCCCTGTTTAAAGACAGGAACTATGTTTGCCCTTCTCCAGTCCTGAGGGATCTCACCCACCCCCCAGAAGTTCTCGGAGATAATTGCTAACAGTTCCAAGATTGCTTCAGCTAGTTCCTTAAGTACCCTAGGGTGAATTTCATCAGGCTCTGATGACTTGAATACATCTAACAGCTAAATGTTCTTTAGCTTCTTCTTTCCCTATTTTGGCTTGTGTTCCTTTCCCCTTCTTGTTAATACTAATTGTGTTGAGTCTCTGGTCACCACAAAACCTTTTTAATGAAGACTGAAGCAAAATAGGCATTAAACACCTCAGCCTTCTTGATGTCATCAGTTATTAGCTCTCTTTCCTCACTAAGTAGATGACCTACAGTTTCCTTTGTCTTTCTGTAGCTCCTAACATATGTAAAGAACCTCTTCTTATTTCCTTTTATGTCCCTTGCTAGGTGTAACTCATTTTGTGCCTTGGCCTTTCTGATTTTGCCCCTAATTCCTCCTCCTTAGCAATGTGTCCATGTTTTCACTTTTTGAAGGATTTCTTTTTGGTTTTCAGGTCACTGAAGAGCTCCTGGTGGGGCCATATTGGCCTCACTATTCCTCCTGTCTTTCCTTCCCATTGGAATGTTTTGCAGTTGTGCCTTTAATAGAAACAGCCAGCTCTCCTGAACTCCTTTTTCCCTTCAGTTTTGGTCCCATTGGACCTTACCTACCCATTCTCTGAGTCTGTTGAAGTCTGTGTTTTTGAAGTCCATTGTCCTTATCCTGCTGCCCTTAAAATCTTCCCTTAAAATCTTGAAATCTATCATTTAATGACAGCTTTCACCCAGGTTGTCTTCCTTCCTCAGGTTCTCCACCAGTTCCTCCCGTTGGTCAGAATCAGATCTCAAATGGCTGTCCCCTTAGTTACTACCTCCCCACAGTGCATTCCAAGAACTATGGGACATAGCGTGTCTTGCCATATTACTCTTCCAGCAGACATCTGGGTTGTTAAAGCCCGCCCCCCCGCCCCCGCCTCCGATACTACGTAGGCTTCTGTTTTGGATATTTCTGTTACTTGTTCTAGAAAAGCCTCATCCACCTTCACTTCCTGATTTGATGGTCTGCGATAGACCTTGACCATGACGTCACCCTTGTTTTTCCCCTTTTAACGTTACCCAGAGACTTTCAACTGGTCTGTCTCTCACTGCCTTGTGGAGCTCAGAACAAGTGTATGCTTTCTTGATGTATAATGCTGCATCTGCTCACTTTTATCCTGCCTGTCCCTCCTGAACAAGTTCTACCGCTCTATGCCGATATCCTAGTCCTGGGATTTAGCGCAGGGGCTCGTACGTCCAGTTCTTCCTGTTCACTCCCCATTTGTTGTAGACAGGGAAGATGTTGAGCAGATTCCCCTGCTAAGTTCCCTCTTCTTGTGCCTACAACCAGATTGTACTTTTCCGTGTTCTCCCAACGTCTAGCTTTCTGCTCAGGTTGCCTTTTCAGTGTTTACCTGGGCCCCCCTTTGAACCTAGTTTAAAGCCCTCCTCACTAGGTTGGTGAGTTGGTGCATGAAGATGTTCTTCCTTTTTTTTTTCCAGAATCCTCCTTACCAGGACAGTATCCCCTGGTGGAGGAAGTCACTGATGCCATCTGTGCAGCTAGGTGTTCATTTGCAGGATGCCCATGTCCTTGCCTGGGCCCTTACCTTCCACCAGGACAGAAGGACAGAACCTGAGCCCCAGGTCCACCAGGACAGAACCTGAGCCCCAGATGGAGGCCTCCACCCTTTCGTCCTAAAATCACAGCGTGGAGATTCCAGCTGAGAAAACCAACAGACCAAAAACCAGAGCTCCAGGCGGTTTCTGCATCGTTTCATTTGTTTCTCTCACCTGCTCTAGGCATGCTGCCCCTCGGGCTAAAGGACTGGCTGAAAATCTGCCTGCTGCATGGGGACACTCTCCTCCGTCTAAGGGGGTCTGTAGTGGGGCGGTTGCCCCACTCCAGGTAAAGAGGGGTTAAAAACAGCCCAAGAAAGGGTTGTGGCTGGGAGCAAGCAGCTCCCTGGCTGAGAGGGCAGAACAGCCACAGCTGTGGCTGAGTCAATTAGAGCCCAGCTGGCCCTTATAAGAGGGCCCAGAGAGAGTCTCCTCTGGCTACAGAGGCAGCCAGGCCTGGCTGCTGAGGAGCTTGAGCAGGTACCTAGAGTGGTGCAGGGCTGGGGCAAGGTGAGAGGAGCTGGGGGAGCTCTGGCCTGGAAACCCCCAGGCTGCAGGGCCTAGGGGGTGGCCCAACAAAGGGTACTGGGGTTGCAGGGGGCAGCCCAGGGCTCTAGAGGCAGAAGCAGCAGGCCAAACCCTCCTTGCTGATGATGAATGGCAATGATACTGCAGTCTGCCCCAGTGAACGGGGGTAAGTGGTGACTGGCAGTTGCCTAGACTGAGGCAAGCTGGGGATAGTGGGTGAGGGTTCCCAGGGAGCGGGGACCCAGAGCTAGACTGTGGGGTTACTGCAGGGGTGCAACACTCCAGGGAAGAGGGCACTGGGATGCAGGGAGGGACATGGGGCCAGTGGCAAGCGGGACTACAGCCTGCAGAGGGCGCTCTGGACAAGCTAATTTCCCGGGATGACCAGCGGGAGGCGCCGCAGGGGTGAGCCACATGTGTGCTACAGGGTCCTTCCAGCCCACTTGCAGTGCTAAGGAGCATTTGGGAGGGAATTGATGAGGAATTGGAGGGCTCTCCTTTCATAAAGGCAACAGGCCACTTCTTGATTTCCAGACCCGTCTGTGTAAATAAACGATTCTCTCTGTTTGGGGAGCAGGTTCCCCCTCTGTTTGTTTAAGCTCCTTCCCGCTTTGACCTGCAGAGTTCACGGCATCCCAGGCCCTGGCGATCTCCGCTCAGCCTCGGGCCTCTGAGGAAGAGAAGCACAGGAAGCTTTCTGCCTGCTTTATTTGGCTGGCTTCCCCTCCTGCCTTTGCTCTCTGGGGCGCTGCGTTTGCAGGCGGAGGACGAGCGGAGGGACCCTGGCACGGTGGTGGGAAAAGAGAAAGGGAGAGTGAGACAGGAGGGAATAGCTCCACCAAAGAGAAGCAGGCAGGAAAGGAAACTTCCAGGCAATAACTCCTTGGCTCAGGAAGCCACCGATGGCAAACACTCCTTGTGTGTCTAAGGGGCTGTTCTGATCTCTCAGGGCTGCGCCAGGCTTTGGCTAACCCTAGCTGGAGGGTTTCGTCTCTGCTAGGTCTCTGGTTTGCAGAGGGTCTGGGAGGAGCGGAATTGCTGACCCCCAAGTGAATTCAGAGGCTTTTGCTGCTCCGATCTCTCTCCACTTCAGGAAAAAAAAACTTCATTTTTTCCACTGCCGGCACACGCCGTCTTCCTGGGGTGAGCGGAAATGCTCTGCTCAGCCATGCTCCAACCGAGCCTTCAGCGAGTGTTAGCTTAGCAAGGGCTGTTTTTTCACAAGGATGATTTATGGGATTAATGGAAAACCCTGAGCTAGGGGAGCAACTCACGGCCCCTCCAATCCCTGCCTCAGCCAGGGGGTATCACTAGAGGGGAGCACTCGGGGTGGGTGGGCAACTCCCAGCTACTCCACTCTCAAGCCTGTCCTGGCGGAGAGCACAGCAGGGAATGAGCCCCTATGGGGACTGGAAGTGACCCATCACTGCCTCTCCCAGCAGTGCTGTCCCTAGAGGATCCCGTATCTTCTGCATTCACCGTGTGCAAAACTCCCCAAGAGGAATCGGTGTGTGCGTGGTTGGCCATGGAAATGTAAAGCTAGGCCCCGGAAGAAGCCTGCTGTTGAGAACGTCTCCTAAGCTGATTGGAGGCTCTTGCCTCAGTGTGTTTTGACATGTGACGTTGACAGTTTGTGTTTGAACGGTTCTGACGCTGGCACTTTCGGAGCCTCGGCATCCGCTGTCGTGACATCATTTCTGACCCTCCCCCCATCATTTCGTGAAGATGTAAAGCAGTCGAACGAGATCAAAACACTTCAACATACACAGGAAGATTCGGTCAGACTCGTAACAAAATCGAAAGGGACGGCCAGGCCCGACGGCAGGCAGCAACACAGGGCCGGGCGGAGGTCAAGGAGAAGCAGGCCCAGGGGCGGCGTTTGAAAGCTCAGCTCCTCTTCAGGAAAATGAAACCATCCCCACCCTGTGCTGCTATAGTGCCCTGCCCATCTTAATGTCTCCATCCTCTGTGCCCCCCACAAGCTCGTCCTTCAGCCCCGCATGTCCCACGCCTGGGGGACATGCCGCAGGGAGCAGTGCCTGCGTGCCGGCTCTGTGGAACCTCTTCTGGGGGGGTGATGGACAGGTGCTGGCTGTGGGGGGCCGTGCAGCCCACAGAGGGGGCGGGGGGGCTGGGAAATCAGCGGGAGCTGCCTGGTCTGTCTGTGTCAGGAGTTAGTACGGAAGCAGCATTTGCAGCAGCTCCCCAGCGGAGAGCAGATCTCTGATGAGCAGTAGCATGTCCCACCGCAGCCTGTGCCCAGGGGCAGCCTGTTTAGATTGACAGCTGTCTGCCACCCCCGCAGGGCTCTGTTTGCAAGGTGCCTGCGCACGATAAAAGAGCCCCCATCCTGATCCTTGTAAAGCACAGAATACAAGCAGCGTCTGCTGGCTTTAAATTCCGGGGGCTGGGCTAGCACCATGGTCCTGTTGGCTGGATGAAAAAGTCCAAGGCAGCCCCATTGGCTGGCCAGGAATCTGCTCCTAGTTCCTAGCCCCTCCCAGGACTTATATAGAGAGATTCTTGTGAATCCCACTAGAGCAAACTGTACCACCCTCTCCTGGAGCAACAGCTGGGAAGACGTCAGGACCTGCAGCGGGGGTGGGGAGGGCTTCCTGCTTGTGTCCGCGCATTACGAGCCCTTGAACACCACACGGGTGAGCCTCTGGAGTGAGTCCCTGGTGCTCCAGCCAGCTTCTCGGAGCCCTTCCAGCCTGGGGCGCGTAGAGGTGTCTTGCTACTGAAGGCTCCCAGAGAACAGAGGGGCCCTGGGTCTGGGGGCCAGCCCCACCATGGCGTTCACCATGCTGAGACCGGTGACCGCTCACATGCTGTACCCAGACCTGAGCCTGCTCTCCGAGGACGAGGAGAACCGGAGCGAGAGCGACGCTTCCGACCAGTCCTACAGCTGCTACGAGGACCTGGAGAGCAGGAGGAAAGTGGCCAGAAAGCCAGGCCAAGTGGTGATGGTGAAGCAGAGGCAGGCGGCTAACGCCCGGGAGAGGGACCGGACGCAGAGCGTCAACACGGCCTTCACGGCCCTGCGGACCCTCATCCCCACCGAGCCCATGGATAGGAAGCTGTCCAAGATCGAGACCCTCCGCCTGGCCTCCAGCTACATCTCCCACCTGGCCAACGTGCTGCTGCTGGGAGAGGGCTGCGAGGACGGGCAGCCCTGCTTCAGCGCCGTCTACGGCTCCAAGGGGGAGCTGGACAACAAACAGCCCCGCAGCATCTGCACCTTCTGCCTCAGCAACCAGAGGAAAGGGGTAAGTCTGTCCGCCCCGTGGGGCGGCGCTGCCCCTGCTCGGCCAGCCACTGCCAACCAGGAGCCCTCTGAGAAGGGAGGCTGGGAAGGGAGCTCTGCATTTGGGCTGGCAAAGACCCTACCTGGGCATAGAGGGACATTGCTGGGCTGCGTGTGGGACAGAGGGTGTGGGGATGAATGCAAGCAGAGGTGCCAGTGGGACGCTGTGGGGAGCGTGTGGCTGAGTGGCAGGAGGAGATGAAGGGCAAAGTGGAAGAGGTGACAGCTGGCACAGACTGTCTGGGACCAGGACAGGCTGGAGCTCAGCCGGCGCAGGATGGTTGTGCGGGTTGCGGGGTGCAGGCGTTCATTGCGGTGTAGTTGCTTTCAGCCAGATTCTGCCCTTCACTGCACGCGCACAGCTCCCCGGGCCAAACTCTGCGCTCAGAGGAACTCAGCTGGAGTTACCCGTGGCGCTCCAGATTCACCAGGGGACCTGTGAGAGCAACATCTGGCCCAATGAAATAACGCCCGAGGTACCCGGGCTTGTGTCATGCCTTTCAGCTGAAGGTCTCAAATGTGAGCAAATCTCAGGAGTGCCCTTTCACCAGTGGGGAAACTGAGGCATGGAAGGGCGCAGTGATTCACCCTAGCTCGCACACAGTGAGTCACTGAGGACTGGAACCTACTCCTTTGCCCTTAGGCCTAATGGTGGGAGGGCCAGGCTGCCCCCCGCAGGCAGATCCAACTGTATTAAATAGCTCCTGTATACCGAGTGTGTTTCACTCACATGCACTAGCTGTCCCATTAACACTAGTTTAAATGCATAGGCAAGAGAATTTAGGGCTCTTCATTGGAAGTGTTCTCACTTTGTCTCCCACCTGCCTTTTCTACAAGCCCGTACCTTGCCCAGCACACCTGCTCTGGTGGCTGAATTAGGGGGCGTCTCAGGACTTTCCCTTGGCTCCTGGGCTGTCCCACTCTTCATGGAAACACTGAACTCCTGCCCCTGGGCAGAGAAGCCGAGCAGAGAGACTCTAAAGCAGCCCACGCCCTTCCTGGGTGAGGCCTCCTGCAGACGCCTTCTGTGCCCATATCGCATAACGTGTTCAAATTTCCATGTGCTTGGTTTAGATTTAAGGTAGAGCCGGGTCTGAGACCGAACTGTGGATACATTGTATTGAACCCCTTCAGAGCCAGAGGGTGTCTGGGCCCACGGGTCAGAGCCGCCCTTTGTAGGAATAAAAGAGATGCCAATATTGAGTGTGGCTGCAGCTCGATTCCCAGCTACCCCCTCGTCCTAGGCTATGGGGTGATGGCTTGCAGGGCTCTAATGTCACCGCCTCTCCCATTCTAGGTACGCTTTCACCTGGACTTACCGCCTGGCCATTGAGCTCGAGGGAGCTAACACCTTTGGAAAGGCAGATCTGAATACTTCCCAGAGGTCTGCTCCTGGCTACGCACATTTGGGCTTTACCCTAAGGCCCAGCCTTCATAATTAGGGCCCTGCCAAATTCATGGTCCATTTTAGTCAATTGCAAGGTCATGGGATTTTAAAAATCATAAATGTCATGATTTCAGCTATTTCAATCTGAAATTTCACAGTGGTGTAATTATAGGGGTCCTGACCCAGAAAGGAGTTGTGGGTGGGGGGTCACAAGGTAATTACAGTACTTTTGCTAGCGGTAGCACTGCCTTCAGAGCTGGGCATCTGGAGAAGGGTGGCTGCTGGCCAAGATCCCAGATCTGAAGGCAGAGTCACCGCCCAGCAGCACCGCGGAAGTAAAGGTGGCGCGGTGTGGTATCGCCACCCTCACTTCTGCCTTCAGCGCTGGGTGGCCAGACAGTGGTGGTGGCTGATTGAAGGCCCAACTCTGCAGGAGGGCATGGTATGGTATGGCCACCCTCACTTCTGCGCCGCTGCTGGTGGAGCACTGCCCTCAGAGCTGGGCACCCAGCCACCAGCCGCCATGCTCCGGCCGCCCAGTTCTAAAGGCAGCGCAGAAGTAAGGGAGGCGATATCAGGTCCCCCACTAAAATAACCTTGTGACCCCTCTGTGACCCAATTTTGGGTTAGGATCCCCAATTTGAGAAATGCTGGTCCCCCTCCCCTGCCCCCCCATGAAATCTGTATTGTACAGGGGAAACGCACACAAAAGACCAGATTTTCTGGGGGAAGACCAGGTTTCACAGCCTGTGATGCATTTTTCATGGCCATGAATTTGGTAGAGCCCTAATCATAATCTTCTGCCTGTGACATCATAACCTTCGCCACGGCAACCAGCTGTGAGGTCACAAATAGGACGTTGGTATAATGTGAGGCCGAAAGCACAGAAGGAGATGAACTCGAAAGAGACCGAAATCTTGGGCCTAACCCGTAGTTTCCACTCAGTCCCAGCTCCTAGAAATCAGAGGGAGCTCACTGCAATCAGGCCCTCAGGACCGGCCCCTGCTGCAGCTCTGTCCTGAATGGTGCAGAAGGAGAGGAGAGAAACACAGTGCTAGGAGAGTAGCCACTTCATTGTCTGCCCCTCTGCAGACGGTCTCCTGGGAAGGCTGCCGGGTGCTTTGAGCTGGCGCTGGGTGGGAACTGGGAGTGCAAAGCTCATCTGGGCAAGCTCTCTGGCTGCGTTCGATTACACTCCGCCTGGCATGCACACGCTGACCCCAGCGCTCACACCCTGCCCCCACCCTGCACGCCGTCTGCACATCAAACCGTTCTGCAGGCCAGGAGGGTACGTGGGGCTGGAGCCTCCTTCAACGTATCCCAGTTTCCCCTGGGGTGACCCCACTGGCTGCAGCAGGCTCCTCCTGACCTACCCCCTGGCCAGGCCTGCTCAGACCCACAATCCCCCCTGAGGTTTGTCCCCAGTTCCAGTTTCTCTCCCCCTCGTCTCTTCCCCCACCTCCATGTCCATCCCTCCTCTCTCTGGCTAGTGAAGTATTGGAGCGGATGGGTTTAAAAACACAAGAGAGGCCACGTCCCACTTGCTTGTGCACGGCACATCCCCAACATTCAGGCCTGTCACTGAATGGCAACCCCAGGCCTGGCTCCCTTGTTGGTGCTCTAGTCTGCAGCTGTTCTCAGCAGCCCAAGGACTCAGGCATGAGAAAGAAGGAGACCAGGACTCAACCCTTTTGGAAACTTGCCTTTCACCTCAGCGGCCCGAGACAATAACCAAAAAACCCTCTCGCCCCCTTGCGCGTTGGGTCAGAGATGGGTATTCAGCTATTGATGGAAGCTGCCTTTAGGTCCCTCTCTCCCACCCAAGTCAGGATTGTTCCCCACAGGGCTGGGGCAAGCCTCGCTTTAGATGTCCCAAGCCATGGAGCTTCCACCACTTCTCTAGCCAGAGAGACCTTCCCCGTCAGATCTTCCTCCTTATCCGCATTTCCTCCTGCTACCCTGAGCCCTAAGGAAGGAGCTTTTAGTGCTCTGAGAGCTGAGCCACGAACTCTGGCCCAGACCGTCGCAGTAGGGCCTGCACCTCAGCCTGTGGGAACAAGGGCACGGTCTCTGAATGGGAAACAATCATTGGCAGCGGTTGGGGGTTTCCTTCCCCCCACGGAGAAAGGAAGGGACTTGTTCAGAGGGTCACTGGGAAAGCTGGGACTAGGGGCCAGGTCATCGGATCTCCCAACTGCCCTCACCACAGGCCTTCACGCCCCTCTGCCTCTCGCTAGCTGTGTTGGTCAGGGTCAGGTCTTTCCTGGGGGTCCCTGGGAGGTGGGGGATTGTTATTGAATGTCCTGTAGGTCTAGACAGAGACCAGCAGTGACTTGGGGTTGCGTGGGCAGAGGAGTACAGAGGCTACGTGGGCTGACCCTTTGCCCCGACCCCTGGACTCGAATCCCGGCTCAGGTAACCAGTGAAAATGACTCTTCCGCCGAGTCCGCTCTCCGGATCACAAAGTCCCGCTGGTGCGCGAGGACCGCTGAGAGGCTGCGGGAGCCCAGGGAGGCTGCATCAGCGGAGCTTTGAGGGGCGCGGGCTACCGCAGATCAGGACTGGGACAGGGCTGGATGAGCCAGGAGCGCTGCAGGGACCGGCTGAGGGGCCCAGTTTAGGCCTGGGGCTGCAGAGGAGTTTGGGGAGTGGGAGGAGTTGGTACAACACCGTCAGCGCTGGCTTGAGCCTGGCAGAGGGGACTGGCCTCAACGTAACAGGCACCAAATGCCCTGCCCAGGGGAGGGCAGGGCCTGGTATCACAGCTCCGGGGAGTGTTCCCAGCCGATTCCCAGGGCAGGTCATGTGTTGTCATGGTAACACCAGTTCTCCCTAGAGCCAAGCCCGGTCCCTCTCTGCATGGCGTGGTGGGTGGCAGTTCAGTCCAGGGAGTTCGTTTCCTGGACATTGGCATCTGCTCGCAGTACCTGCTGGGACCTCCGCCTGTCCCAGGCCCTGCCCCCCATTCTCACGCTCCTGAGGCAGGCTAAGGAACACAAAGCACCTGCAAGCCCCAGGCAAGAGGGTTTGGGCTGGAGCTGCCCCCGCGAGGGGTGGCAGAGCAGGACACCTCATCCTGGTTAGTGCACAGAGCCGCTCCGGAGTCACTGTCCCCAGAGAGTCCTGGCCTCTCCCAGTGGGCAGTGGGGATGCCAGGGGAGGTTGAGGTGGCTCCCTGGGAGCCGGGGGCCAGGGCACCGTCAGATGGGAAGATCCTATGGTGCTTTCCAGCAGAGCAGAAGTTTGTTCCTGAGCCTAAGTGTCCCCTCCTGCCACCCTAGGCTGCATGCTGGCTTGTGACGTGCTTTGGGCTCCCTTGTGAGGCTCTTAAGTGGCTGTTTTCCTGGCCAGTGGCTCTCTCTTCTGCAGCCTGCTCTGATGCGTACTAGTACTCATGGGTCAGTCCCAGATTGGTCCTCCCCTAGGGACTTCGCTTCAAGAGACAAGGGAATAAACCGTAACTCCAAAAGGATTTAAGAGATAAATTCCAGCTGGTGAGTCCCCAGGAAAGAGACTGGGAATTTCCTCACATCCCAGCATAGGGACTCATCAGGAGATAGGCAGGAGACAGGGAACTGTGCTCAAAAGGTTCCACCTCTAGAGCTTAGGTGTCACATTGACCTTGATAGCTAATCCCTGGGCATCTGCAGAATAGCACCCTGGAGCCCATCCTCCAGGCCAGACCCAGAACAGGCGAGAGGTCAGCCTGCCAGCGCCAGCCCAGCTCAGGCTCCTGGCCCTTCCCTGTCCCTCAGACCCACCCCTTCATCTCAGTTACAGAACACGCAAATCCATCTTCCCTGTGTGCCCTGCCCTGGCGACTTGGCCCTTCTGTCACCTGCTCTGCTAGCAGTCAATCCCAAGGCAGAGTACTACGAAAATCACAGCACTGACCTCCCTCTGGAGCTTAGAAACGTGACCAGACAACATAGCCGGAGCCTTGAGTCCTGCCCATCACTCTCAGGGCTTTAGTGCTTGGGAGTGGACTTTCCATCACACCCTTCCTTTGCAAACACACACACACACACACACACACACACACACCTCCCATTACAGGGAGGTGGGAACACACACCTCTGGGCTGGGCTGTCTGTGACTGCCCCAGATGATTCCCCAGAGGCAGAGTAGTCCCAGAGGAGGCTCCCTGAGTGATGCTAGCACAAACCTCATTAGCAGAGTCATGGGGACGGTTGCACAGCCGTCCCCGATGGAGTGTGGATATCACCCCTCCTCCAAAACATTCTGTGTGGGCCCTGTTGCAAGAGTCCAGATGAGTGGCAGGAGCTCTGAGAAAGGGGTGGATCCCAGCAGGACTGTGCTGTCCCCTGAGCGCATGACTAAGGTTTTTGACAGGCAAAGTCTCCAGCAAAGCCATGTGGAAATGAGTGAGGGCATCCTTCTCCGGTCCCTTGTGCTCCTCTGAAGAGTTAGCAAGGCATCAACACCAGCTACCACAGCCCACAGAAACTTTGCAGGAGGATCTTCCTGTTCCTTTGAGAGTCTCTATCCCCCACCCCAAGATGCAACCATCTCTGGGCTCTTCTCTGCCCCCTGCTAGAACAGTGGCTCAGGGCACAGTCCGGCTGCCTGGGGTCATGGGAATACGGTGTGGGCGTGGAGTCTCCAGCTTTCCCCTTCCTTTCTTGCAGGGCACCCGAAGGGAGCTTGCCGGCAACTGCCTGAAGGCGCGAGGGGTGAACCCAATGCGGGTGCCAAGGAGATGAGCCCAAGCTGTGGGAGCATCTGCCTGAGGAGCCAGGCCAGGTGGCTGAACCCCAGAACACAGACTGAGGTGGGGGAAGGAGCAAGAGACCCCTGGAGCTCAAGGAATGGAAAGCCAGTGTGAGATGAGCCCACACTCAGACTCACTCAAAGGACTCAAAGGAGACACGGGGGGTGGGCTGCACCAGCTTGGACTGAAAGGCAGGACGATGCTCTAGATAGACGCAAACGAGAGCGAGCGAGCGACTGCTCCTCTGCCATCCACTGTGCCTGTCCCTCGCAGCCGGCGGGAGCCCGGGGGCAGCAGGGCTCACTGGCCCCAGGAAGGGGATGTTGGCCCAGTGGCTGCAGGAGAGAGGAGCGAGGGCGAGAGTGTAAAATATCGTTCAATGGTCAGTGTCGATACAGAGTTTATGAGAGTTAAGATTATTGCAGGTCTCCATGGTCACTATTCAGCAGGTTTGAAAATAAAGTTATTTTTTTGATCCTTGGCTGGCTCTTTTTTCCTTGTTTCCCCCTCAGTTACGCTCCAGACGCACAGCTCCAGTCGGAGGAGGAGCGCTGGGGGTCTCTCCGTGGAGGTGGCTGACAGCAGACTGGCTCTGCTTCCCCTCAGGGGTCTTTTGCTTCTGCTCTGGAGGTCTCGATCTGGTACCTTAATGGCCCAAACTGGTCTGGTTCTGCGGAGAACCAGGGCTGGCTACATCCTATGTGCTGACAGGAGTCAGCGTGTCACACGGCTTCGGTTAGTAGCTGATGCCCCTGCTCAGCACTGCCAGAGTGCGGGAGGAAGGAGGATCATGGGAAAGCTACAAGCATTAACCCACTGAGTCCAGTGAACTCATGACTCATTTGCTGTCGGACACAGCTGTGGAGTAGGGCAGCCTGGGAGTCACTTCCCAAGCACACCGGATTCCCTTTTATAGAACAGACCCTTCAAGGGTTCCCTCCCCAGGCACAGCTCTGACCTCTGGGATCCTCCAGCCCAGCTCAGTCCCCAGCCAGAGAGATGCAAGGTCTCTCCAGTCGGACAGATGCGGGTCAGCTGGCTCCGAGTCACTGGGGACCAGGAGACAGTGGTTCCTCGCGGCAATGCAGGGTGAGGTAGGCCCCAGGCACTGAGCCCTATTCACCTTAGACTGGCCAGACCCCTTTCTCTCACCTTTGGGATGGGGAAGGCATTTCCCCCCTGGACACACCCCAAGGGGAGGGTGGGTTGGGACGTCCCCCCCACTTCATACACATAGTCCTGCCCTGCTGATCTCACTCACTCTGGCTCGTGCATTTTCCCTCCCCGATAGCCTCTGGAAATGCAGCTGCACCTTTGCCCCCCATGAAGCCGCCCTGAGGGGCCGCCAGGGAGAGCAGGCGACACGGCAGCATCCCCTTCCCTTCCTCCACCTCCTAGAGCCAGAGAAAGGGGAGAGCTTGGACTGATCCCGGGGCAGTACCCTCCTGGCTGCCAGCTCTCTGGAGACGTCTCCCTCCCTCCCCCAGGATTTGATTTATGGCGTGACAGGCCGGCACAGCTGTGAGAGCAGGTCCCCACCAGGGACAGGGTGGGTGGGGAGCAGCTTGTTCTCAGCGTATCTAATCTGTACCAGACCCCAATAAACAGCCGTGAGATTCTCTAAACATTTCTGAGACACAGAATCCCCGGCCTCGGGTTTATTGGGGGGCCAGGGAGGCGGTGGGGGTGGGGGGGTCTGTGTTCTCTAAACAGCCATAGCTAGACAGTTAAAGGAAGATATCGTGTTCCTCAGAAGTCCCGCGGCCTGCAGCTCGTGGCCAAGCCCAGAGCTCGTATCGTGGCTTGCTAGAGGAGTCCCAGCTACTGACTGTAGCCTGTGAGTTCTCGTCCCAGCTGTTGACTAGGGAGCCAGCTAGGGGCGATGCTGCTTTGCTGCTAGCTGGCTCCGGTGCTGGGAGTGCGGAGCCCACAGCGCAAGTATTGCTAGTGCCTGGCTCCTGGTGCACTCCAGGGCAGCCAACACGGCAAGCGCTGTGTGCGTGTTAGGGACGGCTAACTCCGGTAGTGCAAAGACCGCAGCCATGTTCCACTGTTGCAGGGGAGCCCAGCAGGGACGGGGTTAAACCAGGCCCACGCTGGTTTGCAGTGGCAAGGGGATCTGTCCAAGCATGCTTTCTGTGGAGGCCCAAAATGGTCCCTTCCTCCCAAACCCCGGGCCTGTTCTTTCCATCCCGGCTCGGTGCTGCCCGGAGATGCCGCTCTCTCTGCCTGCCTCTTGCCCTCGCCCTCTTCCTGCTCGCGGACACCCTTGGAATGGCTCCTGGCTGCTTTCTCTGAGACAGGAAGGTGTCCCCGAGTCTCAGGAAGGAAAAACACTCAGTCCTGAACCCACAAAGACCGTCTCTGAGGGGCTGAGGCTGGCTGGGCTCCAAGCCTGACATCACCTGGGAACTGGAACCCGAACTGCAGCTGCACTTTGCTCCTCTGCTGGGTTGTTTTTTTTTTTCCCCTGTAACTTGTGTTTTGAAGCATTCTTTTTATAGTGCTTCTCTTTCCCCTCCCGATTCCCCTCCCAAATACTTCAGGCTTTCTGAGATTTTAACCCTGAATGGGCTGGGGCGTTGTCTACTCCCTGAGGCGCCAGGGCTCTGTCAAATCCCCTGCTACGTGCTATGTGCCGCAGGCGCCAGAGGAAGCCAGGGTGATGTGCAGAGGGGTTTGTTCCAGCAGGGAGACCGGCGGGTAAGCGCTGCATGAACGTAAAGGGGATGGTAGCCACACAGGTTGCCCCAGGGACCAGCAGCACCGCAGAGGTCAGCTCAACCTCCTGGGCTTGGCGGGAGGCACCCGGCGACCCCTCAGGAGGGCAGCACAGCCTGGCAAAGATGCAGTGTTTGATGCTGGACTCGGCGTTGACCCCACAAACATGGCGCGGGCTGGGTTCTCCACCGCCATGAGCCCCGTGCAGTCTCTTTGGGCTGGACTCATCCTGGCACCACGTCATCGCCGTGGGGGCTGGAGCTCCAGGGATGAGTTCAGCCTGGTGCCATGAGGAGAGTCAGTGCAGACTGTGGCGTGACGGCTGGTCAAAGCGAAACTCGGCATTGTGGGGGAGGGTGTGACGGGGCCACAGAGCAGGAAGAAGTGACTAAATCTGATCCGCACGAGCACCTCTGCAAACACACAGAGCCCAGGGCGGGAGATGTGGAACCAGCCCCTGGAGTATGTGTCGCCCGTCAGTGAACTGAAGACATGGGGCCCGATTCTGCGCTCAAGTACAGTGGTGCAAATCAGGGCTATAATCAGGGGAAATGGAAGGAGGTTCAGGCCTATGACACTAGACTGATTTACAAGGTGCCCTGTGTTAAAACATCTGGCTGTTGTTTCCTAGCCCCTGTTGTCCCTTGGCTCCTCCTCAGAGCATGAGTCTGTGATAACGAACACACACAACATGCCATGAGGTCTCTTATCAGAGCAGCGGCTCTGCCGTCGTCGCTGAGTGTATGGAAAATGGATCCAGAAATGGCCTTTTTCTTGCGTAAACACCCTATTCCTTGGCTGATTAATTCTGCAAAGTGCTGATTAGCCAAGAGTCACAGCCCACAACAGGTCCCAGATCACCCCAGAGTCACAGCTGGGCCTGTCTCATGGGGTTAGACTTTAACCTTAACTCCTGCTCTGACCCTGGGACAATTCACCTCTGCAAAAATCCCACAGGCAGCCAGTGCAAATCAGGGAGCCCCCGTTTCATAGGCCCACAGCAGGAAACTCCACACGGAGCGGGAGGGACCCGCTAGCTAGAGCTAGAGCACTAGCTGCCCTCTCCACAGGTCTACGCTGCAGCCCCATGCAGAAGGCGTTACAGCTTGCTGCTCTCCAGGTGAGAAGGGCCCTGCCTTCCCCGCTCCTGCCCTGAGTGCAGTTCTGCTGGGCCCTGATCTCCATTCCTTGCCAGTCTCCTGCCAGTGCAGCCAGTGCCTTCTCTGCCCTCCACCACGTCCCCTTTGCCAGGGCTGTGCCCTGGGTCTGCGTGGGCTGGGAGCAGCCTGGCTGTGGCGCCTTTGGTCGTTACAGTGCTCGGTGGCACCGATTGACGTCATACGTGCCTGGAGCCTTGGACGGGTCTTTTTAAATGGCGGCTGAGACCTATCAGTAGATCAACGACCTCACACTCTCCCTTGTTTCTCCCTGTCACATGCCCCATCTTCACCGCCCCAGGCCAGGCTCCGTTCTGGCCCCCAGCCCTCTCGAAGAACCTTTCTCCCTGATCCCCACTTCTGGCTCCCCTCAAAGGGAAACAACCCTGTGCTGTCCCTTCCCCAGCGGGCTTGGGGCAGATCATGGAACGCTGCAGGGACAGGAAAAGACCGGGGTTCATATTTCCGGTGCATTCACCCTGGCAACTCATGCAATTCTCACCAGTGTGCTCCCTCCATCTCGCTCGCTCTCTGGCATCATCGCACCTTCTCCTCCATTATTTATGTCCTCCCTCACTCCTCCCCAGCGCTGTACCTCCTCTAGCACCCAAATGTCATTTTAGCCCCAAAAGCTGAGGTGCTATCACATTACTCTGTAGTTTACTGCAGAAAAATGAATCCTGAATCTGAACTTATGGAATAAATTCTCTCAACGGGACAAACTCCCTGAAGTGGGTTTCTTAGCCTGGTTTCCTTCATGGTGAATATTTAGCTCATATCATGTTCCACATTTCAGCACTGGCACATGGGAGGTTCGATCTCTCCCATCCGTACACCGTTCCTGGACACGCTGGTCCTATAGTTCTTTGTATCTCTACATTTTTTTTGCACATAGAAAGGGCTTTTCATCGAAGGATCCTAAAATGCTTTGCCTCAGCGGGTAGGTGGTAATTATTGTTATTGTTTTAAAGATAGGGAAATTAAAGTTTGGGGGTTTCCTATCTCCTTGTGGTACTGACGACGTGTGTGCACTGTCTCTATGAATGACGGTGGCTATTTATAGTAGATATATATTCTGCATCCCACAGTCACAGCCTCTGTGCTTCCCGACCCCCTTTCTCTCACACTCCTTCTCACTGGCCCCTCTTTCCCGCCTGATGTTTGCCTCTCTCTGATTTCCTTCATCTCTCTCTCCTAATCCCCAGTAGGGACAGGGTGTGAAACTTACTGCGCGGGGTGAAAAGCAGGTTAATTTCCAAATGGAGCTTCCCTCTGAAAACAATAAGACAATGCCCGGCCGGGGGCTGCCTGCGTAAACCAGCCCCGAGAAGGGGAAGTTGTAATATTTGTATTTAGCAGTCAGTAAATTGAAGAAACACCGCTCCCCCCACCCCAGGCAATTAGAGCCATTCCTGGCCCTGTTCCTTCCAGGGCTGTCCAGAAGGGACCCCTGGGGCCACTTACGCCCTGCCTGAAGGTCACCTGAGCTGCACTTACTCCAAACAGCAACAAACCTCAGTGCAGAACAAAGAAAACAAGGAGAGGAGGCTGCAAGCCTTCTCCCAGTCAGGCTCTCTCCCTGGAGCGTCAGCCTAGAAAGGGGATTCCAGAGTCAGCTCCAGAACCGACCAGAGTCTGGGCCCCAGGATTACGAACACGTCCTGCTAGAGAAGGACTAGCCCTTGCTTGGGGAAAGCTCCCGTGAAAGGGCAGGTGGGAGGGAAATGCATAAAGGGGTCCTGCACCTTAACCCTTTCCCTCCTGTGTGATTGTTCTCTGGCAGCCCAGGGATATACAGCAGGCTGTGATATGCAGGGGGTAAATTTCCCATGCTCCTTCAGGCCCAGCCCCAGCTGGTGTACCACTGAGGTCAGCGAAGGAGGCTGACTCCAGGAGAGTAAACTGGAGATAGTTACCCTGGTTCGGACAGATGGCTCATCAGCTCTGGTGTCCTGCCTCCAGCACTGGCCAATACATGGTGCTTCAGGGGGTGGTGTAAGAAACCAGACTCCCCGTGGACATAGCAATGAGCCGTGCTGCACATGGAAGTGTGATTAGAGGTTCCTTCCTGATCCCCATGGTGACCAGCTGATGCCCTGAAGCAAATCCCGGATGTTGTTTTTGCTTATCCAGAACCAGCCCCAGTTGTACCGTCCGGTTGCCAGGCTGGCTTGCAGCAACTCTGCACACAAGAGCACAGGGGGTGGAAGGCGGGTCCATCTTGACCGGAGGGGCCTTCTGCAGCAAAGGGCTTAGGGTGGCGCTCCCCTGAGCTTAAAGAAATACGTGGAGCAATGCAGGGAACTGGCTTCCCTTGTTTCCTGGAGCTGAGGTCAGCCCATCTGTAGGGATTGCCACATCAGCCTGCCCCGACCCCAGGGACAGCCCTCTCTGCTCTGCAGCCCCGTCTGATTCCCTTCTCGATTGCACTGGAGGGGCCTCTGGCCACGCTTGTGCTCTAGGCCGGAGAACTGCAGGGAACTCCGGCAGTTACCGTGGGGTGCAGCCGGATGTGCGAAGGGTGCGGAGCTCCCTTTCTCGCCCACACCACCGGGGGCCTCTGGAGCAGTCTGTAGTTTGCTGGTGGGATTCACAAGGCCTGGATTCGGACTTCCCTATGGCCTCTCTGGCCTGCCTCTTTGGAGCTCACCGTCCAAGTCTGAATGCTTCAGGAATTCCAGTCCGGTTTTTTTCTGTTGGGGTGCAGCCCAGAGGGTCCACTGAGAAAGACTCAGCGTTTCCAAAGAACCTGTCCAAAATGCCTGGACAAGAATGTTCCTGGGTGAATCAGAGCCAATGGCTGTGGATTGCATACACAGCTGGGAGGGAGACAGACATTAGTGGATGATTCACAGAAAGGACGTCTGACCCACCTCAGCCCTGGGCTGGAGCAATGCAACCTCCCTGACCATGCAAAGGGCAGGGCATGTCCGGTGCATTCTCACACCAGGGCTGCAATGCCGCCAAGTGTGCAAGGGCAGGGCATGTCCGATTGTCATGGAGTCCCTGGGGCGATGCTCTGGATCTGCTCCATATGAAGCCAGTCAGGACTCTGGGGGGAAGCTTTCTCTCTGTGAACAGCCTGTCTCCAAGGCTAGGAGCTTCACAGCTTCCAGCTTCCACCTTCCTGGGTCTGTCCTCGAAGCATTCAGCACCTTCTGCCCCTCTGTGCGCTTCCCCCAGCGAGCCCAGCCAGGCGGGGTCCCTGGGAAGCCCATGGATCCTGCAGCCCAACTCCACAGTCAAACGTCACTCTCAGCCAGCCAGTAAAACAGAGGTTTATTAGATGACAGGTGATCTAAGACAGAGCTTGCAGGTAGAGCGAACGCGACCCCTCCGCTGGATCCATTTTGGGGGCCAGAGAGCCAGGCACCCCGGCCTTTAGCTCACTCCCTGCTGCCAGCCAGATCCAGATTGAAACTCACCCCCCAGCTCCTCCCCTGCTTTTCCTTTGTCTCTTTTCTGGGCAGGAGGTGTCACCTGATTTCTTTGTTCTCAGGTTCCAGCTAACACCTTACAAGAGGAGGGGAAAGCCAGGCCCAAAGCAGGGCGTCGGCTACTTGCTTACACTGTCTCTCTGCACCAACCACATACCCTTATCCCTCCACATAGACACTCAAGAAATGCATTGGGGAAACTGAGGCACTCACACAGTATTTCCACTCCGTCGCACCGGTGCATTGCCATGCTAGGTGTTAGGAATCAGGGCCTGCAGCAGAGCCTGTCTCCAAAGGCTCTCATGAGCACTGCTGGCCTAGGTAAGCTGCCTGACTGGCTGCACTGCCTGAATGGTGGGAGGAGTCCAGAGAACAGCTTTTAAGCCCAGCAACACCGCTTTGGGGGCTGCTCAAAGCATTTGCCCATGAGTGTGACAGCCCCTGCGCCTGCTGTTCCCAGCCTTGATCCTGCCGTGTTCTAATTCTGCTCCTCCCTTACTCCCACCCTTACTTCTGTGGTGCTGCTGGGGGTAGCGCTGCCTTCAGAGCTGGCCAGCTGGGATCCCAGCTCTGAAGGCAGAGCCACGGCCAGGAGCAGTGCAGAAGTAAGGGTGGCATGGTACGGCATTGCCACCTTTATTTCTACGCTCCTGCCTTCAGAGCTGGTCACCCGGTTAGCAACTTCCATTCTCTGGCCACCCAGCTCTGACGGCCGCAGCACAGAAGTAAGGGTGGCAATGCTGTGACCCTCCCTACAATAACCTTGCAACCCCCTTTTGGGCCAGAGCCCCCGGTTTGAGAAACACTGGTCTCCCCCATGAAATCTATACAGTCCAGGGTAAAAGCACACAAAAGACCAGATTTCATGGGGGAAACCAGATTTCCCGGTCCATGCCGCATTTTTCACAGCCATGACTTTGGTAGGGCCCTAATTTTAATGTTGTTTACCCATAATTTCATCTCCTGAGTTTTGTTGCTTTAGTTGGAATCTGTTTATGTTCTGACTGTAAAAGCAATGCTAGATGATGATGATTGATGACTGGATTCGTGAATGGGAACAGGAATTATGCAGAAATATCCTGAGTGGCTCAGGGGGTCACCCCGAGTTACAGGAGTGAACGTTGGTTTGGTAACAAAACTCAAGCTAGGAAGGAGAAGGGCTTCCCTTAGAGATCAGGAATGCTCTCCCAAGGGGCAGGGGTTGTGGGCAATGTCTGGGTTTCCCATTTGGATGTTTTGCACCCAATGTGGAGCAAATAGCATTGGCCGAACCGGACTGGATCTGGATCTAAGCAGATTACTCCACGCTCCAACCTTCCAAGCTACTAGTAGCGGAGCTGATATCAGAACTGGGCCGGGAGCAGGATCTGGCAAAGGGTTTTCATGTCTCTTTATATTTTCCCTCTTCCCCATATAACAAGGTCCTTGTGTTCCCAAGGACTCGGGGTGCTGGCAGGAGGGGAAGCCCCTGCAGCAAAGGGGACCAGGGAGGGTTTCTTTATTTATTTGAATTTCCAGGAGCCAGAAGTGGGAGCCCAGCTTGGGGTGGGGACTCAAGTCAGGTTTATTTTAGAGGATGGCCCCCAGGTAGCCGGAATCCAGCCCTTGTTGCTGCGCTGGGCACCTGGCGGACTAGACTCAGAAATCTGCTCCTGTGCAGTCTGAGCTGGGTTTTCCCAAGGGTCCCCGCAGAGCCCGTTCGGCCCCACAGATGGAGTTTAAAAGGGTGGCTTAGACACTGAGCCCACCCCAGGACTGGGCCAGTGAAGGCTCAAGCCCCCATAACAGGAGCGATGGGCTGGCTGAGGAAAGCTCGCCCGCCCCCCCATGTCTTTCTGCACATGTGTGCTAGTGGAAGCGGGAGGCAGCTCGACAGAGTGTGTCTTGGAGACACGTAACGCTGCTCCGGGCTGTCGGGATCAAATTGGACCGAAACTCAGCCTGAGGGAATCAGCTCCGGACTTCCTGAAGAAAGCCTGACGCCCTCCAGCCCCAGGGAGCCATTGGCCTCACTGGTCAACAAGGACCAGCAGAGAAGCCAGGCATGGCAAGCAGCCCCGAATTCTTCGCTGCGTCACGAAGGGCCTGACCTGCTCAGCTTGGACCCAGGGCTAGGTGCAGGGGTTGGGTTCGGACCAGCAGTGAAACCTGGATCTGGACCCGGGTTTGGATTCCAACACTCTCCATCTCCCAGAGGATGTTCCGATGTGGGGGCTCAGTTCTGACCCAGCCTCCCAGGACAGCGTGCCAGCTGCACAGAGAGCAAACAAAGGGGCCGGAGTTTTGCAGCCACTTTAACAGGCGAATCAGAGAGACAGACTCATTCCCCTTCTCCCCCAAGTCGGCCGTGTGGCACGGGCAGAGAAATGGTGACGGGCTACATGCAAGAGGGCAGACTTGGGGCAGAGGCAGACAGGAGTGGGGAAGGGAGATCAGGAGGGAGCTGAAAGTGGGGAGTGGGTCAGTGCTGTGGGGAGAAGAGACAGTGGGATGAGGAGGGATCTGACGTGTCTCCTCACTTGTGGATATTCTATTTAACCATCTCAGGGGCCGATACTGACCAGCCGCTGAGCTGTTATCGGTGCTGAATGTTTTGTAGCAATTCCCGGAGGGCTCCTCATCCCCTTCCATCTCCACCTACCCCGTCTCTGTCTCTGTCCCACCCTGGCCCCCACGTCAATGCTGCAGCTTAGGTGTCCTGGAACAATCGCCTGACAAAGAGCTATTTTTAGCTGCCGGAGCCAGGAGCGAGGCTTCGGCCAGCACTCTGACAATGGGGGGAAGGGGGCTGGGCTTCCCCAGTGACCACTGGGCAGCAGAAGGACCTGTAAGGTTTCCTCGATGACCCAGGTCCATACAATACAAGGAAAGCAAAACAGGGACATACCCAAGCCAAGATGATCTGCTCCTTTACCTAATGGGAATGACCCCGGGTGAGGGGCTGGGAGAGTTCAGGCAAAGCAGGAGTTCTCCCAGCTCCTCCCATGGGTGAGGCTCCCCCACCAGTGGGAAAACAGGGTGAAGTGCAGCCGGGTTTCCATTAGTTAGGTCCAGGACTGGGCCAAGGTTTGGTGGAGCCTCATATGCAGCAGCTTGCGGGGGCCGCCGGCCTGGCTCCTGCCTGTCTGCTAGGCTGGGCACGAATTCTGCAGAGAGCCAGCCCCATAACCTCAATCCTGTGGGGAACAGGCAGGATTGGGGGGGTCCATGCACAAAGGCAGGACCCCCTAGGAAGCTGAAGGAGTGTGTCACCCACTCCAGGACGTGTGCAGGAGTAGGGGGTTCAGTCTCGATGGCCTCTCCGGTCTTTGGCCTCTCTGCTGAGGCTGACGACAAGGAGCCAGCCAAAGCCAGTGGGCGTGGATGTGAACACGTGCAGCGTGTTACGCGTCGGCTCTTGGCTGGTGCAGAGGATAAGAGTCTGCTCCAGCTCCTAGTTAAAAGCGTTGTCTCTTCAGTTCAAGGGCCAGAGGCTCCTGTTCTCCCCACTGGAGGGCTTGGGGCCAATCCTCATTGAGGACCCAGAATGGTGGGTGTTATGGGCACTTGTGCATCCTAGGAACTGGCCAGGCGACACCCCTCATTGCACACAGGCTGCTGAAGAGCCTCCAGATGGCAACAGCTTTTGGTTACCACCATCTTGAGCCCGATGGAAACCAGTGGCCTCGCAGTGGAAGGCTTGAATCTCCCCGCCAGTGCCCTATGGCACTTGGTCCCAGTGAAGAGAGGAACAGGGTGCTAAATAAACCAAGCCTGCCTCCACCAGTGTCAGGGCCAGGAGGACTCCATCTGCTGTGCACCTCCAGGGGCCTCTTCTCGCTGGTACTGCGGGAGCAGACACCTTGCACTGTTCCTCCAGGAACCCACCTTGCACTGTACCCAGAGGGAATCCCCCTTGCACTGTTCCTCCAAGAACCCCCCTTGCACTGTATCCAGAGGGAACCCCCTTGCGCTGTTCCTCCAGGAACCCTCACAGCTGGACCTGACAGCCAGTTGGTTGGTAACTTTCTTTCCTAAACAGACTCAATGTTTGGGGTGGCAGAAGAGAAAATAATGGTGTTTAAATGGATACATTTATGGAGGGGATGGTGTGATGAGACTGCCTACAACGGCACGTAGCCAAACTACAACAGCTATCAGCAAATATCGCCAATAGCCAGAGATGGAACACTAGGTGGTGAGGGCTCTGAGTTATACAGGGAATTCTTTCCCAGGTGTCTGACTGGTGGATCTTGCTCACATGCTCAGGGTCCAACTGATGGCCTTATTTTGGATCAGCATGGAATTTTCCCTAGGTCAGATTGACAGAGACCCTGGTGGGTTTTGCCTTCCTCTGCAGCATGGGGCACGCGCCACTTGCAGGTTTAAACTAGTGTAAATGGTGAGTTCTCTGTAACTTGAAGTCTTTAAATCACGATTTGAGGCCTCCAGTGACTCAGCCAGAGGTCAGGGGTCTGTGACAGGGGTTGTAAGTTGGGGTTTGTGGCCTGCACTGCGCCAGAGGTCAGACTAGATGATCAAAATGGCCCCTTCTGGCCTTAAAGTCCAGGAGTCTACAGGAAATAACCATTCACAAACTTGAAAAATAATTTGTAAAGGTCACAAAGGGGCTTGCTGCATGAGGTTTGCCAAGGAGAAGATGAGAGGGCAGCTGTGGTAAGAGGTATTACCGGGGGACCAAAGGTCTGCGGCTAGAGGCAGAGAGAATGCAGACACAGGGCAATGCCAAGGATAATTCAGCCCCAGGGCACCTGTTCAGGTGAGCCTGAACAGTTTGGGGTCTAACACTTGGACTCTCCTACACCCTGTGCTGAGACTGTACCCCAGTCTGACCCTTCAGAAAGAGGCGCTGCTCGTGTGTTTCCATCACAAGGATTGTAACATGCCAAAGCTCAGAGAATCATTTACCTCCCAAGTCCGGTCTCAATAGAGATTCTGAGGTGATAGCACAGGGCAAAGTCCCAGGGCCACATGCAAGGAGGAGTGGATTTGCAAGAGCCTCTGGAGAGTCAATCTTCTTCACAACCACTGAGGTCCAGGGACGAAGCTGTCTCTGCAGGGCATGGTCCTGTAGCTGATTCAGATTATCCTGTAGGAGTAGGGAGGGAAGGGGAAAAAGGATGAAGTTGAGTTTACTGGAAGTTGGCGGGCTGGGTCTGAAATCTGGTTAGGTGAGTGAGGGGGCCCCAGAATCCCCCTGGGAATATTCTGGGAAATCAGATGCTGTCTGGAAGCATTGCCAGAAAATCACTCACACAACCACCATCTCCTCATCAACAGGGATGCGGTCTCTCTTTCCCTTCCTCCTTTGGTCCCCTCCCCTTAGAGTTCAAATTCCAGTAGATGCCACAAGAACCCTGCAGTTAATCTACTTGGTTTCTACTGGTTTCTCTTGGTTCCGACTGAGGAACCAGTATCCAGCTGACCAAAAGACCCATTGTTCTGTTCCTAGCTTGCCAACTGGAACCAGCAGAAACCAGATGAAACTATTCCCTTGGAATTCAGGTGGCTTTCTCTGTCTCATCTCCCCTGCCCTTTGCCAAGCAGCTCAATGATCCAAGGCCTGGAGTTTGGAGAGGTGGAGGAAACTGTTTACTCTCCCTTTGAGAAAGATTCACCTCATTATGTATTTATTTATTTACATATTTAGGAAGTTTCAGCAGGTTTACACACCATCAGCATGTGAAGCTCAAAGACAAAGCCATAGGCCTTGCAGCTGGGAACTTGGATTAGTGAACATTATTCAGTGATATCATCAGATCTCTGCGTAGGAGTCTCACCATACTGCCAAGTGACTCTCTTTGCACCTCACCCCATTATTGACCCCTGTCTTATCTGCCGCCTTAACCCCTGTGCTTCATTCAAGTTCCATTCAGGGCAATCTGGAGCTGGTGACTGATGCAGAGAGCACAGCTCCTCTTACCTGCTGAGACAACCCTTCTCCCCTGGTCTTTTCTAACCCCTCCCACAGCAGCCAGGCTGGCTTATCTGGCTTTGTTTAGCTCCAGGATGAGAAGCAGGATCAGGGTTTTGCAGGACATTTCCAGTGTATGGACATAGTGCTTAATTTGTGCCAGGGCTTGTCAAGGCTGAGTCCCGGCACCTCCGGGCCTGGGAGTTCAGAGCCCGGCACTGCATCAGTTCTGAATGTAAAAAACAATTGCTTGGGCCCTGGCCCTTCTTCCATTAGAAATGAAGCCCTGCATAAAACCCAAGATTTCTGACACATCCAGGACTGAGCCCGTGGTCCTTGTCCACATAACTCCCTGGCCTCCCGACTGCATTTCCCCCATCCCCACAGTGCCCAGTACTGTTTCTGCCATAGGGCAGATCCCCTGCTGGAGCTAGTCCCCAGAATTCATGTCCCTCATGAGCACGAAGCACTCCAGGAAACCCACACTTTTGCAGCGTTCCCATGGTGCTCTAGAAGTAGAGCAGTGAAGGTTGGCCCGGGCTCCAGGATGGGGGCTGGGTGGGAATGGGAGGAAGCAGCACTGCACCCCCAGGAGAAGGCCAGAGCTCGCATCCTTGCCACCTACTCATTTCATACAAGGCACGTCTGGCTTGTGAGAAAAGAGAACAACAGGGGCAGCTACAGAGTCAGTCACAGCTTCTCCTTCTTCTCCTTCGGTGCTGCCACTAGTGAACGGGGTCCTGCAAACGAGGCTGACTGCAAGAGGTGGAGGCAGAAGGTGGGCTCTGTGAAAGCCCACACAGCTCTGCCACTGCAGCTCAGCCCCACAAGCCCTATTCTATGCACCTCCTAAGCAGTGCTGGTCATGATGGATGCAGCCAGACCCAGTGGGTGTGTCTACACCACACACTAAGCCCAGGCTCTGATTTGGCTTTGTGTCCAAGGGTCGCTTCTGTTTGCACACAAATCAGTCCGACTCAGGTCAGCAAGCCTGCAGGACCTGGTCCTAGGACCCTTCTAGGGAGTGGGTCAGAACCTGAGTCCTGCTGAGACTCAGGTTCAAACCCTGTCATTCTGCGGTGTGGACACAGGTCAAGCAGCAGACCCAGGTCAGAAGGTCAGAATAGTGCAGTATGGATGAGTTAGCCTGGCTGTGAGACTTTGGTCCAGCAGCTATAAACCCAGGTTTACAATGCAGTGTGGATGCTCAGCGCGGGCTTGGAAACACCAGTTCCCATGGACTCAGGCTTAGTGTGCAGTCTAGATATACCCAGTGAGGCCAGGCCCTTTACAAACATACCATACCCAGCTTAGCCAATCCACCAGGGTCACTCCAGCCCTGGGCCCCTATGACACAATGGCACCTGGGCAAAGGGTCCCCAGTTCTTTGCAAGCAACTCTGGTCTCAGACTTGACAAAGTCACTAAACCAAACACATTTCTTGCAGGGCATTTATCCATAAAGAGTAACACATAAGGTATCTGCTGAAAGTTCATAACTTGGCAAGATTCTGAGTCATTGCAAGGTGTGTGTACAGGTGTGTATTTAAGGAGAATGTAAGTATATAGAAAGTCTGCCTTATAGTTAGTTATAGTTAAAGGTAGTCACCCGGGGCGATCATATCTCAGTGATGGTCTATTCAAGCAGGAGGGTTTAGATGGTGATGTAATGCGAGGCTCAGTTGTCCAGCCTTGCTCCATCCCAAGAATATCCATGGAAAACCATCAGAGACAGCTGCAAACAGTTGAAACCACTTGGAGATAAAAAGGGAGCATTACAACCAATTAGAGAGCTCGCCCTGTCTATAAACAGAAATGAGACTGTTTCAGTGTAACCCTGAGTGGAAACAGGCACTCTGGATGCATTCACTGAAGAAACATCTTGTAGAATGTTTTAATCAAAGTTGAGTTCCTGGTTCCTATGACACCAGCCAGCTCTGCAATCTACTTCAGATAGGAAAGGTAACTATTCATAAGTTCACATTCTATGGGGTTTTTTATACTGTAACCATTTGTTTCCACCAATCTCTCTTGTTTCTAGTTGGAGCTCTACTTCTTAAATAAACCTACTTTTGTTTTATTATGAGTGCTCACGAGTGCTGGGCATTGTACAGGAGCAGTGATTTAAGGTAAAACTATTAACTGGGTTACACTGCTCCTACACTGCTGGGATTTCTGTGAGTAATCAGTGTCAGGGGCTGGATATCACAGGAGAAAGAGACTTGGAGATTGTGGTGTACATCTTGTTAACCTGCATTTCCCAGAGGAGAGTGCTTGAGTGGCCAACAGGCTGGGAGTATAGGGAGCAGACACCCAATCAGCACAGGCAAGCCTACGTCTTGCTAGAGCCATGGGCTAACAAGCTGCCTTGCAGTCCAGGATACTCTGAAAACTGCCAGAGCCCCTACCCAGCACCAGTATCTCTCAATCCTGGCCTACAAGACCTCTACTCTTCAAGTCCACCCCCATCCCCAGTCCAAGTCAATGTACCTTATCTTGACCTTCTGCTATGCCCATAGTGGATCACTGCTGAGCAGAGAATGCCAGTTCTATGATAGCTTTTGCAATGAGGAGAGGAGATTCAGGCCCTGATCGTGCAAACAAAAAAACATGTTTGATTTCAATAGGTCTGCTCACATCAGTAAATTATGCATGGGCTTGGGTGTTTATAGGAATCTTCACTTTAAATCTCAGTTCCCCTTTTGAGATGAAAGGCAGTTGTGTGCTGACTCCACTGGGCCATGTATTTTCCCCAAATGCTTGGGAGTGTCCCCCTGCTGCAATAAAAGCATCTGCAGAGACCTGACCACTCTCTGAACATCCATCCAGATAAAAAATATTTGGGAGGAATGTACAGCTTGGATTAGTGACAGCTTCTGAACTGTAGCTCAAACTTGCCACCTGGTGGCAGACTCTATGAACAGAATATTTTGCTCTCTCATGCCATGGCCTCATGGGATGATGTCCAGTTTTAAAAAGAAACTTTTAAAGAACCATCTGGGCTTCCCATATCCTGCAGAATGCTTCATCCTTTTTCTACACGGAGCTGTGTTCTCTCAACAAGGACAGAGACTGAGGGAATGACTGGGCTGATCTCATGAGACTTAAAGGCTGTCTCCTATTTTACAGCAGCAGCCACATACTTGGGCAAGAGATGGACAATCAGTGAAACAGATCCCTAATTCCTTTCAAGGGTTTCATCAATCAGTGTGGAATATACAAGCCTACCTCTGAGTCTTGACTTCTGAGACTGTTAATTACGCAGCAAATAGCCTTGGAAATCCAGGAAGAGTGACAAATTAGATAAAGTTTGTTTGCAGTTTACAAATAAATACAGTACATACAAATCTGAAACAATTAAAAAAGGCTTTAAAATAATGATCAATATCATGATGGAACTTGGGTGGGAGTTAACTTCTGGCACTGGAACAAAGGACTGTCTTAAGCAGACACTCTCCTCCTAGAGATCCAGGACCAGGCCATATTGGAAAGTTTAAATCCAAGATGCTTTTTGAGGTTATTCAAATGTGTGGTGGGCCGGGAAGGGGGAGGGAGGAAATAAAATCAAACCATGATGACTGACTGACATCAATAGGTTTTACACTTGCGTTTTTTTACAGTTGGAAGAAAGACAAAAAAACACCTCGCCCCTCCATTCCTCTCCCTTCCCCTCCTCTCCTCTCCTTTCCCGTCCCCTCCTTTCCACTCACTTTGCAAAAGATAATGATACAAAAATGTATCAGGAAAGGTTCTGATCTTGCAAGGACTTATGCATGGGCCTAATTTTATGAGCCTAGAGTTTTAGGATCCTGCTCACTGTGCATAAAATTAAGCCCATGTGTAAGTCATTGCAGGACCAGAGCCAAAAGTAGTTCTGAAGAACAGAAAATGATAAATAGTATTGTCAACCAGATGGTCATGATTTATAGGGCAAGTTCTATGTTACTAGCTTGCTCACCACTGACACATCCTGACAGAATGCTTGGGCTGCAGACACAGTCGGTGTGACATGATGCTTTTCATGACAACGCGACATCCCGTGTCAGCACATCACCACCTTGTTTCTGGACAGCCTCTGTAACGTACATAGCGGTTTCACAGTCACATCGCTTGGGACTCTATAACTTCTTCATGTGCTATCAGAGCATTCTGACGTGGCACTGATCACTTTGTGGTGGGCTTGACATGACATCATCATGCTTTGTGGTGCTGACATCATGTTTAGATACGACATCATCAGACAGTTGTGTTGACATCATATTCCAATCTGACCCAGCGCAGTTCATGTGTCAGAATGACATCATTGATGCTAAAGGCTTTGCCGCCAATGCCCTGTCAGGATGCTCACACCACATGCTGGCATGAAGTCATGACACCAGTCTGGCTAAATAGAGGAGCTGAGCCCTCTCTAAGGCCCAGCTCCTGAGGGGAAAGAGAACTACAATTCCCAGAAGGCAGTGCCGCCGTGTCTGATACGGCGCATGCGCGACTTTCTCGCGTGCGATCGGCCTCCCCGGCTGTCTGGCCAAGCCCCGCCCCGTGTTCCCAGCTTCCGCTGGCGCCGCAGCACGTAGCGCGTGTGAGGAGAGGGAGGGTTTCCGATTCCGGCCAGCCTCGCTCTGGTCCCTGCGGCTGGCTGCCGAGCCTTGTGCCTCCGCCATATTGTCTGTGTGAGGCCGGTGGGGAGGGAAGCGAGAGCGGCGGTCGCTTCAGGTACCGGCGGGCGGGGCGGACCCGACCGCTCCTCGCGGGGCCTGGCGGGGCGGGGACCACCCCCGGGGCATGGCGGGGACAAGGAGCGGGGCTACGGCGGAGGAGTCCGTCCCCACAGCCCTGAGAGGGGAGGGGGCGCCCCCTGGAAAGGAGGGGTCCCTCGCCGCTGTGTGTGGGGCTTGGCCGGGGGGGGTGCCTTGGGGGGAGGCTCATCCTCCTTCCCGGCCTCAGGGGGTGTAACTCTGCAGAAGGGGGGGGGGCCGCTAGGGGATAGGGATGGGGGGTGCCGGGGAGAGGGGCCCAGCCCCTTCCCAGCTCTGCGTGGCGGGTGGGGGG